>JAFIRS010001027.1:0-461770 GCA_018342105.1 Gonioctena quinquepunctata | reverse complement strand
GTCGAAAGTGCGTACTTTCTCCATCGATTTTAAAGTAGAAAACCTTGCATATCGCATTCGTGACATTGACATACCACGCCCTTCGTAAACTGGGAGCAAATATTTTTCATGCATACCGAGATAGATGGGATTACACGCAAGAAAATGAGAAAGAGAGAGACGAAAAGCGGGAGAAAATATTCAAGCTTTGGGAATATCTGAAAGAGGCGCTGAGGCGAGGAGCAAAAGTTAAACACGACAGCGCAACGTATATTGTTTATAATAAATAATTGAAAATGTAAGTAGTAATGTACTTTGGACCAACTACAGGGTGTTTCCTAACTACGGTACGAAACTTCAGGGGGTGTTTCGTTAGGTCATTTGACAAAAAAAAGTTTCTATGAACATATGTCCGGAGTTGCTTCGTTTCTGAGATACAGGGCGTTGAAGTATAAAAAAAGGTATTGATTGAATATCCTGAATATCCTGAAACCGATGTGGTTGAAATGTGGTACAGCTATTTGAAGTAATAAGGCAATTATTCGGCCCTAAGTAGGTCCAGTGGCGTCTCAGTGGGCACCACAGCCAATAATACGGAGAAAAAAATTATTTTCTCCCTTTCAAAGCATTTGAATTTGAGCGTGGGTTCTGAAAAGTTTTTTATAAGCGTGGTAAAAATACAAATTTTTGGCCTCCCGTGTTTTTTTTTATATTTAGCTTAGTTTTCGAGTACAAAAAAAATGAAGGCACTCTACAATCATGATTACCTGCTTTGGAGACCAGCTGACAGTGATAGTATTGTCATATCAGTAAAAATCAGAGTTGTCAATTAGCAGTGATTCCATCATGAATACTTTTACTAACGCTGAAATGGCTGACATGCACTTCATTTATGGATTAGCAACTGGAAATGCGGAAGAAGCACGGAGAATCTACCAGGATACATATCTTAACAGAGTAATTCCATGTGCTAAAACATTTAGAACGCTACATGCAATATTACGTGAAACTGGAAGTTTCAATAAAAATGTAAGTGGTGGAGGACCAGAAACTGTAACAACGCCTGAAGAAGCTATACTTGATGCGATAGAAGAAGATCCTTCAAATAGTACCAGGAAGATTGCACTGCAGCTTGAAGTAAGCCCAAAAACTGTTTGGAAAAAGAAACCTACTATACCCATATCACATACAGCGGGTCCAAGCTCTACTATCTAGGGATTTTCACCTAAGATTAATGTTTTGCAGGTGGTTGATTCATACGATGGCACACAATAATAATTTTCTACCAAATATTTTATTTACGGACGAGGCAAATTTTTCACGAGATTCTATTATGAACTTTCACAATAACCATTTCTGGGCCGACGAAATTATTAGAGAAAGTCATTTTCAGCAACGATTTTCGCTGAACGTTTGGGTAGGAATTATTGGTGACTACCTAATTGGACCCTTTTTTACCAGCAAGATAATCAGGTCCATCCTACACGGCTTTTTTGCGAAATCATTTACCCATTTTGTTGGAAGAAGTACCCGTACTTGTAAGAGGCAACATGTGGTTTATGCACGACGGAGCTCCAGCTCATTTCAGTGTTCTTGCTCGTCAGCATCTCGACATCACCTACCCTAATCGCTGGATTGGACGTGCAGGACCTCAACATTGGCCCGCTCGCAGTCCTGATATGAATCCTCTAGATTCCTATTCATGGGGTCATCTGAAGGCTCTCATTTATAAAACCCCCATACTAGATGTGAATGACTTGAGGAATCGAATAAGTGACAATTGCAATGTCATAAGGAATACTCCAGGAATTTTTGAACGTGTCAGACAATCAATGACACATCGATTACAGTCGTGTATTTCATCAGACGGTGGATATTTTGCTCATTACTTTAAGGTCGAAATTGTTTATTTTTTACTTTAGGTTTGTATTTTATGTTGTCCATGGATAATTTGTAGAATAAGTATTTTTTTCTCGAAAACGAAGCTTGATATGAATAAAACACAAGAGACCAAAGAGTTGTATTTTCAGTTTTTTAATCTGAAAAAATAAAATACTACAAAAAAAAGTAATTTTTTTCTCACTATTGTTGGCTGTGGTGCCCACTGAGACGCCCCTGGACCTACTTGGGGCCAAATAATTGCCTTATTACTTCAAATAGCTGTACCACATTTCAACCACATCAGTTTCAGGATATTCAGGATATTTTATAAATACCTTTTTTTCAATACTTCAACGCCTTGTATCTCAGAAACGAAGCAACTCCGGACATATGTTCATAGAAACTTTTTTTTGTCAAATGACCTAACGAATCACCCCCTGAAGTTTCGTACCGTAGTTAGGAAACACCCTGTATAAAGAAAAATAGTATACACCACACGGACAGGAAACATTTCCTGCCCTTGTAGTGTATATACCATTACGAAATATGGAATATTATGAAATTTTAAATTTAGTCACATAAAAGATGTTTTCGATCCAATAGAAAGGCAGGTATTTTAATTGTAAAGAAACCTAACTGTTTCGTACAGGAACAGAAAATACTCGATCGACAATAAACTTGGTGGTTGAGCCTATGATTATGAAATTATTTCCATAAACGAAAAAATTTGACGAATACATCGAGTAGCCTTAATGAACAAGCGTTGGAAAATTAGGTCACAGTGAAAAAATATGCCAGTGACGAACATATTTCGTGAATAAAATTATAATCGACTGTCACTTTTACATTCCACTAGAAACATCGAGAAAATACAATGTAAAAAACACGAATTGCCTATCAGAGGAGTCGAAATTGAAAAAAAATCGAAATACGAAGAAGGAAACGCACTGTCGCTTTTATATTCCACTAAGAAACCCAAACAATTCTTGAAAAACACAACAATAATTTTTTTTACCAATGACGGAAAATCAGAGGGGTTGAAAATATTACAAGAACATTTCAAACAAATCTAAACTCGAGGAAGGGCTCTTACTTTTATATTCCACTAAAAATATAATAGGATAGAATAGGAGTTTATTTTGCAAAAGAATATATCAAGTAATAGTCAAGTCAAGTCAAAAATAGCTTTATTGTTTAAAAATATAATTTTTTCAACAAAGCATGACAAAAGAACTTAAATAAAAAATAATTTAAACATTAAACCCCATAGTTTTTGTTCAAATGTATACAGTTTTCTAGCAGAGCAGTCAATAGAACATATAAATGAAAACCTATAATAAAAAACCTAATTAAGACACAATACTATTTCGTATTCACTTACACACATATATGTATATATGAATCTATAAAAACAACAAGAAAAATGAATTTCAGAGAGAGAAGATAAAAACTCTTCGACAGAATAAAATGTCTGTTCTACAAGTAGTCTTTTTGTTGCCCTCCTGAACCTACAATCGGCTTCAGTTCTTTTAATTGGTTCTGGCAAGTGGTTAAACATTTTTAAACCATTATAAATAAAAGAATTCTCAACAAGAGTTGATGTTGGAATTGGCAATCTTATGTTGTTATCCTGTCGTGTGTTATAGACATGAACTCTAGTAGGGAATGAACTTTCATATTTATATATGATGCAGACTGTTTCAAGAATAAAAAGAGCTGGAAGGGTCAATATTTTATTCTTAACGAAAATGGGTTTACATGATTGTCTGTAGTTTGCTCTGCAGATATATTTGAGTGCTCTCTTCTGCAAAACAAATATCATGTTGAAATGATATCGACTACATGCCCCCCAGAAAGGTATACCATATACAAGGTGAGATTCTACAAGTGAAAAATACACGGGTCTAGCTGCTACTGAACCTAGCTCACTTACAATAACTCTTACAGCATAGGCACCCTTTGAAATAACATCGAATATATGTTTAAAATATGTTCAAAATGAACAACAACAAAAAAAACTCACAGAGGCTTACACCTGTTTGTGAGGATAATGGGTACATTCCTAAACTAAAAACTATTTATATATTATATTACATATAGATTGCAAAATAAATAGAGACTCTCGTAGACTTTGATAGGTATACACGAGGTTGAGAACTTCAGAGTAAGAGATTAAAATAGTTGTAACTATTTAAAAATATACATTTACATGTTAAAATATTGTTTTATTATACTGTTCAAAACAAACAACAATGAAAACTACATTCTCGAATCTAATATTACAGCTATTTCTACATTAGATTACATACGCATACAACTATTCGAGTTTTATTTCAGTCAACCAATTCATTATTGTTTGCTCATGAGACATATTATATATGGTCACACTTTCTTTTTGAATAACCTGGTAGATTTTTCAATTCGAATAGTGGGAGGCAGAGTATTGAAAAGTTTGGGGCCTAGATAGTTGAAAGTCTTTTGCCCTATTGTCTTGGATAAAATTGGGTGATGAAATTAATTTTTTTGCCTAGTATTATAGTCATGGGTAAGTACGATCAGCTTGTTTCTATTTAGGTGTTGATGAATATTTACATTTTTGTAGAACAATTGTCTAACATCAAGTATTTGCGATTCTTGGTAAATTAGGTTGCTTGGATATCTCCATTCTTTATTCAGCATGAGTTTTGAGAAACGCTTCTGGATGATTTCGAGGGGATGAAGGTACGTTTTTGCCACGATACCATATGTAATGTGGCTCTCTACTAGGCTGTGATAGATAATTTTTTGTTGTCGTAAATCTAGGATATTTTTGAGTTGCCGATACTTGTACAACACAAGCGCAATTTCCGCAAAATATAATCTATATGTAACTCCCATTTGAGATGACTGTCTAGGATGATCACAAGATGTTTTATTTTCGTTGCAGAATAGTATTTGGGAAAAACGTGGCAAGAATGATTTTCTGTTGGTGAAGGGTAGGAAGAAGGATTTCTTAAAATCAATGCCTTGCTTCCGACTTCATCCCAACTATTTCTCCTATAAAATATTGCAGTATCATTGGCGAAGATAATTATTTTACCCTTTGTTGGCAAGGAAAATAATCCATTGATATAAATAGAGAACAGAATCGGTCCTAATACTGTTCCCTGTGGAACACCATATTCTATGGAACACCATATTCCATTGAACTTTACACATTTTACACATTTCTTATTCCTATATTTTCTAAGATTGATAGTAATATTGGGTGATTTACGGTGCCAAAGGCTTTCGCGAAGTTTGAGAATATAGCCATGCATGGCTTACTTTGATCCAGGAATTCGTAGATTTCTGATGTTAGTTCAAGTATGGCGTCCCGAGTAGGTTCACCTCCTTTGAAACCAAATTGCATAGTAGAAAGTAGGTTATTTTTATTAAGATAGCTTATTAGTCTTGCTTTTAAGATTTTTTCGTATATTTTTCTAAGATTCGTGACTAGTGACATGGGCCTGTAGTTTGTTACTTTGGTTTTGTCGCCGTTTTTGTAAATGGGACTCACTACAGAGTTTTTGAATTTTGATTTCCTATTTCTATGGATCTGTTGAATATAAATGTTAGGGGGTTTGATATGAGACCTGCAATTTGTTTAAGGGTTTATGATTTCAGGTTGTCTATTTTTATTTTTTAGCTCTCTAATGATATTGATGATTTCACTTGGAGATGTGGGACTTAAAATCATTGAGTTATTGAAAACATTTTCATTCGATACGTAGTTTGGATTTCTAGTTATTTAAGGTGCTAGGTTTTTGCCCATATTGATATAGTTGTCATTGAACCGTTCTACATTTTTTTTGGGATGATTGGTTATGTTACCTGATTCATCTTTGATTAAGTGTATTTCATTTTATCCACTCTTCCCAAACATATCGTTTATATTGTGTCAAAGTTTCTTTGAGTCATTTTTATTATCATTGGTGCGTTTTGTAATAGTCAGTTTTAGTTTTTTTCACAATGAATCTATCATAGGAAAAGATACAGTGATCAAACAAACTGTCATTTATATAGTCCATTAGGATAAATAATGAAATTGTCATTGAAGAACACACAGCAAAATAAATTGCCAGTGACTTGCCGCTAAATCAAATCAAATATATTACAAAGTTTGGTGAATACAAAATGTGATAAAAAGATTTAAAATTGAATGAATATTCATGTGATATAGTTTGGAATTACCTGTATTACGAGAACTTTAAAATTAGCCACCCAAGCTCTAATAGCTTGTATTGTGGAACTCGAATTTACAATATGAAAATTTGTTATGGGTACTTAAAATTCTATATAGTTAAAAATATAACATAAAAAAACAAAATTCTTTGAAATATTACAATGTGAGATTGAGGGTGTTAAAGAGGAAATGGAAGGAAAAATCTGATACAGCTGATCAGATACATTGTAACGAACCTAGGCCGGACCTGTCGCCTCGCGCGTTGCCGTCGACAGCGATGAGGTCATCCCCGGAGATGTTCGAGAACAGTCCAGTCGCTCTGCCACGGAGAGCAACGGTCGATATTGGAAACGATTGGAACATGCTGGTCGCCAACTGCCGGAATTCGAAAGATCGGGAATTCTGTGACGGAGATAAATAGGTAGCCCTCAAGATGGCACGGACAGTCTGAACGAGCCCATACGATCGAGCTATACAGTGGCGTAGTAATATAAATTAAGTTGTAGATTAAGTGTGAAATAAATTAGTAAAACCAAGTTAAGTTTATTTACGTTACAATTGGTGTCGGAAGTGAGATTTTGAAAATAAACAAGTGATCGTGGAGTGGATAGTCAGAAAAATAAATTGATAGACCTTTGTACGCCCAAAATAGACAGTGGCCCGGTTTTCGCGAAGTGGACAATTGTGCGTGGGAATATAAACTGATACACTGTTCGCGTGAAACAGAAAATAGACAGTGGCCCGGTTTTCGCGAAGTGGACAATTGTGCGTGGGAATATAAACTGATACACTCTTCGCGTGAAACAGACAATAGACTGGTGGCCCGTGGAAAAGAATTCGCGAAGTGAATTTTTAACAAACTGATAAACTTTTTCGTGTGAAACAGACTGATACCTCGTCAAAGACAAAATGTGTTCAAGAAAAGTGCGCCTTGCGGACTTGAAGGTAGCGGAATTGAAACAGGAATTGGAGGAAAGGGAACTGGAAACAACGGGTAAAAAGCAAGTACTCCAGGAAAGACTTGCAGAAGGACTTATACAAGAAGGTGAGGACCCCGAAACATTTTTATTCGAAGTTCCCGGAGGTGATTTGAGTTTGGTAATGAATAAACTCGAAGAAACTACTAAATCCGTGAAAGAAGAACTGCAACAAAATTCGAGGACTTTGGAAGAAAATGCTAGAAATCTGGAAGAGAAGCTTCAAGAAAATTCTAGAAATCTGGAAGAGAAGCTTCTAGAAAGCCTGGAAGATAAGCTCCTTGAAAACACAGAAGGCCTAAAAAAAGAACTCTGTGGTGTGGCGAATCGTCTAGAAAAAAGAATAGGAACCGTCGAGGCAGAGATGGACAAGATGAAGGAAATAATCAGCGATGAAATCAAAGACGGAATCGAGGCAGAAATGGACAAAATAAAGGAAACGATCAGTAAGCTGGAAAAACGAATTGATAGTGCGCCCTCCACAGAGATGGTTAACAAAATGCAATGCTGGACTTGAGTTTGAACTTGGATAAAGTTCAAGAGGGTATACAAGATGTCAAGGTCATTTCTGAAATAGGGAAGCTTTCCATGAAGCCGCCTCAATTCGACGGAAAAACTCCATGGGAAAATTACCGCCGACAGTTTGAAGCAGCGGCCAAAGCAAATGGATGGAATGCAGGGGAAAGAGCTGAAGCACTAACACTTGCATTACGTGGAGAAGCGACGAATATTCTACAAACTCTTACCGCCCAAGAACAGGAGGACTATGATCAGCTGATTGAACATCTAGAATTACGATATGGGCAGGCGCATTTGGAACACGTATACCACTCCCAACTGAAAAATCGCTGCCAGAAATCAGGCGAATCCTTACAAGAATTCGAAGCTGACATTGCACGCTTGGTTCGTCTCGCATATCCAGCCACACCGGAAAATGTAATGGAGCGATTAGCGGTTCAGGCATTCTTGGATGGACTCCGTGACCAAGAAACCAGACAAGCGTTGACACTAGCTCGTCCAACACATCTCGTAGACGCACTGGCACGCGCTTTGGAATTTGAGGCAGCAAAACAATCCGCAAAACCAAAGTAAAGTTCGAAGTATTGAAGAAGACTCACAGGAGCATGCTGACTTGGAAGCTGCCATAAGAAAAGTGATGAAGGAAGTTTTGCCTGAGAAAAGACAGATAAGATGCTGGAATTGTGGAAAAATTGGACATGTGCGTAGCAAATGTCCAACATTCGAAAACACGACTCCGATGCAGGAAAACTAAAGAAGGTCGACGAGAAGGGGCAATCGTCGGCCTGTCGTCCAGCAAGCCCCGGTTAACAACGCATATGTCGCTATCCTGCAACGACAGAACAGAGGTGTTTTCGTAGACGGTCTCATCAATAACGAGCCTTGCACCATGCTGCTAGATACAGGTGCGACTAGGACAATTCTCGGGCCTTCCTTTGCCAGAACACCGGAACGAATTGACCCGACAACTTGGAAGCTACGCACAGCAACAGGGGAGCCAGCTACTGTATATGGCGAGCTACCGATTGAAATAATTTTGGGCAGCACTAAAGTGAAACATCAGGCACTTGTAGCGGACATCGAAGACGATGCAATCATCGGAATGGACATCATGAATTCCAGAGGGTTTGAATTGGATTTCAAAGACGGCGTCCTACGTGTCAACGGAGAAGAGCTGGTGCTTCATGGGAGGAGTGAAGAGTTGATCCGTGTGCTGTTGGCTGAAGATGTGAGCGTACCTGAGAGGGCTGAAACCATTCTGCAGGCTCGCCTGGACGGGAGTGCGAGCAGTGGAGACGTGGTGATGTTCGAGCCCAAACTTCATGATGAGAAAATTGGACGAGGGATTGCACTAGGGAAGACCTTGTTGCGTGCTGACAAATTTGTGCCGGTAAGGGTCATGAATGTCAATTATTTCCCAGTGACCTTGAAGAAAGGAACAATTTTGGGGCACTGCTCGTCAGTTTCATCTGTGATCCGGGGCGTACGAGGTACGATTAGCCAACCCAACAACTTGCCCACAGAACTAGAAAAATTAGTTGCCATCTCTTCCAAAGACATAAACCAGCTCAACAGCCCAAACTAAGAGATTTAGTCAAAAAGTACCAAGACATCTTCGATACCGGACAAGGAAAAGGGGGTCGAACTAATGTGGTCCAGCACAAAATTGATACTGGAGGTGCTCGGCCGATCCGGCAATCAGCAAGAAGACTTCCTCTTGCCAAGAAGGAAGAGGCTGACAAAATAGTCAGCGATATGGGAAAAGAAGGAGTTATCGAACCATCTGACAGTCCCTGGTCCTCTCCAGTCGTACTGGTGAAGAAAAAGGATGGATCGACACGCTTTTGTGTAGACTATCGCCAACTTAATAATGTCACGAAGAAGGACAGTTACCCTCTCCCGAGAATAGATGACACCCTAGACACGTTGGCTGGTTCCACGATTTTCTCGACTCTTGATCTGAAGAGTGGATATTGGCAAGTAGAACTGGCTCAGGAAGATCGAGAAAAGACTGCTTTTACCATCGGCTCAGGATTGTGGCAGTTCACCGTTATGCCATTCGGGCTCTGTAATGCTCCCGCCACATTCGAAAGATTGATGGAGACAGTACTGAAGGGACTCTCATGGAACACGTGTCTAGTGTATCTCGACGACATAATTGTGGTCGGCAGATCGTTCGAGGACCACGTGAAAAACTTGGAGGAAGTATTCCTGCGACTGAGGAACTCCGGATTGAAGCTGAAGAAATGCCATCTGTTCCAAAAAGAAGTACGATACCTCGGCCACGTTGTCTCTGGGGAAGGAGTAGCAGTGGATGACCAGAAGATCAAAGCTGTTAAGGATTGGCCCATCCCAAAAGACATTCACCAACTTCGAAGTTTCCTTGGTTTATGCACATACTATCGCCGATATGTGCTGGGATTCGCCAACATCGCTAAACCACTGACCAGGCTCACGGAGGGCCAAACAAAGTTCCAGTGGTCCGAAGAATGTCAAGACTCATTTAGGAAGCTGAAAGGAGCTTTGATCAACGCACCTGTACTGAGCTATCCCCTACCCAAAGGGAAATTCATTTTGGATACTTACGCCAGCAACGTGGGACTTGGAGCTGTCCTATCTCAGATCCAGGAGGGACAGGAGAAGGTCATTGGTTATTTCAGCAAGACGCTTAGCAAACCAGAGCGCAATTACTGGGTCACCAGGCGAGAGCTGTTAGCTGTTGTAAAGGGAGTGGAGCACTTCTACAAGTACGTGTATGGAAGAAGATTCCTGTTGAGAACTGACCATGCAGCTCTCAAATGGCTCTTACAGTTCAAAAATCCTGAGGGTCAAGTAGCACGTTGGATCGAGAGACTCCAAGAATTCGATTTCGAATTCGAACATCGAGCCGGAACTAGCCATAAGAATGCAGATGCCTTGTCGCGAAGACCATGTCCAGATGATTGCTCACATTGCCGACGAGCAGAAGAGAAAGAAGCAACACTTTGTAGAACCGCGGCAATGGATGACAACTGGAATGACAGCAAGATCCAGAAAGACCAAGAGAAAGACCCCGACCTTGGCTTAGTTGTCAGCTGGAAGAAGGGCAATCGAAGACCATCATGGCAGGAAGTCGCAGGTTACTCGCCGGCTGTTAAGTCCTATTGGGCACAATGGAACTCTCTTATTCTGGACAATGGGATCCTGAAACGTGTGCTGGAGGCCGATATTGGTGGGGAAGACAGACGCCAAATAATTGTTCCCAGGAAGCGGAAGGCAAAGTGAGGCGACGGTTTTACTGGACCAATTGTCAAGCTGACGTCCGGGCCTGGTGCAGAAAGTGCGCTGTATGCGCTGCTAGCAATGGACCTCAAATACGACCCAAGGCCCGATGCGTCAGTACAACATAGGCAGCCCGTTCGAGAGAATTGCCATTGACATCGCCGGCCCGTTTCCCGTATCCGACCACGGGAATAAATACATCCTTGTGGCAATGGACTACTTCAGTAAGTGGGCGGAAGCCTATGCCCTGCCCAACCAGGAAGCCATCACCGTCGCCGACGTCTTGGTGAAAGAATGGATATGTCGATTCGGTATTCCAATGGAGCTGCACTCGGATCAAGGCAGAAATTTCGAATCCAACCTTTTCCAAGAAATATGTCTACTGCTGAACATCCGCAAGACAAGAACCACAGCCCTACATCCGCAGTCCGATGGAATGGTGGAACGGATGAACAGGACGATCAACCGCCACTTGTCCAAGGTTGTCTCTGACCATCAAAGAGACTGGGACCAGTATCTTCATTTGTTCCTGATGGCCTATCGATCCGCAGTACACGAGTCAACCGGTCAAACTCCTGCTAGTATTATAATGGGCCGAGAACTGCGACTGCCTTGTGACCTGAAGTTTGGGATACCGCCAGGACAAGACACTGCGGGAGAGGACTACGTCAGCAAACTTCGGCAGAGAATGGACGACATCCACGAACGAGTCCGGTTGAACATCCAGAGTGCCAGCGATAAAATGAAGAAGACCTATGACATCAAGGCCGACGCTGGAGGATTTAAGGTTGATGACCTGGTTTGGCTGTACAACCCCAAACGTCGTCGTGGACTATCACCAAAGTTGCGGAACTCGTGGGAAAGCCCGTATAAAATCGTGAAAAGGATAAACGACCTTGTGTACCGAATCAATAAGCCACCCGAGGAAACCAAGGGTCGTCCATTTCAACAGGTTGGCCCCTTACGCTGGAAACCATGACCAAGTTCGCACCCTCAAGCCACCGGAGGATGATATGACGTTCGAGAAGTTTTGTCCTTGTATTCAAACGGGCAGAAAGTTCTACATGGGGTTACTAGAGAGGAGTCACGAGACCTTTTCGAGGTGCCTGCTGACTACGCACTAGCGCACTGTGTGGCAGAAGATCTTCGAATGTCCAGGGCATCGCCGTAGTGTTCTCCAAGAAATTTGGTCAACTCCAAACACTGCGGGAGCAGAATCCAGAAGTTGGTGGGGTGCTACAGTTGAAGAAAGGCCAGAGAAACATCTACTACCTAGTTACCAAGAGGCATTCCCAAGATAAACCGTCCTATGAAGATGTCTGGAAGAGTCTCACCAAACTAAGAGATACTATGGTGGACCAGAATCTGGTGGATCTAGCAATTCCAAAATTATCCTGTGGTATTGATGGGTTGGACTGGAGAGTCATAAGAAGTATGCTGGAGGCGATATTCAGATCCAGCGACGTCAAGATTTTGGTTTGCTGTAACCCTCTTCCACGACCGATCATGAAGACCGTGGAGTTTTACTTCCATCGAACTTCACGGTGCAGATATGGGGAGTCATGCAGATATCGCCACACTCCAAGGATGAAATTTCGGGACGAAATGTCTTTAAGAAGGGGGCAATGTAACGAACCTAGGCCGGACCTGTCGCCTCGCGCGTTGCCGTCGACAGCGATGAGGTCATCCCCGGAGATGTTCGAGAACAGTCCAGTCGCTCTGCCACGGAGAGCAACGGTCGATATTGGAAACGATTGGAACATGCTGGTCGCCAACTGCCGGAATTCGAAAGATCGGGAATTCTGTGACGGAGATAAATAGGTAGCCCTCAAGATGGCACGGACAGTCTGAACGAGCCCATACGATCGAGCTATACAGTGGCGTAGTAATATAAATTAAGTTGTAGATTAAGTGTGAAATAAATTAGTAAAACCAAGTTAAGTTTATTTACGTTACAACATGAATTACCCATCCTCATTATCGTATGAAGAGAGAGAAACTTCCTTTCCATTTACATGTTTATGAATTCATTATTTTCATAAAATTATGGAAGTGGTTGTTCATGAAGGTTTTAAGTTTAAGTTTGTTTATTTTATTGTTTTTAGATTTTAGATCGATGGGTGAAATGTTATAAAATTTTAAGCCGTAGTAAAAAACGAATTTCTGGGTGTGACTTTTTGCACAGTGAGTGTGGAATTCAATAGGGAGTGGATTTTTAAATATCCATAATAAACAATGAAGATTAAGAAATTACCCTACACAAAATGAACGTGACTCGTGATTTAGGGTTTCAGTAGAATATCGTTTCGGTTTTTTCATGATTATTTTTATTAAAGTATTCTGGGTCGTTTCCAAGTTATGAAGAGACGTTTTATACATTCCACCCCAAGCTATAATACAGTATTTTATGGAAGATTCTGCCAGAGCATTATATAAAGGAGCAAAGTTTTTTGTTCATAATTTCTCTTAGTTGGTAGAACTTATATATGAGTTTTTTCAATCTTTTATTCACATACTCGACATGGGCAGTCCATTTGAGATGCTCATCTAGAATCAAACCAAGATATTTGATGGATTTTACTCTATCAGTTTGTGGACAGTTGCAAGATGAACTCTTTCCAGTACATTGTAACCCATGTAATATGATGATATAATAAAATATGTTTACTTCAATCAATTCTTGAAGGAGAAAACGGACTTTTCATATTGAAAAGGGAAACATTCTCAATCAAATATTGACGAGAAAGATTTTTCTGTGAATTGAAAAATCCACGACTAGAATGAAGATTTTTTGTGAATATCTAACAGATAACATGTTCTTTTCGGCTAAAGCCACACTGAAAACATACAGTAAATAAAAAACAGCAATTGACGTAGGAAAGATTGAATATATTATCAGAAAATTAAAAAAAATCGAAATACGAAGAAGAAACTGGGCTGTCACTTTTATAATCCACTAAAAAATCAAACACTGAAAAAAAAGTGAAAAAATTAGCCAGTGGCATGCCGAGGGGTCGAAAGTATTATTAAAAATTCTGCCACCCGAAACAACATTTTGTGTTTATAGTCGAATCTTGGAAGAAGAAACGGACTGTTTATATTCCACTAGAAGAATCAAACAATCTTTGGAAAACATACAGAAAAAAACTCACATAGACGTCGGAGAGGTCGAAAATAGTATAAGAAAATTTACGAAAATCGAAATAATACGATCAAAATTGACGGTCCCTTTTTCATTACACTAAAAAACGTACAGTGGACAAATTAGACAGTGCCGAAGGATCTAAAACATAATGAGAAAATTCAGCCACCCCCAAAGACCATTAGATTAGATTATTTTGTGTTCTATAATATTATGAATAAATAATAGAGGAATAGACACGATCATAATGAGCAGACATAACCAATAGCCTATTCGAAATTGTTATAGAAAATACGCTGGGCATCAATATGATTCCTGACGAAAACGAAATCTCCTCGGCACCGACTGAGGAGTCGTAAAAAGACCTTCAAAATACGAAATAAAAATTGAACGCGATGAAAAGGCAACTAATAATTGATTCAGAAAATACATTATTTGAACGTAAAAACGATGAAAAACCTACTTGGGATTCAAATAAAAAGAGAACATCATGCATAATAAGATCGCTGACCAGAAAATAATCTCTTGGGCTCATAAAAATGTCAACAAAATAATATAAATAACTGATAAAGGAAATACGTTTTGCATAAGTTAGTTTCCCGGTCAGAATTTTTTTTTATTCTGTCTCGTCTGATAGGAAATGAAAAGGCCAATAAATTTCGAAAAAAAATCGAATTTCAAACGAAGAAGATGGGATCGATATAGAAGATATGTTATGTGAAAATATGATTCCTGACCAGAGGAATATATGTTCGGTCCCATTTGAGCGGCCGAAGAGATTATTAATGCATAATTCGTTTTCTATATCAAACCCAAATTTGTATCGCCTCCATTTTTTCTCAGCTCATTTAACGGCCACTCAGACAAAGCCGAAGATATTTTTCACTGGTCAGTCATCATAATTTTGTTTAAAGTATTTTCTATATCAATCTTGAGTTGGCTTTCCATCATCTTGGCGTTCAAATACTTTTTTGTATCCTAAAGTCCTTTTCATGACCCTTAGGACAGGGCATAAAAGTTTTTCTTCAACCAGGTAGTATATTCATGCATAACTTATTTCCTTTAGCAAACCCATGTCAGCTTTCCATCTCATTGCGTTAACATTGTTTTTACGAACTTTATGCCTTTTTCAACACCAAAGATGGGGCCAAAGAGTTTCCCTTCAGTCAGGAATCGTATAACGTATTATCTGTATCAAAACCAAGTTGGCTTTCTATTGTGATCCTTTTTATGACCCTTCTTACCGATCCAATAATATATATGATACTATCCCATGTTTCTCTTTCAGTAACTTGGACGAGGCTACGTCGAGCATGTATTGGTGCGAACATCCTACTCATCTTGAGATGAAAAACCACTTCACACACTCATGCCCCTCTGACCCTTGAAAATCGAAATCGATTTTATCATGCACAAAAACACCTAATATCCACCAGATTCTAAGATCCGGAGACGCCATACATCACTACCGGAACCTCCACCCTAAGCCCGGACCTCCACCACAAATGGCAACCTTTAAACACGGAAGTTTCACCGGTCTTGGAATCCCACTTAGGACAAGAAAAGAAGTACAAACGAAATTGCTTTTTCTTGTAATAAAGAATATATCTTTATTTATTTCACCCCTCCCAAATCCTACGACTAAATACAAAATAAAAACACTGAAAATAAAAACTTTTTAACAAAAAATTAAACCGACGAAATACGGAACTGAAAAGTAAAAAATAAAATAAACCTTCTTAGTCTCAATAACTGAGCTCCTAAACTAATATAAGTAACTAATTTTGAGTCGGCGGCAAACAAACAAGCAAATGAATTAGGTAAGGTGTAAAATGATGGCATCGAGTTGGGCGGTGCCATTCTGATAATTTTTTTGAAGTAATTTAATGATCTTCGTTGATTGTTTGTTTGGCGCCGACTCAAAATTAGTTACTTACATTAGTTTAGGAGCTCAGTTATTGAGACTAAGAAGGTTTATTTTATTTTTTACTTTTCAGTTCCGTATTTCGTCGGTTTAATTTTTTGTTAGAAAGTTTTTATTTTTCAATTTTTGTGGCTGAAATCTACTAATTACTAACCCCTTGTTCTTTGATTACTTCCAAAATACTTACTTACCCACCTTACTTCAACTATTACCAGTTAAATAATATGATTATGTACTTTCACTATTTGTTGTAATATAAATTATTTTTGTTGTTCTGGTTAGTTTATTTCATTACTTTGTATATAATTCCATCCTCTCATAGGATATAATGATATTGTGATAATGACACTAGAGGTCTGTCATTGTCGACTACATATGTGTGCCAATGTTCACAAGTGAAAAATCAATTATTCCCTATTTTTCTACCCGTAAGGGTGGATAATTCCATTCAAAATCCAAATTTGATCAACTATGAGGTATACCCTATCTGATAAAAAAAGAATCGTCCAAATCGAAGATCCCAGTACAAAGTTATGCCTGATAGAATCGGTTAACGGACCAGAATTCAGAGGGTGAGTGATCAATATCCTTCAGTTTGCTACCCTTAGGGGTGGATTTCATCTTTTAAATTCAAATGGGACCAATTTCGAAGTACACCCTATCCATTGAAAAAAGAATTATCGGAATCGGACGCCTGAGTGAAAAGTTATGCGTGATAAATAAAAAAAAATAAATATACGCGTCGAATAGAGAACCTCCTCCTTTTTGGTTTCGTCGGTTAAAAACTACCAAAAATTACAAAAATTCACAAAAACAAAAAAACAAAATATATATATATATATATATATATATATATATATACAGTGTGACACACTTAAGATGAAGACACCCCTGTATTTTAGTCATTTTTGAGAGCAGAGATTTGATTTTTGGTACAGACGTAGACCTTCATGGGCCGCACTTTTCGCAATACTCAGCCCGAGTGACAACCTTAAACCCAGCCTACTGGGAGCCCGCGAAAAGGGCAAATTCTCGATATTTTGCTTCGCGTTAGAGATACCGAAAAAAGTTATTTGAAAAAGTTGCTTTAAAATCGATTTTAACTCTACATACCGTAATTGTAATTTTCTTATTTAAGTCCGATTTTCAATTATTGGTTCTGAATAAGAAGCTACGAAAACAATAAATTCGTCATGATGTAGGAATAAAAATGAAAAAATTCAAATTTTGATCATTAGTTGTTACTAAAAAGCCCCAGAGACGATAAAATCGGTCAAAATTAAATGACAATTAATGAAAAACTATTTATTGAACCGAATTCGAACAGGAAATGAAATAAACACTAATATTGGAAGTCAGTTTCGAATATTGTCTCTCTCAACTGGTCCGCCCTCAATTCTGATACATTTTTCAATTATTTTTCTATTATTATTGGCCACTCTCCTAAGTTCTGGAATACTTATTTCACGGCAGGCTTGCCTTATTCTCTCACAAAGTTCTTGTCGATTTCGTGGCCTAGACTTGTAAACCTTATTTTGACAGTTCCCCAGAAGTAAAAATCCATTGGTGTTATGTCAGGAGAGCGAGGAGGCCATTGTTATATGGGCTATTTCTACCAATCCAACGTAATGGAAAATGTTCGTTCAACCACTCTCGAACCATCCAAGAATTATGAACGGAAGCTCCGTCTAGCTGAACGTACGTCTCTTGTCGCACATTGAGGAATATATTTTCAATAATTTCCCATAATTCATTATCAAAAAAATTCAATAGTCGTTCAGCGTCGATGGTATTATTGAAGAAAAACGGTCCAATTATTCTGTCGCCTAAAATACCACACCATAAGACTGGAATAGAAAATCAAATAACTATCTGAATGAAAATGCAAATTTTCAATTTCAGATTTTTTCTTTTGAGTTAGGGCCTTTTCAGAATATCTATCAGATGTAGTTCAATGTCCAGCGTGGCTTCAGCCGGGGAAGTAGTTGTTTTCTGAAAAAGTTGTTTTTCACCTGAGATCTACCATTTTCTGGTTCAATTTTATATTGAATCCTTTATGTGAAGAAAACCGTTTAATTCGATTTTTCTAGTTGTTTTCTGTTAGACATTCACAAAAAATAACTTCATTTTAATCGTGGATTTTTCAATTCACAGAAAAATCTTTCTATCAATATTGAATTGAGAATGTTTTCCTTTTCAACATGAATACCCCACAAGAGGTTATCTTGACGATGGAAGATAGTGACAAAAGTTTATCTTTCAGTCGCAGATGATTCCACATCTGATTTTATGAACATCCTGTTCATATTTTCAACAAATCACACCATACATTATCTTTTTGAGAGTATTGGTCCTTAAAGTTTATAACCCAGTGAGGATTTTCGGTAGACGAGTATCTGTAATTTCGAGCAGATACTATTCCATTGGTAGTGAACATAGCCTCATCAGTGAACAAAATTTTTCTTCGGAAATTATTATCATATAAAAAATTTCCTTGGGCCCAATAGCAGTAATTTGATCGATTATATTCGTCACCTTCTTTCAATGTGTGCAAGAACTTTGGTTTAAAAAGTTTGATTTTATGACGAACAAGACTTCTTCTGATTTTCTCTCTACTCAAATTTAATTACTTAGACCTTTCACGCAAACTAATTTTGGGATTGACACGACCTGAACCTAAGATATTATCATCAACATGGTACCTTCGATTTCGATGGGGATTGTCAATAGCTAGACGATTCTTTAATACCCTTCCGGTTTGAGTAAAAAGTTTATTCACGGAGGCTGCCGTTCCATGTCGAATACATCTTTCGTTGCGGATATCTTCTGTTGAATTCATGAGCAACTTGTCTGCTACTTCGAGCACCATCACCAAATAACATTATTATTTAAATTTCTTCTCGTAAATTAAGACGTTCAATGGGCATTTTGTTACTGTTTTTGACGCATTTACTTTTAAAACTGACATTTGGTATAGATAGTTCATTTGTTTCCATGACACTCTAGCCCAAATTGGAAACTGTTGAAACACAAAATATGAAACTTCTTTGAAACATTGAGATTGACGATTTTCCATCCAAAATTAGGCAAATGGTATTATTCGCAACCAATCATATTCGACAGATAATTGGAAAATTCCTCAAAATTGAAGACAGGCTAGTAAAGGAGACTAAATTCGATTAACTTACATTTGATAAAATAATAATTTTCAATTTTAGTTATATCAATACGATTATTTCATTGATTTTGACTATTTTATCGTTTCTGTAGCTTCTTATTCAGAACCATTAATTGAAAATCGGACTTGAATATGAAAATTCCAAAAAAATTCAAAATACGAATAAGTAGTCACACACCTACAATAACGTTCGTATGATGCGAACGCAGAATTCAAATAATATAACTTTTTAACCTGAAGATGACAAATACCATGTCGAAACGTAGTTAAGAGAAATTATATGAATAGACTGAATCATACCTTCATTCCAAGGAATTGAAGAAAATATATATATATATATATATATAGTAGTAGTAGTAGTAGTAGTAGTAGTAGTAGTATCAGACAAAAGTTTTGAAATCGATACGTCTTTTGCAGTAGGAGGTAAACTGAATTTGAATCTCAAAGCAAGAAAATGTTCAATATCCTTTGGTATAACCATATCAGTCAGATTTTTGAGCCAAGTGCTCTTTGTTTTGATATCATTCTGGAGAGAAAATTCCAATCTATTATTCTTGTTGATATTTTTAATTTTTATAAATTTTCTTTCTGTATAATTCATCCAATATCATATTTAACACTTGTGCTGACTGAAGATCCCCGTTATTCCCCACTGTTTATATATATATATATATATATATATATATATATATATATATATATATATATATATATATATATATATATATATATATATATATATATATATATATATATTATATATATATATATATATATATATATATTTTATAATAATGAATTGAATAATAATAGTTGTTGTTATAATATGAAAATAGCTAATAATTTTCTCTATTTTTCGTTGTGAGCCAAATTGTTATGATATAGATAAGTATTTTCGCCCTGTATAATATGTTTTGTGATGTAATAATGTAATAATAATTGCTAGCTAACGTCACTGTTCTCTCGTCACGTTGCTGCCAATTGTTATCACTTTCCTTACCACAGCTCAGTTGGTACGCCTCTGTCTCAGATAGCCGGTTCAGGCAATTGAGCCACTAGCCACTGCTTGATGTCAATTTCTATTCAGTGTTTATAAATACGATTGCTGATAATTGTGGAAAATGAGCAACAAAGTATCAAAAAGCAATTATTTCCTGTATTCAGGAAAACTTAAATTCACCTGGCCTACGATAGATAAATTATTCCATGGTGAATCTACAAATATTCATGGATAATCATGAGAAAAGTTCATGGGTAAAATATACACAACCTCACTTTTACCTTGAAAGTGAAAATTTCTTTAATAGTTCGAAATGAAATGAAATAAAGTTCTTCTGATGGAATATGAGTTATTAGTGAAGTTGTTCAGTTCGTGATGTGCACAAGGAAAGTTTATACCTGTCTGGAACTGTCGCTGTTCAATACACACCAGGATTTGGATTCCTTTCCACTCCAATGCTTTCAGGAACTCCAATACCAAAAAGAAGGAACCATATAAATTCAGAAATCAGCTTTGAATACTTGTATATGGTGTACAAATAAGGTAATGTTGGTTTTCTGCTTATTATGTTGAAATTAATGAATTTTTCTTTCTCTCCCAACAAAACGTGGCATTCGTTTTCAAATTATTTTCGATCTCATTAGTGGCTTTGTTTTCCGTTACTTGGATACCATTTTTTCCTCATTCCTTTCGATTTGAATTTTTGAATTCGCGCACTATATGGTCACATTTTCACTGTTTGGGGTTATTTGTCAAAACTTATTAAGACAAGTATTTGTACTTTCTTATAAACTATATACAATTTCAGTGATAATTGTATCTGACACTCCTTCGTTCTTATTTTCTCACAATTTCCAAACTTACATTTGACCATACTGTTTCCTGATTGGCTATTGTCATCAAGAAGTTTGCTGTTCTCCCATTGGCTATTTTTAGTTACATACAATTTCATATACTGTATGTTTCAAGCCTATAATTTTGTTTATCACATTTTATTCAGGATGATTTTGTAAATCTAGACCTTTCCTGTTGTCTTTTGAATAATTATGGGTTGTAGTCATTATGACAGTGTATGAAATTGATTGTATTGTGGTATTTGAATTTTTTCATCTATTCATATTATACAGAGGCTTAATAAAGGAAATAGAACTTCTAAAATTATGTAGAAACAATCTCTTGAAACTAATAGTTATTAAATAATTATTCTTTTTGTGGGTTTTTTCCTTTCAATATATATAACTGGTTTTTCATAACATAACAATATATATAAATATATATATATATATATATAATATATATTATATTAGAAGAAAAACGGTTCTTGAATCTTGTTGATATTTTAATTTTTTTGAGGTTTTTGGGATGTAGATTCGATAAGAGAAATGAGAGTTTTTAGATAGACGTTTCGCCTCTGGCCAGAGGCTTCATCAGTATTGGCTTTTTTTATTCATTGAAATAGGTTATTTAAATCTATTTTGTTTAACAACATTGCTGAAAGAAACAATCATTTTTAGAAGGGGGACAATAGAGATACCGTTGAGGTGGTAATGTGAGTTTGTTATGAATATAACACGGTAGCATAAATTTATAATCATAACAAACTCACATCACCACCTCAACGGTATCTCTATTGTCCCCCTTATAATGATGATTGTTTCTTTCAGCAATATTATTATACAGAATAGATGTAATTACCTACTTTCAATGAATTAAAAAAAAGCCAATACTGATGAAGCCTCTGGCCACAGGCGAAACATCTATCTATAAACTCTCATTTCTCTTATCGAATCTACATCCCAAGAACCTCAAAAAAATCAATATATATATATATATATATATATACAAACAGACAGTATGAGAATAAACAAAACAACGGAAAAACAAACGAATTGTAACATTCAACTGAGATGAATTCAAGTTAAAATAATTTTATATACATACAGTGCTTCTCAAAAGTCCCCTCCCCCCCTCTTATTTTTGGAACGATTATTCATAAACAAGTGAAATTTGGAAACTGAATATTTAAGGTTGTAAACTAGTGATGATAGATGACGAAATCGTCAAAGATGACGTCACAAGGCCATTGTGACCAATAATTTTGAATGGAACCCTACGGCAAGCGACACGTCTTTTAAAGGATATCGAAAAAATCTATTCAATGATACTAATTTTGTTTGTGTTCATGTCAGTTTTAATGGCTCATTAGTAAACATTAAAATTTAAATTCCATTCAGTATGATATTAATTACAGATCTAAGAATCAGTACCTACCTGAAGAAATTGCTCAAAGTGACCTCCATTTACTTCCTGACAGTGAAATATCCTATTTTTAAACTCTTCTCGTACTTTTGCAAATGTGTCTGCGGAAACAGCCTCACATTCTGCAACAATACGTTGTTTTAAAACGTCAATATTGTCAGGTTAGGTGGCGTAAACCTTCGATTCAAGGTACCCCCACAGAAAAAATCCAAAGGTGTGAGGTCCGGTGATCGAGCTGGCCATTCCGTTGAACCTCATCGTTCAATCCATCTACCACGATACTCCTCATCCAAATACCGTCTTACTGCACCGTAATAGTATGGAGGAGCACCATCCTGTTGGAATGTTATTTCCAAATTGCCAAATTCATCTGGATTATCTTCCAAAATTTCAAGGATCAACGGTTCTATTGCGTTTTGCAACAGCTCCAGTTAAACCTCACCAATTAAATTAGTATTCAAAAAAGGAGGCCCAAAGATGTGGTTTCCTACCCAAACATTCACCTTCTGGGGAAATTGTTCCACGAAACAGGTGAGGATTTGCGTCACTCCAATACCTCACATTCTGTGTATTTACATTTCCATTTAGATAGAAAGTACTTTCGTCATTGAAACAAATTGTTTTGACATAGTCTGTCTGTTGGTTAATTTTAGTTTCCATATTTTCACAAAATTCTAGTCTTCGGTCTGGGTCGTCGTCTGAGAGTTGGTGGACCATTTTCAATTTGTATGGATGAAATTTGTTTTTTTTCAACACCCTGTGTACTGTACTTCGACTGACTTCACAGGTAGTTGCAACGTGAGTTGTTGAAGAAGTATGATTAACTATTACTTCTGCCAGTATATAAATTTTTTTCTCATCAGAAATGTGTGGTCTGCCAGATCGTTTCGCATCATTAATACAACCCGTTGTTTCAAACTCACGAAGAAGCTCCCTTACATAAGTCCTCGAAACGGGGCGATCGTGAAACCTCTCTTTAAAAATGCGTTCTGCTGCATGAATATTTTGTCCAGTTTCACCAACAATTAGGATCGCTGCTACTTCATCACCTAAAGCACGTACAATTTCGCTTCTTGAAGCACTCAAACAGTTTAACAAATTATTTAAATGTACAAAAATATCAAAAGTACCAGAAGCTGCTGAAACAGTTGAACGTTCGATCAACAATACACAAATTATTAAATGTACAAAAAATTGGACAATTACAAAAACGTCGAATTAGGGAGACTAACAAAAACGTCAGCTTATCTGACAACTATCCAGAGGAGGAGCTTGAATTTGGAATTTTAGTATTTACTGATTTCATTCATCACAGCTTTGCGTTTTTTAAAAGCAAGTTGCCAAAACTGCCATAAACACAAACAAAATTAATATCATTGAATAGGTTTTTTTCGATACCTTTCAAAAGAGGTGTCGCTTGCCGTAGGGTTCCATTTAAAATTATTGGTCACAATGGCCTTGACGATTTCGTCATCTATCATCACTAGTAGGGAAGTTTACAACCTTTAATATTCAGTTTCCAAATTTCAATTGCTTATGTATAATCGTTCCAAAAATAAGAGCGGGGGAGAGGACTTTTGAGAAGCACTGTATATCCATATGTAGACAGACGGTTCTCTGTGGTTTTTTGCTGCACGTCTTCTCAGAACTCCAAATGTTATGGATCAACAGGAGGAACAAAAAGTCACAGTTTTTCCCACCAAATAATAAAAACAAAATTTTAGATAGCAAATAGAAATGTTCACAGAGAGGTTAAAAATGAATTATGGTAGCTGTCCCTGAGAAGATTCGATAGCGAGGACATAGGGAAAATATTGAAAATATGAAATAAACAATATTATATCCCCTCAGATGAATCAAAGAAATTTTTCTCTGGTCGGGAATATTATTGAGCTCTCTATCGTATTCACGTTCGAATTATTTTTTTTGTAATTTATGGCCCCTCAGACACTGAAGAGATTTTTCTTTTCATCTGGAATCATATTTATGCCCAGCATATTTTTTATCGCTTTCGAAATGGCTTTTCATCGTATTGGCATCAAAATGAATTTTTGGTACGTTCTGTACTTCTTAGAGATATTCCTTCGGTCCGGATTTATATTAATTATCATATTTATATCCCAATTGTTTTCTATGGTTTTCAGTTTTTTAACTATTTTCATTTGAAAATGCAATCTCTAGAGTATATTAAAAAGCTTCATTCATCTCGAAGTCAGTTCATGGAAATAAGATGAAATTATATCACATCAGAATATTGCGGAACACAAAATAGGATACTTCCTACTCCAATGGTAATTCGGGTGATTTCGAAAGGACCCCGCAAAATCCTTATGGAAAATGGCTCTCGGCCAAATTCGCTGAAACTCTGCAAAAAGATAATATTGGGTATGCTGATCAAAAGTCTCAATGGGCACAACCCTCCATTTTCAATCACAGACCCCCTACAGCCCCCAAAGTACACTTTCCGGTGTATTAATGCATAACAGTTTCAATTCAACTTCAAAGTGTTTCCTTTCACTGCCCACCCAACCGAATCCTACATTCTACCCTCACCACATCTCGCCCTCACCCCCCACATCCCCTCCCAACCTTCCATTAACGCCCCATTACACACTTTCAAGGTTGAATATTCTTTAATTGTTTCATTTCAATCTTAGATGAATTATTAAAATAAGATGCACCTACATGCCATACAGTAGTCAGGGTGGGATGTACTGTAATGTATATATACATTTTATATATACAGTGTCCCGCAGAAAGTACGCATCATATGGGAAATTTTTTTAATATAATATTTTGACAAATGTCGATACATGCAATCGCTTCTGCATCAAAAGAAACCCCAAAAGATGTTGTACAGTGCCGTTCGTCTTTTCTTGTTTGGCGGGAAATTAAAAAAAAATAAAAATTATGTCTCAAAACACACTTATTTGGGAAAAAATTAAAAAATGTTATTTGGAAAAGTTGTTTAGAACGACATTTCATAGCTATGTACAAGTTTGGAAAAAAATCTGAGATAAAAAAATAAAAATCAATTTTTGCCATAAAAAAAAATTCAATTTGGAAAAATACATTTCTGACAAAGAAACTCATTAGTAAAGCCCAAGAATAATATTTTGAATAATATTTTGTGAAGATTCACCCACCAGCTACTTCTATTTTATTCGAAGAAAATTTTAAATCTGTGGATTTGCCATGTGTTCAGCTGCTTCATAAGAGGTCACAGAAATATCTTCAGGACATTATAATCCCGATACCGTTTATTATTGACAAAAAACTATGTATCTACAGAATTTCAATATGAATTTTTCATTAGAACGAAAAATTGATTCAAATTTTTACATATAATTACATTTTATAATAAAATTAGAAACTGAAATAATTATAAACCAAACAATTTAATGCATACTCGAAAGTTTGTAATCAATTTATTTTTTGTTTGAATAAAAAATTCAATTTGAAATTTTGTAGATACAAGGACCTTTATTAATAATGAACAGTATCGGGATTATAATGTCCTGGAGATATTTCAGTGACCTCTTATGAAGCAGCTGAATACATGGCAAATCCATAGATTTCAATTTTTTCCCGAATAAAATAGAAGTAGCTTGCGAATATTTACAAAATATCATTTAAAATATTACTGTTGGCCTTACGAATGAGTTTCATTGTCTAAAATGTATTTTTCCAAATTGAAATTTTTATTATGGCAAAAATTGATTTTTATTTTTTTATCTCAGATTTTTTTCAAAACTAGTACATAGCTATAAAATAACGTTCTGAACAACTTTTTCGAATAACATTTTTCGATATTTTCCCAACTAAGTGTGTTTTGAAACATAATTTTAATTTTTTTAAATTTCCCTCCAAACACGAAAAGACGAACTGCACTGTACAACGTCTTTCGGGGTTGCTTTTGATGCAGAAGCGATTGCACATATCGATATTCGTCAAAATATATTAATAAAAGAATTTCCCATATGATGCGTACTTTCTGCCGGTCACTGTATAATAAAAGCTTCAAAATATTGAAATAAAACAACTGAAGAATCTTTAACCTTGGAAGTGTGTAATGAGGCGTTTATGAAGGGTTGTGTGTGGTGGGTAGAATGTAGGATTCGGTGGGAGAAAGGGGTGGGCAGTGAAAGGAAACGCTTTGAAGATGAATTGAAACTGTTATGCATTATCACACCAGAAAGTGTACTTTGGGGAACTGTAGGGGGTCTGGGGTTGAAAATGGAGGGTTGTGCCCATCAAGACTTTTGATCAGCATACCGAATACTATCTTTTTGCAGAGTTTCAGCGAATTTAGCCGAGAGCCATTTTCCATAAGGATTTTGCGGGGTCCTTTGGTAGCCAACTCCACACCGATGAAAATTCCAAGTTATTTGTACGTTCTGGGTATACCACTATACAGGGTTATTCTTGACGAACGTTCGTTGGAAGTATTTGAATAACCATTCAGAATGGGGATTTGAAATTTTGTGGATTTCGGTTTTCGAATATGATCATTTCAACTAAAATATTCACAACTTCTGGTCCCTTTCTGATATAACGGAAACAGATATCTACTACTGTGTACCAACTGACACTCTGTATTTTTCAATTTCTTTGAATTTTTTCCCTGATTTCGATGTTACTTCATACAATCATCCCTTTATCCAGGTCAAACCGATCTCGCGATTTTTCAAAAAAAATTATTATTATATTCTAATCAATAGAGACTTGAAGAGGCTCTGTCCTACAAAAATGTAGGGTAGAAATGATATATGTTAGTGAGTTCCTGACCACGATGAAAATTTTCGATCTTTGGGAGTGGGGCGGTCCGCCATCTTGGATTAAAGGTACAAAAAATTTATTTTTTCAAAATAATTCTTCAACGGCTGTTCCTACGACAAATACAATTTGAAGAAGACTAAATTCCCTACCTTTTTTGAATGAATACTTTTTTGTAACGAGTTACACACGAAAAAAAAGGATTTATTAATTCAACCAAATTTATTTGGTCGCCCTTATTGGCTTGATCCGACTAAATAAAATTGATCCCAAAACGTGGGTGTATTCGATTAATGGAATCATTATATTGCGGTGACAAAATGGATTTCTCAATACAATGCTAACATTTCTTTGATTTGAATATATTGTCATCTATCGAAACAATCTCCAACTCGTACTGAACGAACATTTGTCTCAACACAAATATTATATTTATTTGAATCAAACCACGAAAATAGATCAAAGAATATTATATTGGTTTGAATCATATGCGTTAGATGGCGAAGCTTTCGCACAACTGACCCTGACTTACATAATGTTACGAAATAGCAAAGACGTCTCTCCCAACGGTCGTTTCTCAAATTTTGCAATTACGATTACAGAACATGTGGAGCATGATGTCATCTGCAACCAGCACAAGTGCGTACCCAGGGTATTTTCGTGATTTTTATTAAGCATAACAAGTTTTTGCACCATATTAAAATGTTACTTCGAGTTAAAAAAAATAAATTTTGTTATTTGGTTCTCTCATGTAACCTCAAATATTCAAAACGAAAATCCATTGATTAAAAGCAAAATTATTTGAATGAGCTGCATCTTTGGTTACTTTCGAACAGAATTACATAATCCATACCAAAAACTGTGAACCATAACCAAATAATTAGTATTTTCTCCTTTCTTGTCATATACATATATGTTTCCTAACTACGATACGAAACTTCAGGGGGGGATTCGTTAGGTCATTTGACAAAAAAAAGTTCCTATGAACTTTCAACAGGGTTGAAGTTTAAAAAAAAAGGTATTTATAAAATATCCTGAATATCCTGAAACCGATGTGGTTGAAATGTGGTTCAGCTATTTGAAGTAATAAGGCAATTATTTGGCCCCAAGTAGGTCCAGGGGCGTCTCAGTGGGCACCACAGCCAACAATACTGAGAAAAAAAAAGTACTTTTTTGTAGTATTTTATTTTTTCAGATTAAACAACTGAAAATACAACTCTCTGGTCCCTTGTGTTTTATTCATATCAAGCTTCGTTTTCGAGAAAAAAATGCTTCAACTTATTCTACAAATTATCCATGGACAACATAAAATACAAACCTAAAGTAAAAAATGAACAATTTCGACCTCAAAGTAAATGAGCAAAATGTCCACCGTCTGATAAAATACACGACTGCAATCGATGTGTCTTTGATTGTCTGACACGTTCAAAAATACCTGGAGACATCGCAATTGTCACTTATTCGATTCCTCAAGTCATTCACATCTAGTATAGGGGTTTTATGAACGAGAGCCTTCAGATGACCCCATAAATAGAAATCTAGAGGATTCATATCAGGACTGCAAGCGGGCCAATGTTGAGGTCCTGCACGTCCAATCCAGCGATTAGGGTAGGTGATGTCGAGATGCTGACGAGCAAGAACACTAAAATGAGCTGGAGCTCCGTCGTGCATAAACCACATGTTGCCTCTCACAAGTACGGGTACTTCTTCCAACAAAATGGGTAAATGATTTCGCAAAAAAGCCGTGTAGGATGGACCTGATAATCTTGCTGGTAAAAAAAGGGTCCAATTAGGTAGTCACCAATAATTCCTACCCAAACGTTCAGCGAAAATCGTTACTGAAAATGACTTTCTCTAATAATGTGGGGATTTTCGTCGGCCCAGAAATGGTTATTGTGAAAGTTCATAATAGAATCTCGTGAAAAATTTGCCTCGTCCGTAAATAAAATATTTGGTAAAAAATTATTATTGTGTGACATCGTATGAATCAACCACCTGCAAAACATTAATCTTGGGTGAAAATCCCTGAGCAGTAGAGCTTGGACCCGCTGTATGTGATATGGATATGGGAGGTTTCTTTTTAGAACTTTCCAAACGGTTTTTGGGCTTACTTCAAGCTGCAGTGCAATCTTCCTGGTACTATTTGAAGGATCTTCTTCTATCGCATCAAGTATAGCTGCTTCTAGTTCAGGCGTTGTTACAGTTTCTGGTCTTCCACCACTTACATTTTTATTAAGACTTCCAGTTTCACATAATCTTGCATGTAGCGTTCTAAATGTTTTAGCACATGGAATTACTCTGTTAAGATATCTATCCTGGTAGATTCTCCGTGCTTCTTCCGCATTTCCATTTGCTAATCCATAAATAAAGTGCATGTCAGCCATTTCAGCGTTAGTAAAAGTATTCATGATGGAATCACTGCTAATTGACAACTCTGACTTTTACTGATATGACAATACTATCACTGTCAGCTGGTCTCCATAGCAGGTAATCATGATTGTAGAGTGCCTTCATTTTTTTTGTTTTCGAAAACCAAGCTAAATATGAAAAAAACACAGGAGGCCAAAAAGTTGTATTTTTACCACGCTTATAAAAAACTTTTTAGAACCCACGCTTATATTCAAATGCACTGAAAATGATTTTTTTTCTCAGTATTGTTGGCTGTGGTGCCCACTGAGACGCCACTGGACCTACTTAGGGCCAAATAATTGCCTTATTACTTCAAATAGCTGTACCACATTTCAACCACATCGGTTTCAGGATATTCATGATATTTTATAAATACCTTTTTTTTATACTTCAACGCCCTGTATCTCAGAAACGAAGCAACTCCGGACATATGTTCATAGGAATTTTTTTTTGTCAAATGACCTAACGAAACACCCCTTGAAGTTTCGTACCGTAGTTAGGAAACACCCTGTATTTGTTTGATCAAATCCAAGTTGATACGTCAATCATATCGTGAGACAGTAGCATTCGAGAGACGGAATTTCGGAAAATATTTTTTCAGTAGGTGCATACTCTTCGGAGGTAAAATCCGGTTTGATCAGTTGGGAAATCCATCTATCAGTCATTCAGGACATCGCAGCTTATAGGTATAGATAAGCAGAAATTCCATTACTTATGAAAAATACCAGCGCTCTATTCTTACATCCTAAAAACTTTCCTTAAACTATTACTCACCTAGTTGCATTTTTCATCATAATCCACAACTTCGCCAAACGGGAACTTATAAATAAGCTCTAACCCTTTGTGTGGATCACGGAAGCATGGTAATATATTACCTGACCTATATCTATCGGAAAAGGGAACGAAGAAGGTTGAATCAAAGGAATCCACCCCCATTTGTCTGTTTGTTGGAAGCAATTGCTTACAAATGTTGAGCTAAGGGCTTACTCGCTCTGCCAAACATCAAAAACAAATGCCAGGAATTACGAAGTAGAACATAAAGGTGGAATGTGTATAAAGCTCTCTCAATGAGAATTTACTCCGTTTTTCCACTCAAGTCGAGTACGTTGGGCTTATTTGAGAACTGGTTAATTTATTGTCCCTGATAATGGAAATCGAATGAGCTCGAATACATTCTGAACTCATTTAGTAGTTTCTACAGTTTCTAGAGGGTGAGATACAAATGCGAAATGACGAGAATCAACAATATAGTTCATATTTTGGATATCATTATTAACTGGAGAATATAACTCCAATGAGATCTAAGTGTCTCTTCTCAAGATTGTGCGATTTTAACATTGAAACAAACTATATGTGTCATCGCCAACACTTCAAGTGCCAACGCAATATTACTGCTTTCAGTTCCGCTTGATAAATGGTACAATCTGCAGGTGCCAGGGGCTCTCATTATTGAAATGTTCAATGCGGAAAGATACAAATTAACGGTATGGATTACCAAAACGATTGAGACTTCTTGAGGGTGACCATAGACCGATTAACAATATAGTTCATATTTTGGATATTATTGGTAACTAGAGAATATAAATATTAAGTGTCAACGCAATATCACTACTTCCAGTTCCCCTTGATAGATGGTGCATTCTGCAGGTGTCAAAATCTGTTCATATTGATATCCAAGTGTCGCGTCTGCCGTCAGTCTGGATGAAACTTGAGTTGTTTCATTTCCATAAGCAGAAAAACAAGACGACTTAGGTCCAGAATGAATGTAGAAGACTTATAACTTTAATAAACATTTCACTCATATTAATACCAACGCGGACAAGATGGCATGTGCCTTTCGACGTCTAGGGACAAGACATGATATGCCATCAAAGTATACCGCTATTTATTCACAAAGATACAAAACTGTGTTTTTGGGAACCATCATTTTTCTCAACTGTCCGCGCAAGTGTTAAAAACCAAAAGGACACAGATCTAAATTTTATGAAAACTAATATTTCAATTTGTCCAAACTCCATTCTCTTCTATCCAGTAACCGAATATGATCTGCTTGAGTTGGTAAGAAACCTAAAAAGTTCGAATGCAAACACGGATGATCATGTCTCAAATAATCTGCTGAAAAATGCATGCATGAATTATGTTATCCATTGATTTATCTCATTAATATTTCTATGGAACATGAAGTTATCCCTGAAATACGAAAAAGTTGCATCAGTTACCTCGATTAAAATTATGAAAATTATAGAGGAATCAGTCTCCTTTCTAGTATATCCAAAATATTCGATCTAAACATGAAAAATCAGTTATTAGCGTTTTTTACTTCGAATGAACTCCTATCGCCTAATCAACATGATTTTATGGAAAGTAAAAGCACAGAAACAGCTCTGTATGATTTCACTGAACATGTATTAACAGCCCTAGATTACAAACTACAAATTTGTGGTTTGTTCACAGACTTTTCCAGAGCTTTTGAGTGTCAATCATAATTTACTTATTCTGAAAATGGAACGTCACGGAGTACGTGGAGTTGCTCTAAATATGATAAAATCATACCTGCAGGATGGGTCACGAAAAGTATTGATTCAGGGCGTACAGAGTGAGTCCTCAGAAATTAAACAAGGTGTTCCACATGGATCTATACTTGGACCACTGCTTTTTTAAATCTACGCCAATGACTTGATGAATTACTTTCTTAATATTTCAAGAGTACATGTAGTTGCATATGTAGATGATACTAACTTCCTTATCACTGAGCAAAGTGCAGTAAGACTCATTGAACCAACTGAGACCCTCTATGGAAAAGTCATCACATGGGCTAATAAAAATCACTTATCATTGAATATCGGCAAAACAGCGTTAATAAAATTCAATAATCATAACCCTACTGAGACTGATTTGTTGAAAATATAAACAGGATGTTCATAAAATCAGATGTCTCTCCTGCGTCAATGTTACGAATGATTTCTGGTGAGTACTCTCTTTTGGAAAACATTCTTCTTTGCCTCATTCATCTTTATGAGTTCTTAATTAAGACTGGAATAGAAAATCAAATAACTATCTGAATGAAAATGCAAATTTTCAAATTCAGATTTTTTCTTTTGAGTTAGGGCCTTTTCAGAATATCAATCAGATGTAGTTCAATGTCCAGCGTGGCTTCAGCCGGGGAAGTAGTTGTTTTCTGTTAGACATTCACAAAAAATAACTTCATTTTAATCGTGGATTTTTCAATTCACAGAAAATCTTTCTATCAATATTCAATTGAGAATGTTCCCCTTTCCTACTGAGACATTCAAAATTAATGATAATAACCAATTCGAGGTGGTCTCTAACTCAATGACAAAAATGCTTGGTCTCACTTTAGATTTCAAACTCAATTAATACATTGTGCGACAAACTGCAGAAAAACTGTTATGCTTTGAGATTCTTGTCAAATCTCTGTGGAAAGGAAGTTCTGATAAATCTGTATCATGCAACTATTGGCTCTCACCTACGTTACGGAATCTTATGCTGGGGTATGAGTTCTTCTGCTGAAAGGGTTTTATTCTGCAGAAGAATACACTTAAATTAATTGCCCAGCTGAAATGGCGTCAGACATGCAGAAATTCATACAGAGAATTGAAAATAATCAACAAGTTGGGCAAGAATTTACCCAATATTTCGATATTTAAATCAAGATTGAAAAATTACCTGGTAGAAAGAAATTGCTACACCGTTGATTTAAACCTTATGTTTTTGTGATTTATTTATTCATTTGTTTTTTTTTTTGGGTATTGCTATTCCTTATTTTATTCATACATTGATTGATTTATGAATTTCTTGTCAAAATTCATGAATTTAAGATGACGATGAAGTTTTGTGATTACGGTCCGATTCGATCCAAAATTGGTATGTGGGAGTTTTCGGTTTCGCAGATTATGAAATTTTTATCAAAATTCATAAATTCGAAATGACGGCCCCAAGATGGAGGACAGGTTTTGTGATTATGGTCAAATTAGATTCAAATTTGGTATACGGGGGTTTTTGGGGTCAGAGATTGTGAATTTATAAATTCAAGATAACGGCCCCAAGATTAAAGTAATGGCCCTTTCAACAACTTTGTTGAACTTGACATATCTCAAAAAATTTGCACATTGTTCATGAGAAGAAATATCCATTGTGGTATCTATTGTTATGGAATATATTTTTGCTTGGCAAACTCCTTCTGATATAATTTTGAGCATTTCGGAGGTAATTTGACAGTTTTATTGTTTAAAAAAGTTAATAAACTCCCCCAACCTTTACTTTTATCAGCACTTTTTTTTTAATTTGCTTATTCTGACGGCTTCCTTGACATGCTCATCCAAGATGGCATCGTATTTGGCTACTGAAAGAACAATTTCCAAGGAATTCCTATGATTTTCAGTGACATTTTCTAAACCATGAGCCGGTTTGTTTCTATGACCACGAAAATGTAACATTTGCTTTCCCATCATTTCAATAATTTCAATTATTCTGACCAGTGCGGCTCTTCGGTCCATAACTCCCTATCGCCAGGGGAAACATTCTCAATTGAATATACAATTGAGAATGTTTCCCTTTTCAATATGAATACCCTATATATATATATATATATATATATATATATATATATATATATATATATATATATATATATATATATACAGTGTGACCCATTTTTAATGGAAACACCCCCCTAAAATTTGAAGTTGTGAACAGATTTTAATATTTTTTTTTTTGAAATGTCGAGTACTAAAAGGTCTACCTTGGGACAAAATTTGAAATGTTTATTCCAATTTTCAGGGCATACTACGATATTTTTTCTTAGTGGAAAATCGAGATTTTTTATTAGCGATTTTTTATTGAAAAAATCACTACGCCACTGGATTTAGAGTGCCTCTAAACAGGTGTGACCGAAATTTCATGAAAAAATATTCATTAATAACAAAGTTATGACAACTCAAAAATTCGAAAACTCACACAGCTAACAGTCACAAAAAACACCCTCTATCAACAGATATAGCCATGAAAATATTTTTTTATGATTTCAACAATAAAGTGCCGCCAGATGAAAAAAAAAACAAATAGCGTAAATTTTTTTAATGAAAATAACGGAATTACATTCACACAATTCAACTAATAATGAAGGAAAAATTTTTAATTAACGTTACTATGAAAACTAATTATTGAAATGTTTCGATTCAGTGCAACAATTAATTCAAACTCATATTCTAGTAGCCTCTACTAATCCACCACGTATTTCGATAAATTTGTCGTAGCGCTTACGAATGTTTCTTATTACGTTCCTTAGTTCTTGTGGGCTAATATCTGCACATACCTGTCAAATTCTTGCACAAAGTTCATTTCTATCTCTTGAGCGGTTTTTGTAAACCTTCTGTGTGAGAAGTCCCCAGAGAAAATATATATATATATATATATATATATATATATATATATAGGTAATTTTTGGTGGAATTACTTATTTTGACGAGTTTGAGATCCTTTAATAACACCTTGTATATTTTTCAAAAATGCACATTCACGATATCAGATCTCTATGGATATATTTCATTCCATACTGCAGTCACAAATCACTTTCATATGTGTATTCTAATCATAACGCAAAATTTCCAATAGCTTTATTTCACCAAACATTTGATTTCATGTCGAATTCTAAATATATTTTATTACCGACATAAATGCCTTTGAACTGTTTTGTTTAAAGGACGTGACCGTTAAGCTGCCAATTGAATTATTCACTCCCTAATTTCGGTCCAAAACGAATTGTTCATGGCGGCAATAATAATTGATGTTTATCGGAAAGGGAATTTGGCAGTTTTTACGCTTCTGTTAAGTCAGCATTAAATAAACATCAACACAGCCGTAATCGGGAACACAATTTGTGCTTTTTAGCAGTCTAATCCGTGTTGATTGGGTACACATTGGTTAATGGCTTGCAAATAGTGATTTTTCATTATCCCTCAATTCGAGGTTCTAGGAGAATTGAAATAATCAAATTTTTCGAAGAAAAGTTATGAAACACTTTTTTTCGAAAAATTTGATTATTTCAATTCAATTGAGTTGGCGCCATTTTTATACACGATTTATTAGCTTTACCTGTATGTATGTATGAATGAGGTAATTGAATCTTTGAAATTAATTTTTACCCTCTTTCAGATGTCCGAAGTATTTGAAATTTTGCACACGTATCAAGAACCGATGACAATACATTAAATTCATAGCTATGACCTGGTATTCTCACCTAGATCGTCAGATTTTTTTTCTCAAATTTGGCGAAAGCACTGGTTTCCACAGCATAATCTACATTTCAAAGATATGGCGAATGCACCGATGTTTATCAGTATATTCGCCAAAATTTCTGATAGGGCACTGAAAGAACGAAAAGTTTCATCAGCTCCATTCAGAAAACATAGCTTAAGCGAGCTGTCATATGACATATCGTTATATGTCGTATAGTCATGTCTCTCTTTTATTATTTAATATTGCATGAAAATGTGATTTCTTGAAAGAAAAACGTTCACGAAGAAACAATGCATAATGGAATATTTCCGAATCATTTCCAACAGTCCACCATATTAATATTGCATTGGTATTACTATGAAAACTAAATTTCCAATCCAATATATTGGTGACAAACGTGCCGAGGGATGAATGTCAAGAGGGTGGCTGAAAATATCATGTTGTCAACCTCAGGGAACCGGGCACAATAGGCTAAGAGCGGGCTGCAGAAAGCCTGACCAATCGAGTATCAGAATGAAATGTTTTTAAAATGTTAGTACTCACAGTAAACATAGGAAAAATCATTGACTGCCTGGGCAAAAGTAGCGCATAAGTTTTTCATGGCATTTTTCGGAAAAAGCCTGGCCGATCGAGTAACACCATGAAATGTTTTCACAAGCTTTCATTTAAATTCATAAATGTATGTTTAGTTCAAATCTTGCAAGTGAATTTTGAACTACTTCGAGTTGTCCGATTAACATGAAATTTGGCAGGTTTTCATTATTCCGGTGACAATGCATTACGGAATTTTTGTCAAAGAAAAAACAGAATGGCGGCTCTAATATGGCGGACGAGTTTTGTAATTATAGTTCGATTCTATTCAAAATCAGTATGTGGGGGCTTTTGGAGCTGGACACCATGATTCCTTTGCCAGAATTCATGAATTGCTCTATTCTAATAGAAATGGATATGTGGGAGTTTTTGGGGTCAAAGATCATGATTTTTTTGTCAGAATCTGTGAATTCAAGATGGCGGCTCTAAAATGGCGACAACTTTTGTTATTATAGTCAAAATTCATGAATTCAAGATGGCGACTCCAAGAAGACGACGTGTTTTGTTATCATGGTCGGATTCCATTCAAAATTGGTATGTGTATTTTTTGAGGTCATAGATTATCAATTTTTGGCAGTATTCAATAGAATGACGAATTTCATGAATGACTAAAAAGAATTGATTAAAAATTATTGAGAAAAAGCTTTCATACAAATGCACCAAAAAGATAAAATAATTTCTTCACTTGTTCCTATATTAAGTTTTTAATAATTTCATTATTGTATATATGAAAAAAAAATCATTGTATTATGTATATATTATATATACATATACATATATATATATATATATATATATATATATATATATATTTAATATGATTTATTGAAATAATATTTTTTAATAGATATAAATTTGAGAAATAGAAAGTCTTGTGCCAAGTATTTTTAACAGGCATAGACGTGGCACTGATGTTTCTTTATAATAGAAAAATGTTTGAAGGTCAACTTGGTAGTAGTTTGAAGCTGTTACTCGATAGATATAGTAATAAACCAAAAAAATTTTGGTGCCAAGGCATTAGAACAAGATTTAACGAAGCACTAAAATATATTATTTTTTTACTCTGTAAATACTGAATTTCAAGAATAACAAGGCTGTTACTCCATTGGTATGGTTGCAGTACGAAAAATATTCCGGAGAGAGAGCATACAAAACTTGTGAACAAACTCTGCCCAGAAATGAAATTATTTTTCCTGTGGTCTCAGTGATAAAAATCATTAGAAAAATTACACAAATGCAGTCAAAAGGAAAAAATAATTTCTTTGTTTGACCTAGATTATTCTGTGAGTAACAGATTGAAAATTTTGCCACACAAGAATACTTATTTTATATTCGCGGCAAGCTTTTGAATATATCTAGGTCAAAACAATTGAAGAAATATTTTTTGTATAAAAATTTGTCTTAATTTTTTTTTTAATAATTTTTATTTAGTTCTTTTTAGACATTCATGAAATCCGTCATCTGATCGAATTTCAACAAAAGTTGATAATCTACGACCCTAAAAAACCCACATACCAATTTTGAATGGATTCGGGCCATAATAACAAAACTCATCGCCTTCCTGAAGCCGCCATCTTGAATTCTTGAAATTCGACTAAGAAATCATGATGTCCGACTCCCACACACCAATTATGAATGGAATCGGACTATAATCACAAAAGTCGTCGCCATCTTGAATTGATGAATTCAGGAAAAGAAATCTTGATGTCCGATCCCACAAATCTCCACATACTAATTTTGAATAGAATCGAACTATAATCACAAAACTCCTCCGCCATATTGGAGCCATTTTGTTTTTTCTATGGCAAAAATTCCGTAATGCATTGTCACCGGAATAATGAAAACTTGCCAAATTTCACGTTAATCGGACAACTAGAAGTAGGTCAAAATTCACTTGCAAGATTTGAACTAAACATTCATATATGAATTTAAATGAAAGCTTGTGAAAACATTTCATGGTGTTACTCGATCGGCGAGGTTCTCTGCAGCCAGCTCTCAGACATGAGAAATGATTTGTTTTGAGACGAATATTCGCCCCAAACAAATCATTTTTAAATTCCGAAAAAAAATAATTTAAAAACAGCTGCCCGAGCTGGGGTTCGAACCCTCGCTCACCCACGGCCCATAGTTACGTACCTGAGTCCGGCCCTGCCACCCAGACCTCATGGCGACTAGATAAATTGCAGACCAAGCTCCTACCGAGATTTATCTTTGCTGATTAAGCTCCCACCGTGAATTATCTTGTAAACCGAAGATCAACGAAAGAACTATAATACCTTTATTATTTGTTTATTGTTATAAATTATCTGAGATATGTATTTCGACCGTTCCATTTTTGTCACTTGTAACCTGCATTTTCGTTTTTCATTAAAGCATTGAGTAAAGTATGGTGTGAAAGGTGAACTTCGAAGAAGAGTTATTCAATACAAAATTGGTTTCAAAAAGCTACAAGCTGCCTTACGAACCAGACAACTGCTGAGGCACAACGTAACTCCATTTCGTGAACCAGCTTCTTAGACCACTTGACCAACTCGAGAGATAGTAAGTGTCAAACGTATTTCGAACTGTATTACATCGTTATGGTTGCTTTCTCCCAAAAAAGGCCATAAAAAACGTATGCGCCACTTTTGTCCAGGCAGTCAATGATCTTTCTTATGTTTGCTGTGAGTACAAACATTTTAAAAACATTTCATTCTGTTACTCGATTGGTCAGGTTTTCTGCAGTCCCCTCTTGGACCTGTTGTATAAGAGCTTCACCCTTCCATCGGACGTCTGAGAGGGTTGAGTTCAATTGTTCGTTACCCCCGTGGGAATGAAAATAAAGAATGAAACAACAACGCAAAAAAATAAGATTAGCAAAAAAAATAAAACTATATCGAAAAAAAATTATAGTTTGAAAAAACTAAAAAAACACGCCTATATAGCAATAAGCTCTGGAGAGTTGAAAATAATAAGAATAAAGTCATTGACCAAAAAATTTTGTGTTATGTAAAGAAACCGTGGGGTGCTCTTTACTCACTTTTCATAATGATATTAAGATATCAGCACCCCATACTTTTTTTACATAAGAGAAAAATTTTTGGTCAATGACTTTATTCTTATTACAACTTTCTAGACCTTATTGCTATATAGGAGTGTTTCTTTAGATTTTTCATTATGATTATACCAAGAATTACATTTTCACTGCTGATTCAAATTTTAGAGCAATCAAATTCAACCATTTGTACAAATGAAAAAATATTATCTTGATTACCTGTTATACTATTTAATTTTCATCAGATGCTGAGCTCAACGCATATTATCACTAATGTGGACGCTATGGTTTTCATTTATTTATGTCAGTGTGAAGCCCCCTCTTTCCACTCCTACCAATTACCTCAGCTTTCCACCAAGGAACCGATAGATCTTAGAAGTGAGGGAAGCTCACACATTTTCACCTGCTTTGTTGGAATAATTCTGTATTCGTTCGACAACTCTGAGCGGCTAGATTAATCGACGTTCACATCTCCTCAGTTCCTGATCAAAGAGTCAACCACATAAGCACATCATTAGTAAATCAAGGTTTATTAAAATTAACGATGGTAAATGCCGCAAGTTTCAATTCAGACATATGAATATATTTGGCTTTCATGCATGGGCTTTCCGTTATATTGGTAAATAGCGGACACACTCCAGCATCAAAAATAAATTATCTTGTTGTTTACACAACACATCAATTAGGCCATAAATATCAATATATAACTCCTCAATACAACTAAACTTCGTACAAATACGTACATTCACTATAATTCGTTTGACGAACCACAAATAAGAACATGCAATGATTCAAACAATCAATATCAAATTACCTAGGATGATATTTCGAATCTTATCGCTTTTGCTGCAGATAAACTGGCTTCCTAGTTCTTTATCTTCATTTAGTAAGTGGGTCGATTACTTTTGGTACCTATAAGTAGAGGTATATAACTTTTTTATGTCATCACACATCAAATATAAGTGATAATATCTGAACCAGTTTGTCCGATTCCGCCGCCACGGCGTTGCACGTTAAACTTCTCCCCCATGCTCCAAGTCCATAGTTCCAGTAGTGAGAGTTTCGCCTGTTGGATATTCCATATTTGGTAAATTTTGCTTCGTTGCTTCATGTAATGTCACTAACAAATTGGTCATTTTCGTGATGCTTCATAATGATGAACTCCGCAAAGTTTACCCTCCCCTCATAGTCGGATAGCTCCAGGCCATGAACTAAATTATGAGAACAAAAATGCCATTTGTGTTTTGCCAATATTCTCTGCATTGACATTTTCTTTAATCCCAAATCACGTGAAGCATCTTTCACCGATGCTTCTGCAAAAGCTGCGAAGTATCCAAGCACTGTAAATTCAATTCCTTCTTTGTCCACCACCGTTTTAGTTTTAATGAGATTCCTCTTGAAGCATCCATAGTTGAAAAGGAAAACCTTCTCAATTTGATATTGATAAAAATATTTTTCTTCCGTTCTTCCTGATGATCGTCGAAGCGTGAAATAGATTTTCGTCGACAAAAATGTATTGAAGACCTAGGAATGCGATGTCTCTCTTGCGTCAATGTTACGAATGATTTCTGGTAAGTACTCTTTTTTTGGAAAACATTCTTCTTTGCCTCATTCATCTTCATGAGTTCCTAATTGAGATTGGAATAGTAAATCAAATAACTATCTGAATAAAAATGCAAATTTTCAATTTCAGATTTTTTCTTTTGAGCTAGGGTCTTTTCAGAATATCTATCAGATGTAGTTCAATGTCCAGCGTGGCTTTAGCCGGTGAAGTAGTTGTTTTCTGTTAGACATTCACAAAAAATTACTCCATTTTTATCGTGGACTTTTCAATTCACAGAAAAATATTTTTATCAATATCCAATCGAGAATGTTTCCCTTTTCAACATGAATACCCCACAAGAGGTTATCTTGACGATGGAAGATAGTGACTGAAGTTTATCTTTCAGTCGCAGATGATTCCACATCTGATTTTATGAACAGCCTGTTCCTATTTTCAACAAATCGATCCATAGTTCTTGAGGTTAAATATTAATCTTCTGATGATGTTTGGAGATGGTTTTGGTTTTGGTTTTCCTGGATATCTTGTAGCAAAAGTATCAAATGTTCTTGTGAAAACCTTCTTACATTCGACATAAATCGCAAATAAATTAACGAAATCTTGATTATTGTACCCAACACGAGCCATATTGTACTTCTTCAGATGATGAATCTGGCAGTAAACAACTTCAATTCATTTGTCGGTAGATATGCACAGCTTACTAGATAGGCAGTCAATATGCAGAATTAAGTACTATTAAGGAATGATTCCGAAATTATGGATTTTGTTTATAGAAAAGTGAATCAGAGCTAGGGCTCATTTTCATAATACAATTAAATCATGAGGAGAAAAAATAGGGTTTTCATTTGAAAAAATTTAGATTTTATATGTTTTTCATCGACTTTCTGGACCCACTTTTTTGTGCACCCTGTAAATTATTCAGTGGATGTGATCAGGGTGAGTGATCCATTCAATCTTCAATATCCATGATTCAGTCACTGCATATCACTAAAGATTGTAATTCACATGAAAATGGCGTATGTTCTTTAGGCTGCATTTGTCACTTTTTTTAGAAAAACTCGAATAACTCAAAAAGGTTCATTTTTGGTATAGCATATTATTTATAAATTTTAATCCCAATTATAAGAAAAATCCACAAAATTTATAAAATACAGGGTCTTATTGAAAATATCGAAAATGGCGAGAACTGAATAGCTCCGTGTTAACTGAGCTCCCCAAAATTAGTATAAATAACGGTGTTTCAATCAATAAAACAATTTCTAAATTGTCAGTGAGTGAAAAAAGTCAATAGCCTTGTCTCAAGTAGTGAAAAAAATAAGCAAATATGGTTTTGACACGCGAAATAAGAGATGAAATAGAAACAGCAGTTGGCCATTCCATTAACAAGTGTATAAAAAGCGACTCTTTCATTAAAACTATAGTGAACAATGTGACCGAAGCCGTCGCAAAAACTCTGGAGAAGAAATTATCACAGTTGGAAGTGACAGTGGCGGAGCTTCTGAATAAATTTACTGAACTGAAATCGGATTGTGAAAACAAAGTGAAAACTCTCGAATATAAATTAAATGAAACAAACGTGGAAAAGGAGAAGATCGAAGAAACTATGGAGAAAATTGACCAGGAAAACAGAAAGGCCAATCTTAGAATATTTAGTTTTAAAGAAAAATACCAAGAAAATACAAGAGAGGAAATAATAAATTTTCTCAACTCCAAGATGTCTTTGAATTTAAGAAACGAAGAAATCGAACTGTGCTACCGAGTTGGTAAACGAAGTGATACAAAAAATAGAGGAATCTTCCTCAAACTGAAAATCTCGACGCAAAAGAAGGAATTTATTCAAGAAAAAAATTACTCAAGGGAACAGGTGTTGTAATAAGAGAAGATCTCACTACTATGAGGGTTCAAATGCTGAATAAATGTATCGAAAAATTTGGATTAAAAAACGTATGGACTGGAAATGGGAGAATTTATCTTCAAGCAAATAATCAAGTGTCCATTATAAAAAACAAAACAGACTATATACGCATTATTGGCAAAAGACACCTAAATTATATAAATTATTTTTTTTTATTTCTTTTTTTCTTTAATCTCAAACTTAAATTTGTATTTCATTATAAACTATTATCATTACTATTACTGTTTTTATTATTAATTACACTCATTCGATTTCATTTCTTTTCAAAATTCGTTTCAAAAGTTTTTATTTTACACCGTATCATAAAAATAACTTAATCGTTAAGGGGTATCTCAGTGCCCTAATCAGTTATACTTATATGTTAGATCTTTTGGATGTACTAGATGAAAACATACAAATTGACACAAAAATACTAGATAATTTTCAACAATATGTACAAGGTAGAACCGGCGGAAGCAAAAGAGGTATCGGTATCGCCCACTTCAATATACGAAGTCTACAGAAACATTACAATGAATTACTAATACATATCCAAATGGCAGAAGATCTCCTAGACGTAATCATTCTATCGGAAACAAGAAAGATTGAAAATGTAAGTGATTTTTCTATTCCAAACTATAATATACATTATAATGAATCAACAGTCAATAAATGTGATGGAGTAGTTGTATATACAAAAAGTAGCCTTTCTGCTATTGTCGAAATATCACCAATAAACGAAACCAAATTTCTCAGGATAACTTTCACAAATAAACTCTTACATTCACACAATACAATAGGTATAACAGCTTTTTACAGGTCACCGGCAACAAATGTTCAAAGTTACATAACTGATCTAGAAATATATTTGGAAAACTTGAAAAAGCAAAATTTAGAAATATACGCGGGAGATATAAATATAAACTTACTTCAAACGGAACAACCTGATACAAACAGATATTTTAATGTTTTGAACTTGAAGGGTTTCATATCATATATTAACAAACCAACTAGAGTCACACAGAATTCTGAATCTGCTATTGATCATATCTTTATAAGAAAAGAAAAATGCTTAGAAAATAAAATCCAAATCGACCCTTACATCATTAATACTGACATAACAGATCATTTCACGCCAATCATTTCCATCTCACTTTCCGACCATGAAAGTCATTCGTCCAATGCTGAAAGAGACCAAATAATAAAAAAATTAATTATAAAAAATTGAATGAATTTTTGAGTAAAGAAAATTGGAGGGAGGTATTATCAAGTGAACAAGTGCAAGAATCATACAATCTCTTTATAGATAAACTGAATAACTACATAAGTAACACGACTACCACAAACATTTTTCAACCAAAAAAATATAATAAAATAAAACCATGGATTACATCGGGTCTGATTACCTCTATTAATGAAAGAGACAAACTTAAAAGAAGCTGCTAAAAATCACAATATTCAACTAGAAAATCAGTATAGAGAGTACAGAAATAAACTAAATTGTCTAATCAAAAAAACAAAATCGACTACTATCAAAGTAAAATAAAGGATGCAAGGGAAATTATAAAAATTTGGAAAATAATTAACGACATATCAGGAAAAAATCTACTAAAAATATAGAAGACATCAGAATTAGAAATGAAAAACTGAGCCAATAACTGACAATAAGAAAAAAGCAGATACTTTCAATGAATTCTTTATTAATTTAGGATTGAAAATGGCAGAAAATATAGAGGAAACTAACATACCTGAACACTTTTTGAATGAAACTCCAAACAATTCATCAATTTTTTTAAATCCAACCACATCTAATGAGATTACAATCCTCATATCTAATCTAAAAAACCATTGCGCTCCTGGACCTGACAAAATTAGTTCAGTGACAATAAAAAATATTCATGTACATATAATTCAACCTCTAGTTTATATTATCAACTTATGTTTTGCATTTGGGGAAATCCCAAATCAGTGGAAACAATCTATTGTCACTCCAATTTTCAAAGCTGGCGATTCCAGTCAGTTAACGAATTATAGACCGATATCAGTTATAAATAACTTTGCTAAATTGTTCGAACAGGCTCTGAAAAGTAGAATGCTTGGATTTTTGATATCCACAATATCATAAATGAGAGACAGTATGGTTTCATAAAAAATCGAACACAGAAAACGCAGTTATTGATTTCCTGGAACATACAGTAAAAGCCATGGATGACTCAACGAAATGCCTTGCGATTTTCCTTGATCTCGCTAAGGCATTCGATACGGTCTCTCACAACAAACTGCTTGATAAACTTATAAAATATGGCATACGTGGCACAGCCCTTAATCTCTTAAAGAATTACTTATCTGAGAGATACCAAGTAGTGAAAATCGGAAAGGAACTTAGCTCAGAATCGAAGGTTGAAATAGGAGTACCACAAGGAACAGTGTTAGGTCCGATACTGTTCCTTGTATACATAAATAGTATCTCTCATATAAGTGAATTTATGGGACATCTGATATGTTATGCAGATGACACAGCTCTAGTCTTCACAGGTAGGGATTGGGAAGATGTTAATTGCAAAGCTGAGTCGGGTCTGAAAAAAATATTACTATGGTTGAACCACAACTCACTAAGCTTGAATATCAAAAAAACCAAGTATATAACCTTCTCCCCAACAATAATTGATCAACCCACCCGATTTATTCTTAAAGTACACTCGCCAACCTGTGATGTTGAGACATGTCGCTGCCCGAGCTTAGAAAAAACAACTTCAATTAAATATTTAGGGGTAATAATAGACCAACATATACGCTGGTCTGAACACATATCTCATGTGACAAGAAGAATAAGAGCATTATCTCATAAATTTTACATTCTACGAGACATCCTTTCGAGAAAAAATTTGATTATCTTGTACAATAGTCTTGCTGAATCAATTGTCAGATACTGCATAGTCGCATGGGGAGGCGCTTTCATTACCACACTACATGTATTACAGACAGCTCAAAATATATTAATTAAGATTATACTAAAAAGACAGACTATTCTCTACCCACCTACTCTATAAAGATACTGACCTGCTTAATATAAAAACACTATTTATTTACCAATCATTACAACGAATGCACAGTACGCAAAATAAATATACGGTGAAAAAAAACAGGATGACCAGATCGACTCTAAACAAAAACATTCAAGTTCACTCATTCAAAAAATCTGTAACCCAAAGATCATTTATGTATTTTGGTCCAAAATTCTTCAATCTTATCCCAGCTGACCTTAGAGATATAAAAAACCACAAGATCTTCAAAAAGTTAGTAAAAAAATTCATAATAGAAAACCATGAAAAATTTTGTTAGATTCAAAACTAGAGAAAGGAATAGTTAATCTATTGACTCCATGATGTATCTAAGACGCATAAACTGATTGCCAAACCACTGTGGTTCCGTCGGTTCTTCCTCATTGCTACAATGAACCTTCATTTTATTTAATATTTGTATCATACGCTCGCCCTTACTTCACATGTAATTGCAAATTCGTAAGCATATGTAAAGGGTTGGAAAAGCAATACAGGCATATTTGCCTAGGCAATTTCCGACCCTGAACCAGATGCTGCTATAAACCAGCAATCGAAATTCATGTATTTTGTAAATTTTGTAACATGAATTTTGTAACTAGAATGGCAATAAATTGAATGGAAATAACAAAGATGACGTCACCGTATCTACAAATTTTTTGAATCAAGCCACTTTTTGTTCTCTCTCTCTCTCTCTCTTCCTGTCTATATATATATATATATATATATATATATATATATATATATAAGTTGGGTACAATTTTGGAAAAAATCTAATGGCGGTTAGTTTTTGCATGTCTAACAACTAAAAAATCCGTTGCGAGTTATATCACGTAACTCAGATTTGGCAGAATTTTTTTAAAAAGTTATCTGTGATGCCAAAAAATGGGTCAAATTGACGAGATATCGAAAAAAATTATTGAGAAAATACGTTTGGAATCCAACAAGGACCCCATGTACCGATTTTGAAAAATCAAAATACCATTTTATTCCTCTACCCTCGCTAAGAAACATTATGCATTCTTGTTTCATCTGGAAACAGCATCAATAACTTAAATCACATAAGTTTGGGTCAAAACTAATCAAATATTTGTGGAATAGACATTTTGCGGGAGATTAATTATGAAAACACGATTTAGTCTTGTCACTATAGACCAGGGCCGAAGCCTTCAAAAATGGTAAAAAATGAAAAAAAATCACAGTAGGATGAAACCCATTAGAAAATGAGGGGAATATGATAAAAATGAAAGGAAAAATAAATTACGGTCGATCCGAGTTCGGGAAGTGGAAGGGGGTGAGTTTTTAAGGGTAAAAAATTGTTTATCTTGATTTCCGGCAAAACTACAAGTCCTATGGAAAAAAGTTGTACGACGAAGTTGTAGGTAATAAAAAGATCTACAACTTTTGTATCCCCAATTTTTTCACATAACCTCAAAATTTAGGTGAAAAATTCAAATAACCAAGTTTTTGGTTTTTTATTTTTACCTTTTTCAAAAAATTTTTTTTACGAAATTTGGTGAAAACTTACTTTATTCTTACTTTATCCCAAATACACTGTCATTTATTTTATTTGAAATATTTATTTTTTCGCCTTATTTTAACTTAATATCAAAAAAGCACCCTAATTTTCAAACGGAAATTCTCGCGTCAAAATATCAGCTTTTTCCAAAAAGTCGGGAGGCTTTTTGTTCGTTCAAATCTCTACTTTCTGATGGTGTAAAAAAAATATACATTACTATAGTAAATGTTCTCAGAAAATGCAAAAAATTGAAAAAAACTCAAATTCGAAAAATTTTTTTTAATCATTATGTATAATTTTGAGCTATTTATTAAAATTTACACTTGAATTACTCAAAAAACAAAAGATTTCATGTTAAATTGATAAACATTTATTTTCTCAAACCAGGCTCTGGAAATGGAAAGGATCTATTTTTCACGTCTAATAGTTTCAAACATGAATCCTTCAAAAATATTGTTGCATTTCTGCATTGTTTTTCTGGTTGCGATAAATTTGTCAAATTTGGCCGATGTTTTTTATAAGAAAGATGCAAGTAAAGAAAATATAAAAAAAATTGATTACAATTAATCAAATCTATTTATAAATGTAAAAAAGAAAAAATAAAACTGAATCAATTAAGGTTTCAAAAATAACAATTGGCAAAAATTAAATCATCCTTCATTTTGGCAAACCTCCCACCCACAGAAGGAGCAGCAGAACAACATTGTTACAGAGCATATTATCAGCTTCAAACTTGGTTGGGTAACGAATTGACAGCAACAGATTGGGGCTGGAAGCAACACCAACGTGGCATTATGCCCAAATTTACAGAAAAGGATTTAATTCCGGAAGTATTGCTCAAAACTATTTGCTGCAGCTGTGAAACAGGATGTAACAGTTTAAAATGTGGCTGCCGAAAACATGGTTTAAAATGCACAAATTTATGCACTAATTGTCATGGTTCTGAAAATTGCTCCAATATGGAAGAAAAAATCTACGAGGAAGTAAATGATTCAGATGAAATTCTGGATGAAGAACCAATGCAGACTGGAAATAACATTGGAGACGAAGATGATGGTCTTGAAGATTTCGACGAACAACTAGAGTTGGAGAGGCTTGTCGAATCTAACGATGAAGAAATGCCTTCAAAGAGACAAAAACGAATGAATAACTGATTAGAATTTCAGATAAGGTATTTATAAATAACAAGATCAACATTTTTGAAAAAAAATATAATGAATAATGTAATCAGAATTATGTATCTAAATTCAATAGTAGGATTTACATATATATTTATATTTTATGAGATTTTCTATGACATGAATGTAATTCGAATTTGATAAATAAACTTTTTAACTAAAAAAAATTGCAGCAATCACATTTTTTTGGGGAAATTGTACATGGTGATTAAAAAAAATTTTCGAATTTGAGTTTTTTTCAATTTTTTGCATTTTCTGAGAACATTTACTATAATAATGTAAATTTTTTTCACACCATCAGAAAGTAGAAATTTCAACGAACAAAAAGCCTTCCGACTTTTTGGAAAAAGCTGATATTTTGACGCGAGAATTTTCGATTGAAAATTAGGGTGCTTTTTTTATATTAAGTTAAAATAAGGCGAAAAAATAAATATTTTGAATCAAATAAATTACAGTGTATTTGGGACATAATAAGATAAGTTTTCACTAAATTTCGTAGAAAAAACAATTTTTTTGAAAAAGATAAAAATAAAAAACCAAAAACTTGGTTATTTGAATTTTTCACCTGAATTTTGAGGTTATGTGAAAAAATTGTCAATAAAAAAGTTGTAGATCTTTTTATTGTCTACAACTTGCCATTCAACTTTTTTCCATAGCACTTGTAGTTTTGCCGGAAATCCAGATAAACCATTTTTTACCCTTAAAAACTCACCCCCTCCCACTTCCCGAACTCGGTTCGACCGTAATTTATTTTTCCTTTCATTTTTATCATATCCCCTCCTTTTCTATGGGTTCATCCTACTGTAATTTTTTTTGGTTTCAAAAATTATCGACCCTGGTCTACTAGGTGTAGTCATGCCCTTGTATATTGATGCACATGAGCTTATTCAATATCAATAAGTCGTAAATAAAATGTAAACCAACTAATATTTGTAATTAAAACTTAATAATACATTATTTATTTATGCTTGTAAATTAATATTGGTTAGTAAATTTAACTTCAATGACTTTTTGAATTTTATAAGGCGGCTTTGAAAAAAAATCTACTTTCGTTGTAATAATAAAAAATGTCACAATAACTTGTTGACAATTTTGTTGGAGTTGTCGTTCTTTATAAGTTTTTGGGTTTTTCAATCTATCAATAGAAATGGCTCCAAAACTGAATATAAAAGAAAAAAGAAAAATAGTATTGCTATATGGCGAAAATTGTCATAGCACAAGAGAAGTGGCCGAAATTCTTAATCAAAGGCATCCAGACAAAAATTATACTACGGTGGCAAAGATATTGCAAAAATTTAAGGAAACTGGTTTGGTTCAAAACAAATATAAAAGTGTTCATGTTAAGCATGTTGTAAATAATGAAAATAATGTAAACAATGTTTTACTGACAGTCACTGAGACACCAGAAGTTTCGACGAAAATTATGGCAGAAAAGGCAGAAATATCTCAAATCTCTGTTGGACGAATTGTAAAGCAAATCGCTTTCACCCATACAAACCAAAATTCGTGCAAGTACTGCGAGACAGGGATTCGGACGCTCAATTTTATTTTTGTGCATGGTTCCAGAGGATGTCAGAAGACAATCGTGATTTCTCAAAAAATGTGCTGTTTTCTGACGAAGCATCTTTTACCTCAAATGGCGTCGTCAGTTCTCAATATTGTAGATGGTGGGCAGATCATAATCCTAATTTCATTATTGAAGCCAAGAACCAATATAGTTTCAACGAGAATGTATGGTGTGGAATTTTAAATGAGCGAATTGTAGGTCCCTTCTTTTTTAGACAAAATTTAAATGGCGAACGGTATTTGAACTTTTTATGGACCGAGATATCTACATTTATTGACAACCTGCCATTACAAGAGTGGATTCGTTTATTCTTTCAACAATATGGGGCTTCTATTCATTCTACGGATGAAGTGCGGGAGTGGTTGAATAATGAGTTTGGTGAGCGTGGATAGGTCAATTTTCAGGTAATCCTTGGCCTGCTAGGTCTCCAGACCCAACGCCGTGTAATTTCTTTTTATGGGGTTACCTGAAAAGCAATGTTAATAAACAACGCCCATTTCTAAATGTAGAACATTTAAAAATTTGTATAAGGAATTATGCAGCACTGATCAACAGAACTATGTTGAAAAATGTTCGCCGCGAAATGTTTTTCAGAACAATTCTATGTATGGAGCGCGAAGGTGGTCACGTAGAATATTGAAAATTTGTACGTTGTTTGTTTATTGAGTTTCTTTATTCTTCCACATCCACCTAAACAATAATAAATGCAATTAGGATAAATAATGTATTGTTAAGTTTTAAGTACAAATACTAGTTGGTCTAAATTTTATTTATGGGTTGAGAATGTTGAATAAGCTCATGTGCATCAATATTCAGGGCATAACTACACCTAGTAACAAGACTAAATCGTGTTTTCATAATTAATCTCCCGCAAAATGTCTATTCCACAAATATTGTATTCGTTTTGACCCAAACTGTTAAGAAATGAGCAATACAATTATTTTAGTCTTCCTTCCTCACGGTTACTTAGCCACTCTCTGGAGTTGGTAACATTGTACCATTATTTTAGTGTGACAATTGACAGAATGTGGTCTACGTATATAACCAAGCATGAGCACGTGCTTTAAAAATTAATCCTTAGTTCTACTGTGTTTCGTATTTCATATATTAATAAAGTATAAGAAAACTGGTTCTCATCTGTGATTCATTCAACAAACCAACTGAACATTCATCACAAACTTATGTGATTTAGGTTATTAAAGCTGTTTCCAGATAAAACAAGAATGTATGTTTCTTAGTAAGGGTAGAGGAATAAAATGGTATTTTTGATTTTCAATCTGGTTCAAAATTTTCTCAATAACATTTTTCGATATCTTATCAATTTAACCCAGTTTTCGGATCATGAACAACTTTTTTTTTAATTTCCGCCAGATCTGAGGTCACGTGATATAAGATGCAACGGATTTTCCAGTTGTTCGACATGCAGAAACGAACCGTTATCAGAGTTTTTCAGAAATTTCAATAACATTTTTTTCCATATTTAGCCAACTTTATGACGGACACTGTATATATATATAAATATAAACTCATTAAGATATATCCTATTGGTCAGCGTTCCCTGTAGAACTGAATTCCATTGGAAATCAGATCAGATTTTTCTTATTAACAAGATGCTATTCGAAAAAAAATCCAATCCAACTTGAAGGAGACATGCTTATTAATTGATTAATATTCGCTCCATTACTTCTAAAACCTGACCCAGTTTTCCTTTTCCACCCTCATTTTTCATCTACGATAACTTTGCCACCCAATATATTCTCACACCCCTCAGGGTGAGATTACCTTGATCATCCCATATTTCAGTTGGTCGTACGCTTCCTGAGAAATTCCCGAAAAGAATTCTCCGCCCAGATACTTTGCGCAAACAAAATAACAAAACAGGAACGAAATCTTATCCGACCTGTCCTTGAAATAAGGTAGATATCGATCCGCCCCAAAAGGTGGATTAGGCCCGCTCTGACATTTTCACCATTGTGGACTGAGGCGGAATAGAGCTAGTTCATTGTTAATGAATATATAGAGTTACGAGGGCATTTACAGGAAGGTGCGTGAATTTCAAGTGGTGAAATAAAATTATATTTTTGACATCTTTTGATAATAAGGCAAGAAATACGCCATGCTGGAGAATTCAGTGACCAAATAGATTCAACACAAGATGTTAGCACATTGGAACAATTATCATTGCTTTTAGCTGTTTTTAATGTTAATAAAATGACGACATTTATCTCTAAGGCAAGTTTTAGAACAAAACAATTTCAAGGAAGAGAATATTAATGGGTGCAGTTTTGACGGGGCATCTAAGGTAGGAGACCCAAATTCAGACACTGTCCTAAATTCCGACACATTTCTGTTTATACGACTGAAATAAGAAATTTACGAAAATATAGATACATGTTAAGACATCTGATGATAAAATCCAACATTAATTAATTAGGTCCAGATTCGTTTTCTACCTTACCGACACTGTCACGGTCGGGACGTAACCTTAAAGTTGGATGGTGACTGAAAGTTGTGTGTTGTGCTCATTTGTAAAGTATTTCTAATAAGGTAAGCAGATTTCGACTATAAGTTTCTTAGCCACAAGTCACCACTAAATGAGTAAATATGAAAAAACTTCATGGGGTTGAATATAAAGTCTTCAAATTTTAATATAAATAGGGTTTACTGTTAGTATAATTAACGAATTCAAAAATTTAAATAGTGTCGGAATTAGGTACAAGTAAATTCGTGTGTTTCCCAAATCAGACAATGGGTGTCGGAAATGGGTACATCTGATATTTGGTAGATATGGTTCTGTTTCTTTCTATTCGCATGAAATAAGATAAGTATATACCGTTTTGTATAGCAGAGTTCCTTTTAGAAATCGTATCCAAATTCCGACACAGGTGTCAGAGTTCGGAACTTCAACTGTCTGAATTATGTTCGGTTTATGTAAACGAGTATCCTCCATTATTTTCACGTTAAGATATAATCATTTATCATTGTTTTTGCTTTGGTTGCAGAATGTCAACAAAAAAAAACTTCAAATATAGCAAAGACGATTCAAGACGTGCTTTGGATCCCATAAAAAATGGCACACCTTGTTCAGCTGCAGCCAAACAATATAATGTCCCAAGAACTACGCTAATTGGAAAGATCCAGGGCATTTATCCTGAAGACTGTCGTAGCGGAGCACCTTCAGTTCTAACTGTGAATTGTGAATGAAGAAAACCTGTTGGTATGGGTTTTCCCGTCACCAAAGATCAATGGACCTTTTTATGCACTATGTGAAAAGACTGTAATTAGAAAGTATATGTGCTAATATCACTTGGGATTTTTTATTTTATTTTTCTGATGGGTAGTTCTTCCATAATCCGGAAAAAAGTGGTTCCGTGACGTCACGTTCACTAAAAGTTGATTTGGCATCGTTGTATGAGTTGCGAATCATGGAATTGTGACGTAATGACATTTGTTATTTGATACTTTGATAGGTTCGTTCGTTTGCTTCACGGAATAGAATATTATCAATAGTTTTTCTCTCTTCAGCTCTTTTTCTTGCATATATCTGATACCGGATACGACTGATACGAGATATGCAGAGAACTGCTGCAAATGAACAAGCTCGCCATGAATGTTTGGTATTGAAAAATTTTGGAAATTATTTTCTAATTTTAATAACTATGAAAATGTCTAAAAAGTGCTATGTGCACGGTTGTCTGAACACCAGTGAAAGTGAATCAAACTTTTGTAAAAAGCGGAAATATATGCTTTTGTGCAGAACATTTCCAGGTGAGTACATCAAGGAACGATCTTTAATTTCACTCAATGCAAGTTTGCAAAATCATCGATCAGTACTGTATTTTATATCCAGTCCTATAAACATATTGTTCTTTGGTTCCAGCTGAAAGAAGATACTACGAATTAGGAATATGCTAGAACAAGGGGATCCAAATTTATGTTGAAGCAAGATGTCTGTCCACATATCAACCTGAAATGACATTGGTCTGACAATGTTTCATCATAAGTATATGACCTACCAACGATGAAGAAACCCAAACCAAATGAAAATATCACTCCTTCAGCTAGTAAAACTGTGTTGAGTGACATTACATCCATGGGAAATATTTACTCAAGAGTTTCGAATAGTTCTTCTCCTAGCAGTAGACAAGCTAGTACATTGTCCGATTCACCAAAATAACACCACCAAAAAAAATTCTGAGTATATTCCTAGTCAGTCTTCATCCGATCCTGATTGTGAAAATATCGAAGGACAGCAGCGCCAGCGCCTATCTATTGCACTTATAGAAAAGAAGAGTAATATTATTTGGGGCTCCCTGAAAATGTTTACCACATGTGAAATACATTACCAAAATTGAGTAAATTAAATATATGGATGTTCTGATAAGTTTAAAAGATACGGGTTGGGGATGTATACCTCGATTGGCTGATGACTGATATGAGTAAATCAAGTGTTCTACAAGATTTTCACAAAATCTCAGCCTATGATGGCAAATTGTTTATTTATAAGAGCTATATATTGGCCTGAAATATCTGAAATTGAAAAGAATTTTACCGATCCCTTCTAGAGCTCAAGCTATAAGAAAGTTAATTCAATTATTGTCTGGAAATTGAAAACCCTCTGATCCTGTTCGTCTGTCCATGACTTGGTCAGAATAGAAAAAATGCAATACTGTAAAATTTTTAATATCTGCTACTCCAAATGGCACAATACAATTTATTTCAGGAGCATACGGTGGACGAATTCTTTAACAACTTTGTCGATAAGAATAATTTCTTCTATTTTGATTGATTGAAATTCAAAAATACTTTGAATAACTAGAATGTGCAGTATTATGTCAAAGTTTTCTAAGGTTTGTTGTCACATTCTCTTCATGAATGCCAATATCTTCAGAAATATTTTTTTTCTATAGCTTTGTAACCATAGGGAAAAAATTTTACCATAGAAAATGTAAGCCTGTATTTGTAAAAAAATAGATTAGTATCCCTCAACAAAGAATTGGTGTGAAATAAGTAAATAATTTTTCAAAAAATTTTACGAAATTTGTATGAACATACTTCAAGTCTATTCATTCTAAATTATTAATTATATTTTCAGTAGTTCAAACTTAATAAATATTTGACTCATCACATGAAGGAAACACTAACAGGTACCGAATATGAATTGATTTGTTAGGACATTCACAAAAAATAACTTCATTTTAATCGTGGATTTTCAATTCACAGAGAAAATCTTTCTATCAATATTCAATTGAGAATGTTCCTTTTCAATTATTTATATTATAGTACAAACAGACGAAGCCTACATATATATATTCAGTATAATGCATTTATGATTGATTATATCTAAACAATCACGAACGTTTCAACTAAGAACCAAAGTTCTTAGTTAAAAGTTGGGCAACTTTCTATCATGGTTCTTAGTTCTTGTACTAGGCTTCCATAAACGCGCCTCATTGATTTGCTAGTGTTGAATCCTTAGTTATTAGTTCACTTAGTTCTTGGGAACGTTGCATAAACAAAGCATTTCATAATCCACCCTTGCAAATTTTCCGAACCTGCTTTTACGAAGCCTTGTTTCATTATAAACACACCAAATCGTTTATGATATTGAGAAATTAATAAGTTGATAAAAATAAACAATAAACATTAACCTCAAATGTCAATATGATTTTAATGGGAACTGTCTTTAATATTTGCGGTGTCGCTCTTCATCAAAAGGAAGGCCCGTTCAGAAACTTTGAAAGTTTTAAATGAAGAAAACCGTTGTTGAAATGGGTTTTTTTGTTGATGAATCTATCAATAAACAGTGTTCAATTATATATTAATGGTGTATATCAAGCAGTGAGCTATATTTTTGACAAGAACAGTAATGCGTGTTTCTGAACGTGGATTATGGAGGGGGTAGTTTTCGATGAACGTGACGTCACGGGTACACTTTGAAACGCAATATCTTTTCGAAATAAAAAATATATGATGGCATTCTAAGTCAATTGGACGTTTCATATGAAATATAATCGACCTATATAAGTTTTGGAATTTTTTTTTCGTAAATGTAAAGGTCCGTTGCTCGACAGTGTCTCTCTTCTGGTAAAAAATTTGAAGCGTTCTAACAATTTCACAGATGGAAGACCAGGTCGCCGATGGTTCGATTCATTTACCAAAAGGCACCCTGAAATAAGTGAACGGATAGCACAAAACTTATGCGCATCTCGAGCAGCCGTAACTGAAAATAAAATCAGAAACTGGCATAAGGAAATAGAAGATTACTTTATTTCATCTGGAATTATTATAACTGACCCAAAAAGAATATTCAACACGGATAAATCTGCTTTTTTTTTGTCGCCAAAAGGCCGTAAGATACTTGCTAAGAAAGGAAGTGAGTCACTTCATGATAGATCTGGTGATGACAAGGAATGTCTAACTGTCCTTGTTTTTTTTTTTTTTTTATGTTCTGGTTCCCACGAAAAGGGATATCCTGTAATGTTCAGAGAACATCGTGGGAACCTAGGGAAAGAAGGTAGGAGTTGGGGTTCTTCTTAAATTTCTGAAGGTTGTATGCCTCGGGGAACCCTCCCTAGGCAATGAGTTCCAAAGCCTCGCTGTTCGTTGGATGAACGAGTCTTTGGAAGTGATGTTCTGCAGGTCTCCAAAGTGACCACAAAGGGGTGTGATGACTGAACTTGACGGGTTAATCTCGAAGAGACTGCCAAAGCAGGAACGATTGTTGATATTTCAGAAGAGCATCGCCCATGAAAATATCTATAAAATAGAGACAAATCGCCAACTTTTCTACGGTGTTCCAGACAAGTGAGCGAGTTTGTAAGCAAGGCATCACCGACGAGACGAATTGCCCTTTTTTGGACAGAATCCAATAGCCTCAGGATATGTTTAGGTGCCGCACTCCAAATATGGAAACAGTATTCCAGGACAGGTCGGATCTGTGCCTTATAGATCATAAACAGCTGACTGGGGGTGAAATAGCTCTTGGCACGAAACAGGAAACCAAGTTTTTGGGATGCACTTTTGGCAATGGACCTCACGTGATTTTCCCAGGAAAGGTTATTGCTGGTAATGCTGCTGGCCAACTACCTCCACCCACGGTGATGTACGCATACGGCATACGAAAGAATACCAAAGCATGTTGTGTCACAAGTGCCCAAAGGTTGGGGTATTGGTAAGTCAACCAGTGGATGGATGACCTCCGAATCTTTTTTCGAATTTATAACCAACATTTTTTATCCATGGCTTTTATCAGAAAGCATCCAGTTTCCAGTAATATTATACTTGGATGGGCATTAATCACAACATGTTACCTTACCTTTGACAGAATTTTGCAGAGAAAAACAAATAATCGTGATAAGCCTGTTACCGAATTCTACACATATACTACAACCACTGGATGTGGGATTGTTCAAAACTTTAAAAATGAAAGGGAAAGTGAAGTTCAAAATTTCAAAACACTAAATAATTATAAACATTTGGGTAAAGATACCTTTGCTCCTGTTCTTCAAAATGCTCTGAAATCGGTAACAAATTTGGAAAATATTTTCAAAAATTCTTTCAGAGTATGTGGTCTTTTTCCTTCCAATGCTGATAATATTGATTATCACAAACTTCTTACTCAAGATAATAATGAATTAGACAAAACAAAAGAAGCAGTAAATACTGAAATAGAGAGCCATTTGCGATATCTTGAGTCTTATGTTCAGTCAGATTTTCTGAATAAATGCTATGAGTTGATGGGTGCAGATTGAACAGGTAATATTGAACATAAGAGTTTATATGACATTTGGTACAAAATGTACCAAAAATCGGGATCATCCCAAGACAAAGAGAAACAACCGAACATTACAATAGAGATACAAGAAGGCCTTATTCTAGAAGATGGATGGGAGAATTTAGTTCAATTTGAAGCTGATGATGCCGTACCTGCAGACCCTTTTGAAATAGAACCCACACTTGAAAGTATTGAAACCGCAGTAGACGTTATCATTGGTTCCAAGGAAGAACCTGATAAAAAAAATATACCAGAAAATGAGAAACGCATTGACGAAATAGTTGAGGAAGAAAATGGCGGAAATAGAGAAACTAGTGTGTCAGGAAAGAGTATAGAAGGAATACTGCAAAATATTGAAATGACCCCAGAAAAACGAACCGATAACGTTGAAGGCGAACAATCAAGAGGGGAATCAGTCAATAAAGCAGAAATTGGGGATAGTCGCAGTAATACTGAACATTCTCGAGTACTACCAGGAGTGGTTATACCATCTCCATTCAAAAACTCTTTATTCTGGCCTGAACCAACCAAAAAAGTGAACAAGAGGAACAGTAGGGTTAAAGTTCCTTCTGTAGGCACCTCCGATGCTTGGAGAGAATATTTCTTGAAGAAAGAGGACGAGCAGAAAAAATCAATTCAAGAAAAATAGGATAGAAAGAAAAAAAGGGAAGAAAACAAAAAATTGCGCCAAGAAAAAATAAAGAAACCCAGAGAAAAATCTATACGACAAAATAAAGGAAAGAAAGAACACATCAGAAGAAGAAAAGAGGTCAGATAGTGGAGAAGACTTATCTCAGGGTCACGAAGAAACGGGAAATGATCGAATTGCCAACGAAGGTAAGAAATAATGTTCATGGAGTACTTAGCATAGTTTTACTTTATAAGAACTATTGTAGGTAATAGAGAAGCGGGACCCTCAATAGATGATGAAATAAAAATTGGTGATTTTGTAATTGTCAACTATTTTGACGACTATTATCCGGCACAAATCACGAATAAAGACACTGAAAAATGGTTGGCTAATGCAATGGCTAAGGCTGGTGGATGGTGGAAGTGGCCAAATACCAAAGATGAAATTTGGTATGATCATCATGAAATTGTCAAGAAGATCAAGCCTCCTGTTGAAATTACTAAAAGAGGATTTTATGTAGTTGAAGAACTAAAGTACCATATATGATGTCAGAATGCGTTTGTGTTATTTTTGCATTAAACTTTCAATGATGGGGAGTTCTTGTTTTCTGTCGGAATAATGTTTCTCAAATGTCTGATTTAGGGTCACCGTCTGAATTAGGTTCACTGACCTGTCTGATTTCGAAACAAACTTTCCTCCTACTGTCGGAATTAGGTGTCATTGGGGTGGTTATAATAAAATGTGAATAAAATTATTGTAGACAGAGTTTTATTATAAATAACTGTTCAGATCTCCTTAGAAATGATTATCAAATCCAGAAAATTGAAACTGATCAATATTATCAAATAATCACTAATTATATTGGATAAAATGTAACGTAAATTCCTAAAGGTGTCTGAATTCGGGTCGCCTGCCTCAATATGTCGGGTCATTACAGTGGCCTTCAGGCTCATATTAAAAATATATCTCCAAATTCAGTTTACACTTGGTGCTATGCACACATACTTAATTTAGTAGTTAGTGAATGTAAATTTAAAATAAAATATTATTTCGGATTGTTGAACAGAGTAGCATGTTTTTTTTTCCGAACCTTATAAGCGTATGAAAGTTTGTTAAAGAAAGAAATAATTCTCATAAACGCCTAAAACAAATTCAAGAAACTAGATGGTGGAGTGAAAACAATAGCGTATTGACCTTATTCGGAAATGTACATAATCAAGATAACGGACTCTTCTCAACGCTTCTACAAGCCCTCAACCATCTTAGTACGCACATCGGATAGGATCAAGAAGCCACCTCATTGTTAAATAGTTTTTGTCATTATGAAATCATATTGATGGCATTCTTTTTTCTCGAATTGTTTGGATATCTGAATCCGGCTTCTAAATACCTACAAACTGAGGGTTTACATTTTATGCAGACCAACAACGCTAAAGGAAGAATCAAAAACATGTACGAAAATTTCGGCAGTTTAAAAAACCTTGCTGACAAATTCATCAAATATCAAACTGACAAAGACGAGCTGTCAGATGTAGACATAGAAAGCGAATTTCCAAAATCAAGAACAAGCAAAAAGAAAAAGATGCCTGATGACTTTGTCCAACCTGATCAGTACAAGAATTTAAACTGAAGTTTACAAAACGATAATCAATCAAACTGTCACTAGTCTTCAAGAAAGGTTTGGCGCAAACGAACAGATGTATAACGATTTTTCATTTCTCGACCCAAGAAATTTCGTGAAGGTTGCTGGACTTGTTCACAACAAGGACAAATTGCTAAAAAAATCGAATGAAATGAACATGGATCCAGATGAACTTTATACAGAACTTAGGACATTTTCAGAAATGTTTGAAAGTTTAGAAAAAATGAAAACGAAGAATTGTATCCAAAGCAACAATAATAAATCCGAGTGTAATGAGTGCGTTCACTATTGCTTCCAGTTGATAAGAAATTTTAATATGCACATTTCAACATATACAAACCTGCATATTGCATACAAATTACCTTATCTTGTACCCAAGTTGCTTGTGAGCGCGTCTTTTCAAAATTAAAAATGGTCAAAACGCGTTCACGGTCTAGTTTATCTGAAAATGAATTGAAAAGTTTCATTCTCATGAGTGTGGAAACAGAAACGCTGCGTTCTGTAGACGCAGGAAAAATTATTTTGCACCTGGCTGCAGGAAGCTCACTACATAAAAAAAAATTTGTTGAAGTAAAGTAATTATTAGGTATTCACTTCCTTGTTTTAGAGTGTATTTCTTTATTTACTCTATTTATTATCACAAGAATATTTTGTTGGTTTGTTTTGTTGAAATAAATATATTTATTTTTATATTTTATTTATTTTGTCTTTCTGTGTTTATTTTATGTTTCAACACTAGTGTAGAGCGGATATTTTGTATTTAGTTCCTTGTTTTAGAGTTTATTTCGTTATTTATTTCATTTATTATTATAAAAATATTTTGTTGGTTTGTTTTGTTGAAAAATTAATCTATTTATTTTATTACAAGCTTTTATTTAGTTTCACCTGTCCCGATGTTTGTCATCAAATCTTGCAAGTTAAATTTGACCCATTTCTAGTCGTTCGATTGATGTGAGGTTTGGCAGGTGTTCATAGTTCCCGTGACAATGCATTATGCATTTGTTAGAGAAAAAAAAAACAGAATGGCGGCTTCAAGATAGCGGACGAGATTTGTGTTTATGGTCCGATTCGATTCAAAATTGGTATGTGGGAGTTTTCAGGGTCGAAGATTATGAATTTTCTGACAAAATTGATAAAATCAATATGGCGGCTTCAAGATGTCCGACGATTTCTGTGATTATGGTCCGATTCTATTCAAAATTGGTATGTGGGGGTTTTCGGGGTCGGAGATTATGATTTCATTCACAAATTCAAGATGGTGGCTCCAAGATGGCGAACGAGTTTTGTAATTATGGTCCGATTCGATTCAAAATTGGTATGTGGGGTTAGGGGTTTTTGGGGTCGGAGATTATGAATTTAGTCGAAGATTATTGATTTTTTGTCAAAATTCACAATTCAAGATGGCGGCTCCAAGATGGCAAACGAGTTTTGTAATTATGGTCCGATTCGATTCAAAATTGGTATGTGGGTGTTAGGGGTTTTTGGGGTCGGAGATTATGAATTTAGTCGAAGATTATTGATTTTTTGGCAAAATTCATAAATTGAAGATGGCAGCTCCAGGATGACGGACGAGTTAATATTTAGATGGTCTCCTCGTTGAAGAACTAGATAGATCAAAACTTACAGGAAAAAGGCCTCATAGAAACTACTTCAACAAAAATGCATAGATTAAGGCGTACTTACTAAAAAGCACAAAATAAAATAATTAAAAAAACCTTTTTAAAAACAAGCTTCCATTCAAATACCCTAAAAGGTACAACATAATTGCTTTGGATGTGTGAAGTAGGTTATTCCGTGAATTATAGATTCAAAAGCTTGTCGCTTCTGTTACTTTGCGCGACAAGCTCTTGAATCTATAACTCACGGAATAACCTACGTCACACATCCAACGCAATTATTTTGTACTTTTTAGGGTATTTGAACAAAAGCTTGGTTTTGAAAAGGTTTTTTTTAATTATTTTATTTATATTTAGTTCATTTTGTCTTTCTGTTTATTTCATATTTTAACCCTAACACTAGTGTAGAGCTGAGCTCGCACGTGATCATGCATGATGCATGTCACCCAAACTCAATTAATAATAGTATGAATACCAATAGAATATTAAAACTTCCATATGCGACCAATCTGACGAAATGAGCCCGGCCATTGGAAGCCCCAATTTTTCAAAATCTCACTTGGCAAAGATGGGTCAGTCCGACACTGGGATCAGAGGGTATTTATTGTTCCCTTCTGTTACACTCACGCTCTTGCGCATCGAAATTTAATCTTTGGCATGCATTCTTTCCATTTCCGTCAATGCTTCAGTATTGCAAGGAGTCTTGTCTGTGAGCTTTGAGCAGTCGGGTTCCTCAATCTGTCGACGCCCAACTCGGAATCACTGCTATCATACGCCTTTCAACAGTGCCATAACTGTACTCGTCGGGGAATTGTTTTGGTATGGGCTCAATTACATGTTCGCCACCCTTGCCAAAGTTTACTTTAATTAACGCAATGTCGGTCACGGCGGAAATGAGGCAATATGATTTCAGATATGAAAGCAATTGTTCCATTGACGAAACCTTTCACCACATCAGTGTTAGCTCGCAACATAATTTTGGCACCTTCGAAAATTTTCAGTTCACTTGGGTGTCCACCAGTTTTATTAATGCCCTTAGGTATGATAGACTCTAAACTATTGTTTCCTAGGTTACGAGTTGCATCAATAATTTTATCCTGGGCCTTGATATCGTACATTCGAGAACTTTCAGTTCGAAATATCGTTGTTTGTCCATCTGGAGCGCTATTCTTGACAACTCTGCGTTTGCGCAGTGTTAAGCCACGTAATTACAGAGAAACTTTCTTCCCTGCAAAACAACGTAACATTCTTGAATGAGAACTTGATAAACAGAAATGCACTTAAAAATAATTATCAAGAAGTAACCCTTGTATACTGAATGCATAATTAAATCATCTAGGAGGATAAACAAAGATTATTGATTGCTACTTGTTACATTCACAGCGAGATAAGGAAGTCAGTTTCAATAACTACCAAAACAACGTCGTAAATTTGACACACGTCCAAAGTCGATAAACACAGGGCAGTTAAAAGAACCATAAATTGTTACCCGAAAAGAAATTAAAAAAACTCGATAACGCGATCATCACTAACCAGCATCATTAATTGAAGTAAACAAACCCGAAATTCACCGGAAATAGACAACGTCTAGACTCATAATTCACCCTTGTGTGGTCATTAGTTCAGCGACCATCAGACAGCCCACCATAAATTCCTGTCATTCAGTAAAATTTTACCCATTTATAACATAGATAAGAAACCGCGGTTTATTCAAGAATATATGAGACGAACAAGGCCCTTATCAGTTTTACGAGCCACATCTTTATCGGTTTATACCAACCAATTAACTAGAAGAAAAGCAATTGTATTACCTAAATCCCGCCCCCAGCTCCTGTGTCGAAGATCTTATAAAAGACGCCGGGACCCGAAAGAGTTAAGTCAGTTCCAAAGAGTATTCCGTTCAGTAATCACTTATATTAGACGAAATGATTTCGGAGAACATGTCATTCTCAAAAGTGAGATTAAAAAGTCATTCGAATTACAGTATCTTACAATAATAATGAGAGTTTCCCAATCAGTGTAGTGAACTTCAGAAAACATAAAAACTCAGCCAATTCAAATCAAGTATTGAAGCTCTTAGTAAAAACACGAGTGAACAGTATAGTTTTTCACAAATTGTCTATTTTTGTCAATGCTTCCAGAACAGAGATAATACAACGGGATTCCGCAATTCCATAGTTCACGATCTCTCAGAAAAACCATAGCCGTATTAAGCGATTACTACTATCTCGGGCGAATAACGTAAAATAACCGATGGACGCGGGAGGAAACGAAATAATAATAAATTCAAATCTAATTGCCGTTTTAAAAAACTACTCCAGTGAATAAGTGTTAAACAGGGTGAGTCTAATGTTTGTTTTTCTGTATTTATGTTTATGGCAAAACCCAACCTTTGGAAATGTGTATGTGTCTGTAAAGTACCTCCATAGTTTTCAAGATTACAAAGATCTCAAAAGAGAATTTATTCTAGCCGTTGTGGCAATTGATTCAAGATTGTTTTTTTAGTAAAATCATTGCTATTGTGTAGCCAACTGCAAAATCATCTGCCAATAAGCTACACTCGTTTTCGTTGTATGAATATTGTTGCATATCATTCGCCCACAGAACGATTGAGATAATTGTGTCAATTTTTATTAAATATATATGTACATTCTTAATATCTTATGAGTGCCTTTTTATTATTTCTTTGGTTATTTATTGTCTTTCGAAATTCATCCTGAACGGTAGTATTTCCTGAATAAACAACCCATGTTCCTGTATTTGAGAGAAATGAAATTAGTTCTGAGCCGCTCCAGAAAACCTAGTTTCAGTATCGACCATCTTCAGACAGTCGATTGCTCTTAATACTGTTTTTCCAATCTAACGAAAAATGTCTGGTATTACAGGTGTGGTGTGTTAGTTCACAACACCCCGTAGCCAAGCCTTTTAACAGCAGGACTGCAGACGGTGTATTTACGAATATTTCCTAAAAATGCTATTCTTGACAACCCTTCGCAAAATCCTGCGAACGTCATTCGCTTGTTCGAATATATTTGACAACAGCGCAATTTTGCATTATTCTGTCTTACAAACGTCAATCTATGCTCAGTAAATAGTCACTCTGGAAGGAAAAAAACAGACAAAGCTCTCAAAACCTATGGAATAAAAACTTTTTGGATGAAAGAAAATAAAAATCCATACTATAACACACTCTGGTAGTTATACTCAAGTCTGTAGGCCTCCTCTAAGACCGCAATAAAGGAGCTAATGTATCAATCAGGAATCTGCATAATTCTTTTGGGATACTGAATATCTGTAACAACTGATGTTCAGTCAAAGCTTCAAGGGGTCAATATTTTCGAGACGATTACGATCATTTCTCACATATATTGTATATCAACTAGTATAACTTTTCTCCAAATACAGTTTTTAATAATACTCTATTATCACATTGACAACAAGAACTTGATAAACCTATGAAATGTTTAATTCAAGATTTACATTTAATCTGACAGTGGCATTTGCGATCAACAAACTCCACTCGTTGAGGAACAGGTATGATCGCACATCCTGCGAATGGTCAAGAATACCAAGAGAAATACATTCGCAAAATCATGAGATGGAAAACAGAAATAGCATCGAAATCAATCGACTAAATATGCTAGTATCAGGAATAGGTAGAACCAGTGCATTCGCCATATCTCTGAATTGTAAATTATGCTGAGAATGGCCTCAGTGCATTTACCATATTTTACTAGTAGCCACTAGCTACTGAAGCGTTCTACTATTCACTTCCTGGCTCCATCTTCAGATCAGCTCCAAGCAGTGCTGTGCCGAGCACCGACGAAAAGTGCTTCGAGCACTAAGCACTCAGCACTCTTGAAAAGTGCTCCGGAATCTCGAGCACTAAGCACTCTTATTTACAAAATGCTCGCGATTACTAAGCACTTCCAAAAAGTAATTCGACATGGCGAGCACTAAACACTAAGCACTTTTCAAAAGGATGATACTGTTATACACTTGAATTACTTCTTGACATGGTTTTTGTATGTTTTGAAGATTAATCACGTCAAATTCAATCCAAAACATCAACAAAACGGCGTATGATGTTGAACGCAATGCTTCGCATATGATTCTTTATTTATAAGTGTGGCATCACATGAACTAATGTGGTGGAGGTGGAATGAAGTCGCATGATCATTATTAATATCATTTAATATAAATAAAAATATATTTCCAACAGAATACAGAAAAACATAACGTCAATTCTCTAACAAACTAAATGTTACACATCAATCGAATAAAGTAGAAGTTTGTTTTGTTCTGGAAATCTTTCTGTAATACGATAATTCCTCTTTGAATATCTGTGATTCTTTTTCATTACCTTCACCTTGAATGTGTTGGTCGGATATAGATGTTTTGTCAACTTGATATGGTATATCATTCGAAAGGTTTTTCAGTGATCTTCTACACCTGACCAATTAACTCGAAGTGAAGGCAATAAAAAAAACACAGAAATTCACCAAGGAAATATTGAATTTGAGGAAGATCTCCAAAACAAAATAATTTTTGTTATTTTCTTTTATACATATCCTTTGAATGGCTTCTGAATCGAACTCAATGTCAACTACTACCAAGCCATACAAAGTGAATGAAATTCTGTCAAAAGAACATACAGGAGTGGTCAACTTTCCGACACGCCCTGAAATTTTTCTTGAATATCTTGTTTTCATAAACCTACCTGAAGCAAATCTAGTCAGATATTGAATCCTGAAATCAGAATTATATTTAGAGTCAAGAATTCGTTTATTTAATTTTTGGAGTAAACCCTCAACAAATAAAATTTTCTCTTGTAAAGGATTAATTTTCAATATCACTCACACATTTAAGAGAATGAGAACCATATTCGTTGTTCAATACCCTGTGTTTCTGAAAGTAGACAAAGGATTGAGTTGTGTCAATGGATATTATTGTTCAAGAAGTCGACAACTGCATCATAACAAAAATTTGGGAAATTTCTCTGTACTCCAATTCTCTATAAGTCGCCTTGACCTTCACTTTTCAATGCAGCTATAAAATATTATTTTATAGAACTAACCTATCTATACTGCGTACTGCGCCGAGTCCTGACACACTCCGCAACATTCAAAACAAGACTGTGATCTGTAGAAGATGCATATGGAAGCGATCAAGAGTTCGTCTTGAGTGGGGTGCTACGCTACCGGCCACGTTTTCATGATTCGACAGTAGTATAGAGTTGCTAGTGCTTAGTAATCCCGAAAAGTGCTCCCGAGCACTGCAGTGCTCGGGAGCACTTAAGTGCTCGGGAGCACTTTTTGGGATTACTAAGCACTAAGCCTTTTCGTAAAATGATCGAAGCACTAAGCACTGGTTTACGAGCACGAAAGTGCTCTAAGTGCTTTCACGAGCACTAAGCACAGTGCTTTGGGACAGCTCTGGCTCCAAGATACAATTAGAAGTGGGTTAAAATTAACTTCCAAGATTTGATTACATTGTTTGTTAGTTACAAGTGAAGCTAATAAAAGCGTGTTAAAAAAAGGGTTCAAAACACAAACTAAAGAAGAAGAATTGCGGATGAAGATAATATGAAGTCAAATACCATTAATAATAAAAGCCGTAAAATAAAAAATATTGATTTTTCTAGTTTATTAGGAAGTTGATAAGAAATAAGTAGTAACAATGGACGATGACGCAATGTGGCTAATCTTTTATGTAATTGGTTACAATGTGTGCAATTTTCACGCTGGGTTCGAAGAATTTGAAAATCACCCGAGAGATTCTGTGAGGATTGTTGCCCTCTTATCGATATACAGAAAGCTTATGTATAGCAGTAACAGCAACAATCTAGAACCTATTTAGTTGAATACTTTGATTTTTATTCTGGTCCATTTCATTGTTTATTGAAGTTACCATTTTTACCAATAAATATTTACTTTCAATAGAATGCAATTCTGATTTGGTATTCATGTAACATAACCTCACCCTTGCAATGTCTTCAGATATATCCTACATGGGGATACCCTCCAATGTGATAACAAACGTGGTGGCAATCTCTTTGGAAATGTCCGCTCCTACCACACCTGAAGCAGTTTCCTCTTGATTGGCAATATTCGTCGAGGCATTAGACAGAATAGTAGTTGTTTTCTGATTGATATTCGACTCAACATACACTCATTGTATAGGTAGTAGTAGTGAGAAGTATTAAGACATTTACCATTTTCTATTCATAAATAAATTAAAACTCTTATATACATCTTTTACATTTTTGTTGGTCTTTGTTTTGTTCGAGTTTTTGGTATTTTATCCTTTCATTCCGCTTATTCACGTATTTTCAAATATAGCTTTTTGTAGAATAAATTCTGTCGGTTTCTTCAATAACAGTTACTACTTGTTCTATAACATTTTCAGTACACTACGCTCTTCCTTCTCTGGGGATCAAAGTAATTCCAGAAATAGAAGAAGATATAAAATTCTAAAGTTCACAAAAGGTACGAGGAAATGTTGCAGGAAGTATGATAAAAAATGCAAATTTGTTAAAAGCAGCGGAAAATTTTTGTTTTGTCAGAATACACAAGCAGCATTTAATGTTAACTGTGTCGAGATTCATTACAGTATAATAGAGAATGGCATCTACATTCACTCTTTATTATTCTTCAGATTCAGTCACCGAGTAAACGATAAGGGAAAATAATACAGTATCAAACAATGTAATCAAACTGCAAATATCCTCATAAAGTGTACGAAGAACTTTAGATTGCATTTCAAATTTTCGAACTATTTAATCATCAAATCGAATTAAAATCATAAGTACGAGACAATTTTTTTTGGTGGGTGGAAATTTTTTATGTACACCGGTATAGGTTTCTTCTTTCCCCGGTAGTGTAGGACTCCGGCCTTCGCTTCCGTTTTATGTGGGGATTCCAGGCATCGAGCATCCAGTTATTAATATTCGACAGGGCCCTGTTTGCTTTGTTGATGAGTTCGCCGTTTTTAGATGCCCTAATAACGAGGGCAAGATCGTCTGCGTAAGCGGCAGTGAAGCAGTTTGTTGTTAGTTTTAATTTAAGTACGCCGTCGTATAAAACACAAACATCAACAATGGGAATATCTCCCAAAAAAAAGTGAAAACAGCTGTTGATGCGATGGCCACTATGAATCGGAGGTTTAATTCAAGGCGTGGTTATGAAACAACTGGTACGAACTCAACAATAAAGTCAGTACCCAAACTAGGCTATCTACATGTTTTTCGTATTCATCCTGAAACGAGTGATGACGTTCTGAAGCAGTTTCTAAATGAATCAGCGCCCAACATAAACTTTGAATGTAAGCTATAGAGAAAAAGGGAAAATACTGCATCTTTCAAAATTTTCTTTCACCATCAAACACGTCGAAGAAGTCCATCTATCTGGCCTGAAGATGCTGCCATCCAACGTTTCACATTCAGAAGTGGAAATTTTCGACAGGACAACCCCCATGCTGCCCAAATGAGCTGATACCGAAAAATATGTCTTTATAGACAATTATCATGTTGATACAAATTATTTGATTGAAAAAATTTCTAATTCACCAGTGAGTATATTCCATGTTAATGTTCAATGTATATCTAATAAGCTTGAAGTCATCGAACTATTTCTAGAAAAATTTATTTTAACACTATGCTTTTCCAGCACTGCAGACCTGAAAATATTCGAATCCCCGGATATTCATTGATTACAAATTTTTGTAGAAGTATGAAATTTTGAATTTGGAAGAATTTAACGAAGAAATTCATCAGAATTCTGGTGTAAAATTAGTGAGCATAAATACCTTAGTCATCACCACATACAGATCTTGTTGTGGAAATGCTGATACATTCTTGTGTAACTTGCAGCTACTACTTACCAGACTCTCAAAAGCTTCTATGCATATAATTGTTTTGGGTGACTTCAAAATAAACTTCAATGTGAATTGTAGTATTCTCAGGAATTTGACAAATTAAATGCAATGTGTTGGTCTTGCAGCCACGATCTCTGATTTCACTAGGATAAGTGCAAACACATCAAGTTGTATTGATCATATACTGACTGATATGAACACAGACTCAATTATGACAGGTGTATTAGACCCATGTATTGCTGACCATCTAGGCCAGTATATTATTTATGGAAGCAATTATCTCTCTCTTATAGAATCTCAAGAATATAGGCTATTCACAAACAGTGGCATTAAAAAATTTAGAAAAGTTTACAGGATATAAATTGGTCCATTTACGATAAATCAGTTGTGTAGAGTATCTAGCGTCTGACGAATGCATACAGTCTCGACTCAAACATTTTCCTCTAAGAAGGTTCAGTGATACCCACAAGAAACCTCCGATAATATGGTACGATGAAAACTTGAAATCAGCTCGAGAAACTCTCTCCATAATTAAACTCATAAGTAATGTGAGTAAAGATTCCACTGCCGAGTCTGGCCTTTGAAAAAAGACTACAACAACCAGATCAAACTAACAAAAAAGTAACCTATGATAATTATATTCCTTCCTCCGCAAATAAAGCAAAAGCCAGCTGGCAAATCATAAATTTCGAAACCAACAAAATTAAAAAAACATCACTCACAAACAATATAACAGCAGATGAATTCAATGATTATTTTGTCACTATAGCTGAAACGGTCATTAAATTACTACCTAACTTGAATAATCAAGATTTCCTCAAACCTAAATATTTTCCAGTCCCCTGTAACTCTTTTTGGAGCCTGTGACAATCTCTGATGTGAGAGAAGCTATAGCATCCTTGAAAAACTCTAACGCAGTTGACTTGTTTTGACCTTAGTAGTCGTATAATAAAGGAAACCTCTGATATTTTGGAAAAACCATTTACTACTTTAATTAACATGATATTTTCAAGGGCGTTCTTCCTGATGTGTTTAAATATTCTAGAGTGATTCCCGTTTCTAAAAAAGGTAAATCTTCTAGCCATCTCTATAATTTGTATTTTCGGTAAAATCATTGAAATAATCCTAAAAAAAGACTTACGGAATATTTCGAGGGGCAATAATTTCTTGAGTGACACAGTTTGGTTTCAGAGCGGGTCGCTCTACAATACATGCTCTACAAGATACCATTGGGGGCATAATTGAGGGGAAAATAACTTCACCAACTTTATGTGACCTCACCAAGGCCTTCGATTGTGCCTCCTACGATATCCTCCTGGAAAAGTTAGGTTTCTATGGAATTCGGGGAATTGCTCTATCTCTCATAGAGTCCTATCTGGGTAACCGTGTACAGTGTGTCAGTTTGAATCATGTCACATCTGATTACAAAATGGTCAAGTATGGGGTTCCCCAAGGCTCAGTGCTTGGGCCACTATTATTCGTCATCTATGTAAATGATATCTGTAAGTACTTAAATGAGAGCAAATGCATCTTGTTTGCTGATGATACATCATTCATAACCTAAGAATATACAGTAACAAACTTGACACACTCGACAGAAGAACTAGAAAACAGGGGATTTCTAATGAGGATGCAGCTTCGCTACCCTGTATGGATTAGTAGGTAACCCATCACTCCAGAGAGTGCCTGGGACGTTTGGAACGCGAGGGGGGCGCTCATCAAGATACACAAAAATGTTGACAGCATCATCCTTCAATCAGATATCCATAAGTATCACACGAGACAGGCAAATCACATCCAAACACCACGCTATAGATTAGTCAAATCCCAAAAGAATTCCATGAATATCCAGTAATATAATGTGCTACCGGTCACAATAAAATCTGCAGGAACTCGTTCAAATCAATTTTGAAAAATACTTTATTCAAATATGTTTTTATTTCGTTGATAAATATTTGTCGACAATCGCTGGCATGAATAAATTTTTGTCACTGGATTCTGATATCTCTAGTTTTATATAATAAATAAATATATATATATATATATATATATATATATATATATATATATTGTTATATAATGAGAATTGTAAAAATACTATTGTAATATTTTTGCGTTCCACTTTGGAATACTAATTGTAGATATGTGATAGATAATTTATTTTCTACCCTGTATACAATATTTTGCAATGTAATAATAATTGCTAGCTAACGTCACTGTTCTCTCGTCACGTTGCTGCCAATTGTTATCACTTTTCTTACCACGACTAAACTCAGTTGGTACGCCTCTCGTCTCAGATAGCCGGTTCAGGCAATTGAGCCACTAGCCACTGCTTGATGTCAAATTTCAATGTATTCAATGTTTATAAGTATGATTGTTGATCATTGTGGAAAACAAACGATAAAGTATCAAAAAGCAATTATTTCCTTTATTCAGGAAAACTTAAATTAACCTGGCCTACGATAAATAACTTATTCTATTGTCAATCTACAGATTTTTCATGGATAATCATGAGAAACAGGTCATGGATAAATAGACACAACCTCACTTTTACCTTGAAAGTGAAAATTTCTTTAATAGTTCAAAATCAAATGGAATAAAGTTCTTCTGATGGGATATGAGTTATTAGTGAAGTTGTTCAGTTCGTAATGTGCACTAGGAAAGTTTATACCTGACGCTGGAACTGTCGCTGTTCAATACACAACCAGAATTTGGATTCCCTTTCAATCCAATGCTCTCAGGAACTCCAATACCAAAAAGAAGGAACCATACAAATCCAGAAATCTGCTTTGGAATACTTGTATATGGAGTACATACAAGGTAATGTAGTTTGCTGCTTATAATTATTGAAATTATTGAATTTTTCTTCTCCTCCAAACAAAACGTGGCATTCTTTTTCAAATTATTTTCGATCTCCTTGGCTTTGTTTTTTCCGTCACTTGGATACCATTTTTCCTCATTCCTTTTGATTTGAATTTTTGAATTCGCGCACTATGTTCTCACATTTTCACTGTTTGGGGTTATTTGTCAAAACTTATAAATAAAACTATTTTTCCTTTCTTACAGACTATTTACAATATTCAATCATAATTGTCTCTGACACTTTTCCGTTCTTATTTTCTCACAATTTCAAATCTTACATTTGACCATACTGTTCCCTGATTGGCTATTGTCATCAAGAAGTTTGTTGTTCTCCCATTGGCTATTTTTAGTTACTTACAATTTCATATACTGTATTTTCAGCTTATAATTTTGTTTATCACATTTTATTCAGGATGATTTTGTAAATCTAGACCTTTATTGTTGTCTTTTGAATAATTATGGGTTGTAATCATTATGACAGTGTATGAAATTGATTGTATTATAGTATTTGAATATTTTCTATTAATATTATACAGGGTTAAAGGAAAGAATTTAAAATATTAAAAACAATATCTCTTGAACTAATAGCTATTTAGTAATTATTCTTTTTGTGGGTTTTTTATGAAATAGTTTCCTTTTTTCCTTTTAAAATAACTGGTTTCTCATAACATAATAATATATATATATATATATATATATATATATATATATACCTTTACATTAGTTTTATCTTTACACTTTACATTAGCTAAATCATAAACCTTGCAATTGGGTTCATTTTTTATGAATACCATTTCGAGGAAATTCCATAAAAAATGAACCCAATTGCATGAACAAACGTTTTGATATTTCTAACCTAAGTGTCATTTACAATTACTTGTTAAAACTTGATTCCAACTGAAACAATCAAACGTAATTAAATTGCTTATTATTTTTTGCTTTCTTCTCTCATTTAGTAATTTTTGTCATAGAGATTGGTATTATTCCTTTTTCCTTGTTGACAGAACACATGTTTCTCCCATGACAGCTTGACATATGATAGGTGACATCTTCTGTCTTGCGCTTTCTGTCATCCACCATTCCATTTTCAGTCATGCTTCAACCATGTGGTATTGTCCTGTCAAATTTTTAATTGTTTTAAATTGTATTTCACAATTGTGTTTTCCTTTATTCACAGCTGTCTTGATAATGAAAATGAACGTTTTCGAAAGCTTGACAAAATAAGAAAGAGTTTTTATTTTTTCACCGGCCATCAACTGCAACCTCAAGGAATACCTTTCTACTAAGTTTATTTCAAATTCATAGTTATTTTCAACTAGTCCAGTCACGAGACTACCCTTCTTCAATATATATATATATATATATATTGTTTTTGTTGTTTTCCGGTCTTAGTGAAGGCAACACTGGTGGAGAGTTGAAAGAAAGAGATAGATAATAGATACGCGAGACATATTATATACATCGCACATCGGGGAATTCTATGATACAGAAAGAAACAGATCGTGAGTTGTGGAGATCGTCCATCATTCCTATTCGTTCGTCAGTTCAACTAACGTTATTTTGAGTGCTTGGATGGCATTGACTGCTGTTGCTCAATGCACAAGGTAATTGTTTATCGCTTGTATTTGACAATTTGTGTTTAAGTATTTAATGAATAAGTGCTGTTTTTTACGAAGGGATTTTTTTTTGTTTAGACCTACTGATGGAGTAATATATGAGAGGTGTTGACTTGTTTGTCGCCATTTTCGATTCATCCTTATACCCAGCAACCGATAAAAAGGAATTTATTCATTTTATCTTATATCATTTTTATCAATTAGTTTCTACGTGGTTTGATTGGCGTATTAGAATATATTTTCACCTCGAATCAATTATTCAGAAGTACTAAATAGAATGTCTGCTCGATATAAACCTGAAAGATACCTTAGCAATCGGCAAAAGAGGCGCCGAATAAGCATTAAAAGCCAATCCGGCAATAATGTAGATGAGTCCTTTGCTAATGAAAATCTGAAGGAGTTTTTTATCCTAATATAACGGGTGAATATTTTCATTCAAATTTCAAATTGATACCTTATTTTCCCTCGACAGCGCTAATTTTTTTATAGGAAAGTCATTTCAGACATATTATCCAGTGTGCCTTACATGGGGTTATGGAGATTTTTCAGTTTTTGATTTGTTTTTTCAATTCCTTAGAAAAATCAGCTGATGGTTCACCTTGTCAAAATCAAATCAACCGTTATAGAGATATTCAAACAAGAGCTTGACAATTTTGTGGATAGATTAAGTAATAAAGAATTGAAATTTTCAAGAGGAAATCACTAGCAAATTTTAATAGAAATAATTCTGCAATTCTTGATTAGTTATTGTGAAAAACTTAATTTCTAATTTTCAACCAACACCCACTGGGATATCCAAAGGGCAATTCGAATTAATATCCCGAATATTATGCTTTACTATTTGCTTTCAGGTCCACCGAAGGTGACAGCTAGATTTATGTTTTTTTGTGATTTTGTTTTGAGCTACATTATTGATAGCTCTAGCTTATCTTTTGAGATAAGTTGTTTATTAAACTTCTCATTAGTTCATCACTTGTTTCAATATTCTTCCTCTCTTGCAGTTATATTAATGCAAAGTGTTCTGATCTCAATACTTTTGTTGCAGCAACACACACGTGTGTAGTTCAATCCCTTGTATAATATATAATATAATTATGTGCTCAAGAGGTCTACCAACTCAGGTCATGAATAACGCTAAATGGCTATTATCTTTCTTTGTACTGTCTATGAAAAATAATCATATGAGGAAGTAGATAAATGTTACCAATTCGATGAAAAACATTATGTGGCCCTATATACTTATTACATTGAATCCATTAAAAAATGTTTTCATCTTATTGATGTAAGATTCGCTTAATTTGTTCAGACTAACATGAAGAACAGCAGTTATTATTTATATCTTGAATAGTGACATCAGTAGCTTGTTGGAGTATGGAGTAAGGTTATCTACAAAACCATTAAAGCACTAGAAATATACATTGAATGCATCTATTCTACATTTTTTTAGGTATGACTTGAAAAAACGATACAATATGGATTTACTAAGTTTGAGTATCCCGATGGGAATTTTTCCCACGAGCTCTCAGAGTTATGCTGCGACAACTTCCCAGCGATTTCTACAAATATGCTCGCAAATATGTATATCGTTCAGGATAACCTCTCAGTAGGTTTCTCATGTTGAAAAAGGGAACATTATTCTCAATTGAAAAATGGAAAAAAAACAAAATTAGAAAAAATCTACGATGAAAAATTGAAGTTACTTTTTGTAATATCTAACTGAAAACAACTATCGTTCGAAATCCCTAACTTTTAACCTGAAGAAATCTGATTTACATTTTGATTCAGATATTTGATTAAAAAACTTTTTATCCAATCTTGATTGTTTTTTATTTAAATATCAGAATGAAAATGCAAATATTCACTATAGGAATTTTTCAGGGATATATCACAATAATTATTGTAATATAAATTCTATATATCAGGTAATGTCAATGTCCAGCATGTCATAGTGGCTGGAAAGTAGTTGTTTTCTGTTAGATATTACAAAAAGTTACTTCAATTTTTCATTGTAGATTTTTTCTCATTCTGAAAAAATTGGTTTTCCAATTTTCAATTGAGATAGTTTTTTTCTTTTTCAATATATAAGAATATCCTGGACAACTCGCAATGCGAACTCTTGAAGACCACACCAGAAGTACAGCAAGCGACCTCACATAGATCTCAACAAAAGCAGTCGACGTGAGTTTCCCAAAGAACTCGCCAAAAGGCTGCATATGCGAAGTTCCCACCGAACTCGCCAGAGGCACTGCCTTCGGTGATCACACAGCGAGCTCACAGGGACCTCGACATGAGATGTAAATGAGAATTTAGCAAAGTACTCGCCACAAGATTTCGCAGAGATCTCGCCAGTGTATTGTTCGAGAATTTCCACGTGGGATATCGCTAAGACCTCGCTGAGAATATCCCGGACATTTGACGGAATATAGAGCTCCCAGCAACCTCTCAGAGAAGTTACAAAAGGCGTCACAGTTTCCTAAAAAGAGTTCGCCGAGATATCTTTAGGACCTCTTTGTGTTACCTGGTCTGGCACTATTTCTATATATTCCACCATCACTATGGCGGCCCTCTACACCAATATCCACCATAGTAAATTGATAATTGGCGTTACAAACTACTAGTAGAACTGTACTGTAACTGCCTTTGTAATTAAAAAAAGAAGATCCACATTTTGACGGAGCCTAAAATGAAGAAGCAAACTCATAATAGGAATAATATGTATAGGTAAGGGGGACTTTCTCAAAAACAACACACAAAACATACTTGAATAACAACATGCTTTCCATCTATCGCACCAGCACAATGTGGAAGTTGCCACCGCTCATCGAATTCTTTTGCAACTGATAACCACATCTCTTCTGACCCTTGTTTCAAAACAATCTGATTCAGGGATTCCCATATACAGTTACATGTTTCACGTATAATATGTGAGACTGTGCTGATGCCAATTCTGAAGGCATAAGACATTGAAACCATGCTGTCGCCAAGTGCTTAATAATTTTTTTCCCAAATACTGTGTGGTATATGTGCGTGCAATTTTTATAAGAAAATCACAAACTCAAGAGATAAGTGGACTGTAATCTTTATGCGGTTGAGAGGAAAAATATAAGAATAGTGAGAGGTTGAAATGACCATAAACCGAGACCTCAAGATCTCACCTGTAGGTCCTCCGAAGTGCGGGCTATGACAATGGTCTCCTCAGTGGCCTTCTCCTAGAGATCTCTAGTGGTGGATGCTGCTGCGGGAGTCACTTTCGTAACGTAATATCACCTTTTCTTGATTGGGTAATGTTGCGATCACGTTGAAGTAGAGTTTAAACAAGAGCGAGCAAATAGCACTGTGAATGCCGAGAGTATATTTTCAACTGTTTTAAAAACTGTCACTCGCTGTTCTGCTGGTGAGAAATACGAGGTGAGGATCTTGAGGTTTTTGTGATTGATATAGCAGGTAAATGAATGTACACGGGGAGAAAATAAACTAATAATTGACAATGAATACCCACTATAATTAGATTTCTTTGATAAGAAAATATGAAAGAAGAAAACTATGATTGAACCCAATAATAAACAAAAAATACATACACAAGAGCGTGTGGACGCGACACTGTGTGTAGAAGCAATACAAATTGGCAGGAATGGATTCGCTGAAGCAGTCACTTCCAATAGCACAGAGTCATAAAATTAACATAATGACTTCTTATACCGTCTTAAAGACCACGTATTTGAAATGTTTTAGAACCAAAAAGTTAATGTGCGTTTTATAACATTTAGGCGTTGCTATGACGTCGTGTAGTAGATATAACGAGAGTACAATAAAGAATTCTCGAGATGAAGTTGTACTGTGGTTTGTATGTAAATAAATTGTATATGTCGTTAAGTAGAACTTAAGAGCAGTTGCTGTGAGGTTATTATGACAATGAACATATGTGGTTCTAATGAATAGATTTTTGAAACGTTTCTACGACTACATATTGCACTCATGTAATGTAGTTTTATCAACTGATGAACTTTGGTCGTAATGATCACATTATGTATTCATGGTTAGATTATTTTTGTTGGTTATGTTATTTTTGTTGGTTAGGTATATTGTGTTATGTATGTAGAATATTCAGTTCCGTATGAATAATTAAAATCCAATCTGCCTTACAAGAGAATTGGAGCGTATAGAAAAATTAAAAAAAATATATAAAGAGGAAGGAGTGCCTTCCCCAAAATTAACATCTGAAATAATTAATCAGTCTATCGAGACACTGCAATTTCATCCAGTCCCAGATGAAAATGTACCTGGAACAAGTTCAGAACCAACCACAGAGAGTATCACTATGGAAAGTGCTTTTGAAGGAGAAAGTATGGATGAGGGTGATGAAGCACAATTGGAAAAATGTTTTGTCTTCAAAGAAAAATTGAGGGCATTAGTTCACAAAATTCCACACACTGCATTGAATGATCTGATGAGTGATAAATAAAAAATATTTAAATATAACTGATCAACATAACCTCTATTGTAAATGTCAGTTGCGGAATGCTTATGCACTCAGTCAACTCAGTGTATATCTTTTTCTGTTTTGATAGCGTTACGTTACGTTACGTTTTATGTAAGATATTGCGATGTCTTTGAGACACTCGTAAACTATTCTATGATAGTACATACCGGAGTAATTACAACTTTTCAACACTAGAAGGACGGCATCCATGTTTTTCGATTGATTGATAACATCATTCTGGTAGCCATATTGGAACAAAAATATTTAAAATAGAAAATATGGGACTCTGGGTGTTATATCAATTTAAAAATCATTGGAGATGTGCTAATCAAGTATCTTTCGTAATATGGTGTACATATTTCAACGATTAATGAGAAAAATTGATGGAGTATATTTTTTCTGAAATGAAAATAAATATTTATCTCTCTTCATTTTCGAGGCCCATGAATTTTAAGTGAGTAGAATTGTATTTTGATCGTAAAAATGGATTTGCTTGGTCACTAGGGTTTCAGAAAAATTCTCAAAGACACATAAATTAAAATCATTTTTATCTCGATTACCACAGAGTATCATGAACATGTAAAGGAAGACTGAATTATATATTATATTAATATCGTATAAAATCTTTTGATATGGTATACATATTGTAATACTATATTAGAAAGATTATGACCTTCATGCATAATGATATAATGACTACACTAAGACCACAGAACGACGTAATAATAATATTCAATCCGACCCTTTTGCGACTGGCTTATATAAGTCTACTTCATAACGTCGATGTGACGTCGCAAGAGTGTGCCTTTTTGTCGTATTGGCATACATAGCGACGTCATATTACAAGACATAAGTCACGGCCTTTTGCGAAAAGTCTAGTAGACGTCTGTACAACCGAATGATGACCTCTGTGTGCTACTTGGGGATTCACCTCCAACCCAAATACCCACCTCAAAGTTAACCAGTCTCTCACTTGGTGGTATTGGCTCTCTTGTCCAGTAGATCCTCTTTAGTTTTGGCCCTACTATATTCAATAATTCATTAAAAGTATCACAGGACATCCTTAAATAATTATAATAGTTTTCTTGATCTGTTAATATCGTTTCCTGTAGCAAATGATGAACCCCTTGTGAACTTCTTCTCTTTTAAATATTGTGTTGCCAAAACCGCTTTGGTCTCTTTGTAACCGACGAAACCAAAAAGGAGGAGGTTCTCTAGTCGACGCGTATATTAAATTTTTTTTATTTTTTTTTATGTATGATCGCGCATAACTTTTTACTGAGACGTCCGATTCCGATGATTCTTTTCACAGTGGATAGGGTGTACTTCCAAGGTGGTCCCATTTGAATTTAAAAGATGAAATCCACCCCTAAGGGTAGCAAAATGGAGGATATTGATCACTCACCCTCTGAATTCTGGTCCGTTAACCGATTCTATCAGGCATAACTTTGTACTGGGTTCTTCGATTTGGATGATTCTTTTTTTAATAGATAGGGTATACTTTATATTTGGATTTCGAATGAAATTATCCACCCTTACGGGTAGAAAATAGGGGATAATTTATTTTTCACTTGTGAACATTGGCACACACATACGTAGTTGACAATGACAGATCGCTACTGACATTATTTTAGTTCCACATCCGTCAAAATAATTATATTCTATGAGAGGATGGAATGATATACAAAGTAATGAAATAAACTAACCAGAACAACACAAATAATTTATATTACAACAAATAGTAACAGTAGATAATCATATTATTTAACTGGTAATAGTTGAAGTAAGGTGGGTAAGTAAGTATTTTGGAAGTAATAGAAAACAAGTAGGTAGTAATTAGTAGATTTTAGCCACAAAAAATTGAAAAATAAAAATATTTTAACAAAAAATTAAACCGACGAAATACGGAACTGAAAAGTAAAAAATAAAATAAACCTTCTTAGTCTCAGTAACTAGGCTCCTAAACTAATGTAAGTAACTAATTTTGAGTCGGCGCCAAACAAACAATCAACGAACATCATTAAACTACTTCAAGAAATTATCAGAAGTACGCGCCATCATTTTACTCCTTACCTAATTCATTTGCTTGTTTGTTTGTCGCCGACTCAAAATTATTTACTTTACATCAGTTCAGGAGCTTAGTTACTGAGACTAAGAAGGTTTATTTTATTTTTTACTTTTCAGTTCCGTATTTCGTCGGTTGAATTTTTTGTTAAAAAGTTTTTATTTCTTTTAAGTTTGAGTAGTAGAAGACTTAATAATTACATACTGTTAGCTTTGTTAGACTATTGTTTACAATAGTATTCTTCCATTTTTGAGGTTAAAACTACACTATCGCCGTATAAAAGTTAAAATTAATTCAACTTTTCCGACGTCGGATAATAAGTTGAAAGTTTCGGAGAAAAAATCCCGCCACAATTTATTTGAAATAATCAACCGATAGTAGCATTTTCAGATCATCAAATTTGTGAACAGTAGCCTTTACCCTATGCTCCGTATCGACCGGTGCACCCTCTGGGATCAGAACCACCTTTGCCATTTTCCATGGGTAGGGAAATATTCCTGTACTGAGCATCTCGTTGAAAATCAAGATAACCTCTGAGATGACCTCTTCAGACAATTCGATAGCTTCAGCTGTAACCCCATCAGTGCCGGGCGATTTCCTGGTTTTAAGTTTCGCAGCTGCATTAACAAGTTCTGTTAGTGTGAAACGCGGAGGTTGATTCCCCAAGACGAGACAAATTACTTGAGACAGAACTTAAGATATGTAGACCGGGGGTGATTCTTCAAATCAAATCCTTTATTTTCCTTAAAATGACAAAAAATTTCGTTTTGTATAGGGATAGTCAGTACTTAAATCTAACTTACAACTAGTAAGTACTAAAAAACAAGCAAACAGATTTACGGGTCTAAACAATATTGCACAAACACAGTAGAGTGGATCACATAGGACTAGATAAAAACTCATCGAGTGTATAAAAACAATTGATCAACAAAAACGACTTCAGACGTTTTTTTAAAAATCGTTGCAGTTTCAGCTCTCTTGATCATTACTGGAAGGTGATTGAAAATTTTGGGTCCAATGCATTTAGGAGCATTTTGAGTAATCTTGTATTTGGCACTTTTGACATGTATCATTCGTTTCTGACGAGTGTTCTTATCATGAATATCACTGTTCAGAATGAAGTCGGTTTAATTGGAGAATACATAAACTGAAAGTTCATATATGAATATACTTGTCAGAGTTAGAATAATCTGATTTATAAAAAGGGTTCTACAGGAGCTTCGTTTAGGGGTGTTAAATATACAACGTAAAATAGCCTTCTGTTCAATGGAGACGTTTCTACTCATTGTTGAGTTGCCCCACAAGCAAACACCATAACGCAGCCTAGACTCAACCTGAGCATAATATACACTGATGAGTTGTTTTTTATTCAAAACGACTCTCAGATTCCTAAAGAGATATAGGAGTGAGCACAATTTAGAAACCAGCTGTTCACAGTGTGGAATCCAGTTCAGATATTCATCCATTTGCATACCCAAGAATTTAACTGCATTATGAGAGCTTTGTAAGGTAGTATTATTAACCTTCAGTTGGAGTGCTTCGGTTTTATTCTGATAGTTATAAAACGAATAACTTGAGTTTTTTAGCATTAAAAAATAGATCCTGTTGTTGAAGTATTCAGAGGTTAAGTTCAGGATATCGTACATTTGTGTTTGGAGTGCTTCGGTTTTATTCTAATTTTTTTATAATATCGTCGCATATGCAGTAAATAATGAGTATGATATTTCCCTATCAATATTGTTTATGTATAAGAGAAACAGAACCGGCCCCAATATAGATCCCTGAGGCACACCAGTCCGGACCAGTTTCGTTTCTGATGTGGGAAACGAAACTACACCACCTTGATCAAATCTCAATGAGACGCATTGGTTTCTGTTACTGAGAAACGAGAATATCCAGGTATGTGAATTTCCCCTTAGACCATAACATTCCAACATATCCAGGAGTTTCAGGTGATTCACGCAGTCAAAAGCCCTGCTCAAATCGCACAAAATAGCAGCTGGGCACTCGCCCACTTCAATGAACTCTATCAGCATTTCATAGAAAAATAGTAGAGCAGTTTGAGTCGATTTTCCAGAGCGAAAGCCATGCTGCATGGGTATCAAGATATTGTGTGATTCAAGAAAATCATTCAAGCGCTCTAGGAATGCATACTCGAAGACTTTCGAGAAGCTCTGGGGGACAGTGATTGGTCTAAAATTTTCAATAGTTGATAATTTTTTGTTCTTACGCAGGGGAGTTACCTTTCCCACCTTTAGGGATGTAGGGAAACTGCCATTTGAAAATGAAAGGTTCACTAAAAAAGTTATCGGTTTTATAATAATGTGCAAAACTCTTGAACCATACATGACAATTTTCAAACGAATGAAAAAAATGTGTTCAACTGGAAAAAATAAGCAAAATATTCGTGTAATACAATAGAATTTGATTAAAAAAACTTTATTTAAACCCACCTCACTGTCACCATTGTAACATTATGAAGGTTGGAGATATTTGCCGAGTGAAGAAATACCAATATTGGACCAGAGATTGCAAAATATATATCAGGAACCCAAATTCAGGAAATCCAGTACTCATAACGTATTCGCAGTATTCTCTCCATCCAATATGTGAAGCAATGGCGCTCTCTATGTATTACCAAAATGTTGGCCTAAGGACAATAAAACTGGATGATTTCTTCATTTCCTTGTCATCGTCATCAATGGATATAGTGTGTGTAACTGAAACCCATCTTCAGCAACATGTGTCTAGTGCTGAGGTTAGTGATGTCTCCCGTTTTAATGTATATAGAAAATATAGAGATCTGCAGTTAACTGGTAAAATGGATGGGGGCGATTGTATGATTGCAGTTAAAAATGATTTAATATCTTGTGAACATATGAATGGAGTACAGGGCAGATTTATGAAGAGTTATGGGTATCTGTGAAATTGGTGAATAGCAGAAATTTGATTATTTGTTGTGTCTATATGCCACCCTATGCAACTGAAAATAATTTAATGTGCCATCTAGATAATGTAACCAGAATATCTGGAATCACCCAAATGATATAATGATAATTATTGGTGATTATAACATTCCAGAGCTGTTTTGGAATTATGATTTCTATAAAAAATGTTAGAATGCATCCAATGTAGTAGCAGCAGGTGGGAAGGGAGGCCTTGTTGATGTTTACAGATGCTTAATTTCAATCAATACACTGGTGTTACCAATAGTTTGGTTAAGTTATTAGACCTAGTTTTTTGCAATTTACTGATGTTGAGGTGATTGCAAGTGATAACCCTTTGTTATTGTATATCAAAGTCGAATGGTGTATCTATTTTAGTAATAATGATTGTTTTCAGGCCACATGTACATAATTTAATTATTTTTGATTAGTGATTGTACCGAAATTACATGATCTGTGTTTAATGTATTGTGCGGTTTTCTATTACTGGGTTGTAAACTCAACCTGTTGAAAACCCGAATAATAAATAAATAAATATTGTTACGGATATGAGCGGGTTCGCCCCTGGGCTGTTAACGATGGTTATCTTACATTCGTCGACCGGGCCGTTACCGATGAAGTCATGCACCAGATGTTCGATAACCACCATTGGAAGATTTTAGAAACGGCCGTTACCTATGATGCCATTAACGATGATGTCATGGAGCATTCCCGATTGCCACTATTCCAGAAGTTTTGGCGGTCTTATATATAAGCGGGTCATATGCGATAGGCAGTCAGTCAGAAGTTAGTCTTGTGAATATTGTTATGCATTGTAAATGTGAACAAGTATTGTATTGTTAGAGATACCATTGAGTTGTGAAGTAAAGAGGAAAATAATTAGTTGTTTAGGAGTTTCAATAAACGGACCCCAGTTTCGTAACAGTATCTATCCAGCTATCTGAAATTTCACCAGTTTGTATCTCCGACTAGTTTATATAATAAAATTTTCGATACTCACTTATATCATCTCAAATCACCTTCGTAAAATAGTCATTCTATCTGTTATTATTCAATAACATGAATAAATATTTTATAAACAATGGTCTGCTGTCACCAGTGTTATATTGTCAAAAAGATCATTTCGACACATAACACAATTAATTATAGAATGTCTCTATAATAGAAAAATATAAGGCACTGCTATCTATTTCAGTCGCCAATTGTCCTCCAGAACACAAATTCGGCCACGGTTTCACAAATGTTCTTTTTTAACCAACGAAACCCAAAAGGAGGAGGTTCTCTAGTCGCCCCTTTTTTTTTTTATTTATAACCACATTTACAGAGTTGTTCGATTTCGATGATTCTTTTTTTATTGGATAGGGTGTACTTCGAAGTTGGTCCCATTTGAATTTGAAAAGAAAAAACCTTCCCTAAGAGTAGCAAAATGGAGGATATTGATCGTTCACCCTCTGAATTTTGGATCGTTAACCGATTCTATCAGGCATAACATTGTATTGGGTTGTCCGATTTGGATGATTCTTTTTTTTTCAGATAGTGTATACCTCATAGTTGATCATATTTGAATTTGGGATGAAATAATCCACCCCTATGGGTAGAAAAATAGGGGATGATAGATTTTTCACTTGTGAACATTGGCACATGTAGTTGAAATTGACAAATTGCTATTGTCATTATTTTGTTCTCCTATATCCGTCACAATAATTACATTCTAGGAAAGGATGGAATTATATACAAAGTGATGAAATAAACTAACCAGAACTATCAAAAATAATGTATATTATGTCACAATAAATAATTAAAGGAGATAATCATATTATTTAACTGTTATTAGTTGAAGTAAGGTGGGTAAGTGAGTATTTTGGAAGTAATTTGTCGTGCAAAGTTTTCAGTTCGAATACAAAAGCGAAAAGCTTTTGAATCTATAACTCACGGAATAACCTATGTCACACATCCAAAGCAATTATTTGTTACATTTTAGGGCATTTGAATATTAGCTCGTCTTTAAAAAGTTTTTTTATTAACTATTTTATTTTGTTCTTTTTAGTGCTTAAGTACGCCTCAATCTATGCATTATTTTTGTTAAAGCATCGTTATTATGAAGCCTTTTTTCCTGTAAGTTCTGAGCTATCTAGTCCTCCAATGAGGATACCATCTAAAGATTAACTCATCCGCCATCTTCAATTTATGAATTTTAACTAAAAATCTATAATCTTCGACTAAATTCATAATCTCCTAATTCTTTAGAAAAATTCATAATCTTCGACCCTGAAAACCCCCACATAATAATTTAAATCCAATCCAATCTGAAGTTTGAAAAAAAGGTTAGTTGAATTCTTCGATTTTCATCAAGTCATTTCGGAAAACCAACATGGATTTAAAAAAAACTCAAATACAGAGAATGCCATACTTGAACTTACAAACAAAATTGTCGAGACCTTGGATGGGTCGAGAAAGTGCCTGGCAGTCTTTCTCGATTTAGCCAAGGCCTTCGACACAGTATCACACGAGATATTACTAGACAGACTGTATGATTATGGGATTCGTGGAACTGCTCTTGATGTTTTGCGAAATTATTTATCAAACAGAAAGCAGAAGGTAAAAGTAGACAATGAACTGGGCAAGCCATTAGAAATCACAACTGGGGTACCACAGGGAACTGTCTTGGGACCGATACTCTTCTTAATATATATAAACAGCATTAGTCGGATAAAAACAAATCTCTCTGATAAGCTTATTTCATACGCGGATGATACAGCAATTATATTTACAGGCGAAAATTGGAACCAAACATATAATAATGCAGAGGCGGGATTGAAAAACATAAGTTTATGGCTAAACAATAGTCTTCTGAGTCTGAACGTGAAGAAAACCAAATTTATTTCCCTCACACTAGATAAAAGAGACCAACCACAAAACAATGCTTTAAAAATACACTCTCCAAGATGTTCCCTGTACTTGCCCAACAATTGAAAAAGTTAAAAAAATAAACTATCTTGGTGTTATAATTGACCAACACATGAGGTGGGATGAACACGTCATATATGTCACGAAAAGGCTAAGAAAATTAACTTACAAATTTTTCACATTGAGAGAAATTTTGAATAGAAGAAACATGTGCATTTTATACCACTCACTAGCAGAATCGGTCATACAGTACTGCATTACTGTTTGGGGGGGAATGTTAGACAATGTGTTGCGCAGCCTCCAGGCTGTACAAAACACTATTATAAAAATAATATTTAAAAAACATAGATTATTCTCGAGTGAACAACTATATAAAGAAACTAAACTTCTTATAACAAACAGATTTGCAGAAAACTTAGGTTTAAATCTACCGTTATATAAAAAACACCACACCCAAAGATATGTCTTCTTTTTCGGGCCAAAGCTCTTCAATATGATACCTCCTCACCTAAAAATTATTAGTAAGAAAAGTAAATATAAGTCAAGCATGAATTATTTTATATGCCAAAATCAAAATCTTATTTTAAGTATTTTCTAAAAAATAAAAATAAAATTTTTGTTGCATTTTCCTTCTGGGTTTTCTAGAATCGCTTACAATTGAATTACCATAACGCTCACTACAGTCTCAGCAGTATTATAACATAGTTAGTACTATTCATTATAGCCTCTATCAGGGAGAGAGACATGTCACAAAACAAGCATTTTACATGCTTAGGTGCTATCTCTTTCCTTCATCTATGGCATAAACCATTCACAATTTATTGTAAAAATATTTGTACAATACTTATACTGAACCGAATAAACTGAAACTGAAAACTGAAAAAAAAACCATAAACCTAAATCTCGTCCGCCATCTTTTAGCACCATTTTGTTAATCTCTGACAAAAATTCCATGAGCCGCCATTTCAATTTCATCAAAAACCCCCACATACAAATTTTGAATAGAATCGGACCATAATCACAAAACTTGTCCGCATCTTGGAGCCGCCATCTTGCATTTTTGAATTTTGACAAAAAATTCACAATCTCCGCCCCCGAAAACCCTCACATACCAATTTTGAATCGAATCGTACCATAATCACAAAACTCGTCCGCCATCTTGGAGCCGCCATTTTGTTTTTTTATCTACCAATATGTTTTCTATTTCTCTCTAAATAATATGTAATTATACTTTAATTTAGTTTTAAGTTAGTTTTTAGTTAAACATTATTCAATTACATCACCTATACCAATATTTGTATAAATGGAGTTACACGTAAATAAATAAATAAATAAATAAAACAACAAAAATAAACGTGCAGCAAAAAGTGCAAATAGGGTGTTGTATCCAAATAGTCCAACACCGTCAGAAAATATATATTCAAAAATATTTACCAAAAGGTGAATCATACCTTCAATTTCAGTAGAAAAATACACGCTTTTTTCTACTGAAATTGAAGAAAACCAGGAAGAACATATACTGCTTCATTTCGAAGGTAAGCATTTTTTATAAAATTCTGAATGTAGTTTAAAATATGTAGCCGATCAATTAGGTACAAGTTTTTTCAAAATCCAACGTACTTTGAAAAAGAACAACTACAAACCATATAAAATTTTACCCATACAAGTTTTAACAGAGACTCATAAGAGGAAAAGGCTGGAATTTTGACAACAGATGATTCAAAATTTGAATGAAGATCCCGATTATTTGACTAAAATATTATGGAGTTTTCAATAGGAAAAATCGAAGGTCGTGGGAAAAAAAGTACAACAGAAAAAGATTGGTGAAACAAATAAAGGAATACTCATCCCAGAAGTAGAAAATATTCATTTACAAAATTTGCTTGCCAAGAACATTTGAATAATGTATTCCCTATATGGATAGGAAATCATGGAAGTATTAAATGGCCACCTAACAGTCCGGACTTGATCGCTATGGTATTACATCTGACCCAGGTCTTATTGAAAACGGTGTCCCTCAAGGGTCTGTTTTGGGTCCACTGCTATTTATTATCTACATCAACGATTTTCATCACTTTCTATTGCCTAATAGATCTGTCTTATTCGCTGATGACACAACAATATTAAACTCTGCCAAGGATATCAACTCTGTGAAACAGCTAGCCATGGACAGTGGAACTGAAGCAAACAAATGGTTTACAGCGAATAAATTAAATCTGAACCAAGCCAAGACACAATCTTTAACCATCTCCTCACATACAGATGTTACACAGGGTTTAGTAGTGAAATTATTAGGAGTATATATTGATGACAATTTGTCCTGGGTTAGTCACATACATTATTTATGTAGGAAATTATCGAGTGTAATTTTCATGATCCGAAGACTAAAACAAATGCTAAGCTCCACAGCTCTTAAGATTGCTTATTTTTCATTGTTTCATTCGCATATATGCTACTCGATAATTTTATGGGGGGCATCGTCACATTCTACTAAAGTTTTCATCCTACAAAGGATTTTAACAGGTGCTGATAGGCGTGATTCGTGCCGACCTCTTTTCACAAAACTAGAAATTATGACTATTCCATCGGTTTACATTTATTACTCTGTACTGGAAATCCACAACAAGAAAGATTCATTAATCAAAAATTCAGACCACCATAATTACCCAACAAGATCTGGAAATCTACTTAGATGTCAACGATTTAGGTTGAATAAATCTAAGGAGAATTCGCTGGACCTTGACCTTTATAATAAACTTCCAGAATACTTTAAAGATCTTCCCCAGAATCTTTTCAAGATCAGAATGAAATATTTTCTTAAAACTCACTGTTTTTATTCCATTTCAGAGTTTCGCAATTTCAAATTCCCCATAACTCTGAATTTGTTTAATGAAGCGAACTGATCTCACTTACTCCTATACGAGTACAAGTTCATGTGATTATTCCTGCTAACACATCTTAGATTTTATATGTGTGAATGGTATATGTATTAGCTGGAATTCTGTTCCTATTTTATTAATGTGACTTTTGTTCAACTTATTTTTACTTTTAATGTGTTTTACAGATATATATATATATATATATACATTTTTTTTTCTTTTATATTTTTGACTTGCTAAAATTGTGCAGAAATGTATAGAAATTAGTTAAATAAATACTACTACTACTATGGATTCATTTTTCTGGGGATTTCTAAAAGACATTGTTGATAATAATAATATTCAACTCATTAAAGACACAATTCGTTGAAATAGAGAAACTGAATGTCAATAATGAATAATTTCCAATGCACTTATAAATATAAGAAGACGTTATCAATTATGCATCAATAATGGTGGACACATTGAACATCTTGAATGAGTTATCAAGATAAATAAATTTTTGTTATCTATTTTTGTACAACTTTTTCTTCCTCATTGTAAACATTTTGATTATTCCATTAAAGAAATGTTACTAAACAAACATAATATAGTTGTTATTTTCATAGCTTACTTTAAAAATGTTAACTTTCCTAGGATAGGTATACAGGGTGTTACCAAATAAGTGCGAAAGTTTCTAGGGGGTGATTCCTTGTCGAAAATTAAAGGGGGTCTTTCATGTAAACAAAAGCTCTTAGGCCTTTCCTTGAAAAGTTACAGGCTTCCAATTGCTGAAGAGTTGAAGAAATGGCCTTCTGTGGGAATGTTCTACCAATGAAAAGGCTACCTATGAATTTTATTTTTATTTTGTTGTGATCTTTCAAAGGGGTGAAACATGCAACCCTTATTCCATTTTTACCAGAACTTTTTATCGAAACAAAATTTATGAAATTACAAATATGTGTTGAAAAGAACGATTCATTGCAAAACTTTTCTAACTCTTCTGTTGTGTCCGTAAAAGCAATAGTTTCCTAATAAAAAAATAAAATATAACATTTTGCATGAACGGATCTTCTGTAAATGGAATCGAAAAAATCTAGTAGGTGGCTGTCACGTTTTGTTTGCACAACTTGTGACTTTTCGATTGGTTTATTGGTAGAACATGCCCACAAAATGCCATTTCTTCAACTATTCAGCACTTTCAAGAAAAAAATATCATTTTCTCATTTTTGGAAGCGTGTAACTTTTCAAGGAAGGTCCTAAGAGCTTTTGTTTACAAGAAAGATTGATTTTCGACAAGGAATCACGCCCTAAAAACTTTGGCACTTATTTGGTAACACCCTGTATACAGTAACAACAAATCCAAGTTATAGTATTTTTGATACCATTTTTTCAAAATTCAGTCATAACCACACAACTTATTGTACATTTAACTTTTTTTCTATAGGCAATGATAACGATGCTAAGGGGTGGGTAATTTATAGTGAATAACCCGGTACATGTCATGGAGAAAAATATCTGGTGACAGGTTGGGTGAAAAGATCTTGTACCAATTCGTTTGAATAATAATAATAATAATAATAAATATACTTTAATGTCAGTAAGAGTAAATCTTGTGGACAAAGCTTGAATATACAGTGCTAGTCAAAAGTCCCCTCCCCCCCTCGTATCTTTTGAACGGGTATACTTATAATAATGAAATTTGGAGGGTGGAAATAAACGGATGTAGGCTTCTCAACTGGTCATAACAGGTGACGCAATAGTCATAAATGACGTCACAAGGCCACTTTGACCAATAATTTTAAATGGGACCCTATGGCAAGTGACAGCTCGTTTGAAAGGTATTGAAAATACCTTTTCAGTCATACCAATTTTGTTTGGGTTTCGGCTGATTTTGATTGATAAATTGAAGAAATACGAAAATTATAGTTTCGCATTTAATTAATAAAGATTTAAGAACCACTTCTTACAATAAGTGTTCAAAATGTGCTCCATCTACTTCCTGGCAGTAATGCATCCTATTGCTAAACTCTTGTCGTACTCGTCCCAGTGTGTCAGCGGAAATTGCCCTACATTCTTCAACAATTCGTTGTTTCAGAATGGCAATACTGTCAGGTGCTGTAGCGTAAACCTTAGATTTCAAGTACCCCCATAGAAAAAAATCTAATGGTGTAAGGTCCGGTGACCGAGCTGGCCATTCGATCGAACCTCGTCGTCCAATCCATCTACCACGATATTCTTCATCTAGGTAACGTCTTACTGCACCGTAATAGTGTGCAGGAGCACCATCTTGTTGAAACGTTATTTCCAAGTTGTCGAATTCATCTGGATTATCTTCTAGAATTTCAAGAATTAACGACTCAATATCATTTTGTAACATCTCCAGATACAATTCACCGGTTAAGATGTGAGGATTTGTGTCACTCCAATACCTCACATTTTGAGTGTTAACATTTCCATTGAGAAAGAAAGTACTTTCGTCACTAAAACAAATTGTCTGTATGTAGCCTGGTTGTTGGTTCATTTTATTGGACATAGTTTCACAGAATTCTAGTCTTCGGTCGGGGTCATCATCTGAAAGTTGGTGCACCATTTTTAATTTGTATGGATGAAATTTGTTTTTAGCCAACACCCTATGTACTGTCCTTTGACTGACTTCACAGATAGACGCAACTTGGGCTGTGGAAGAAGTAGGGTTTACTACCATTTCTCCAATTATGTCAATTTTTTTGTCATCACTTATTGTTGGTCGACCAGATCGTTTGGCATCTTGAACACTACCTAATGCTTCAAACTTCCGAAGAAGCTCCCTCAAATAAACCCTCGATATAGGGCGATCGGGGTACCTCTCATTAAACAGTCGTTCCGCTGCATGGAAATTGTTTCTACATTCAACAATTATTAAGATAGCTGCTACTTTGTCGACCACAGTACGTACCATTTTGCCTATGTAAACACTTAAACGTCTCGTTAAACAATAGCTTAGGTAAATTTTCAAGGTATAAACACTTTTGACAAGTAGAGAATTCAAAAACGTCAACCTTTTTGACAATTAACCAGAGGCGTACTTTAAAATCTTTATTAATTAAATGCGAAACTATAATTTTCGTATTTCTTCAATTTATCAATCAAAATCAGCCGAAACCCAAACAAAATTGGTATGACTGAATAGGTATTGTCAATACCTTTCAAACGAGCTGTCACTTGCCATAGGGTCCCATTTAAAATTATTGGTCACAGTGGCCTTGTGACGTCATTTATGACTATTGCGTCACCTGTTATGACCAGTTGAGAAGCCTACATCCGTTTATTTCCACCCTCCAAATTTCATTATTATAAGTATACCTGTTCAAAAGATACGAGGCGGGGAGGGGACTTTTGACTAGCACTGTATAAGTATTACTGATGATTACAAGATTTATAAAAAATATCTAAAAATAAGAGTTGTCTGTATTGTTAAAAAATATAAAAAATATATATATACGTACACCCACGCCCATATATATATACACAAAACATACATATATAGACATGTATATACATATAAACACGTAGATGTATACACACATAAACAATTTACAAATAGACACAAACACATCTACAACTTAGTGACGTCAACTTAAAAACTTACATGGATTCAAATATGCACCCTGTCAATCAAATTTATCATTGTAAAACTCCTGCAAATTGTAATAGGGTCTATCTGCCAGAAACTTTTAATAATTTTTTTTAAAGTTTGTAATGTTCATATTCATATTCGCCTCCCTTATGTGTGAGGGAGGTGATTGTACATCTTAACCCCGTTGTAGTAAATCGAATCTCTGATCATGTTTGATGAGGGAATTGCAATTTCAACAGTGAAGCGGGTGTTGTAATGACTACCTGAAGCTCCCAACATAGACACATTCTTGTATATGAGACAAACTGATTCTAGAATGAATAACGCAAATACTGTTAGTATTTTTTTCTTCAACAAATATGTTTCGGCAAGAATCACGGGTTTTAGTTTACGAATACCTTAAAGCACATTTCTGCAGTACCAAGACTGATAGAAGTGCCGATGAGTTGCTAACACCCCAAAAAGGTATTCCATAACGTAAATGGGACTCTATTAGGGCGTAATATACAGTTTTGGCGATTTTAGATCCCAAATTCGACGAAGTTACTCTCAGTGCATAGCATCCAGCAGAAATCTTGCTTTTGAGATGCTTGATATGTCCGTCGAATTTGAGCTTATTATCAATATGGATACCTAGGAGTTTAGTTAGAGGCTTGTTCTCGATCAATATGTTATTACTAAATGTAAGGTCGTCAAGAGAGCATCTGAATGAAATTATGTTTGTTTTTATTGTATTGAAGGATAACAAATTTGCATCGCACCATTCCTTAATTTTTTTCATATCAGTAGATATTAAGTCGGGTAAGGTGTTAGAATTCTTGCTGTTCCATAATATCGTGGTATCATCCGCAAATAGGGTGAATTTTCCAGATATGTTCAAGTTGGTTTGGTCGTTTATGTACAACAAGAACAGAATGGGACCGAGAACTGATCCTTGAGGCACTCCGGACTTAATTTCCTTTCTTTCAGAAAGTTCTGTTGTTCTCACCATTTGATTCCTACCCGAAAGGTAAGATTCAAACCATTTGTACGTGGTTCCTCTGCAACCATACTGGTGGAGTTTTCTCAGTAAGATTTTATGGTCGACACAGTCAAACGCCTTTGACAGATCGCAAAAGACTGCAGCAGCTACATTACCGGCATTCAGCTTTGAGTAAGGTCATATAGAAATGAAAAAATAGCATCATTCGTGTTTTTATTATTTTGAAAACCAAACTGATTTTCACTTAAAATGAAGTGGCGTTTTAAGAAAGCGGTTAAACGTATTTTCACCAGTTTTTCGATGAGTTTGGCCAAAGTTGGTATGAGGGCGATCGGGCGAAGATTTGAGGGATCATATGAGTCTCCACCTTTGTATAGTGGGATGACAACTGAAGTTTTCAGGAAGTCAGGAAAAAGTCCTTCATGAAATGAGTTATTGATTATAGATACAAGTGTATTGAGAGCATTGAGAGGAAGATTTTGGATGATTTTAATCGAGATTCTATCATAACCACTTGCGTTTTTGTTTTTTATAAACCTCAAAATTTCGACTAATTCGTCGATGTTTGTATCATATAGAATTAGGTTCTCGTCAATATTGATACCTTCTAGATTCATCATGGGATCGTATGGAATAGTTATTTTCTCATTCAGTTTTTGTGCAATAGAGCAATAATAGTCATTGATTTTATCAGGAGAGTTGTCACAACATTTTTCTTCTTGGTTTTTTCCCGTAATATCAGTAATAATAGTTTCTTTCATTTTCAATTTTTTTGGAATAGTGGATTTCCTTTGCTTTTTTGATGGTGGATCTATATATTCTGCGGTAGGTGTTAAAGTAGACATGGAAGCTTTGATTATCGGTGAACTTCCGTATGGTATGCAATGAACGTAAGTTTTTTGAAGAAATTTTCAATCCTAATGTAACCCAGGGTTTTTTTTGTTTTATTTTAATTTTTTGTATAGGAAATGATTTGTCGAATATATTCAGTAGCGCAGTTTGAAAAGTGAGAAAGGGGTCATTTTGCAACAAAACACCCTCCCACTCAAACTTGAGGCAGTTGTGATAAAACCTATTGAAATTTGCTCTACTGTAAAGTCTACCGCGTTTATATTTCCGTTTTGTGTTCAAAGAGTCAAGGAGCACAGAACAGGTTACTGCCTCATGATCAGATAATCCTGACGGTATCACTGAACATGATACGTTCTGCACATCATAATTGCTACAGACATAATCAATACAATTATTGGAGAATTGAGAAAGACTGGTATCTGAATCAACGTGCATACTCAAGTCAAAGGTTAAAAGTAAGTTCTTAAGTGAGTCAGTATCTGTTGATTCATCATTGTTGAAATTTATGTTGAAATCGCCAGTCAATATTAAAGATGAGTTAACAGATAATTCAGATAATAGAGAGTTGAGATTATTGAAAAAAATATTCACATCAGCAGAAGGGGACGGTAGACACATAAAATATATAAATTAAGTTTTTTGCAGTGGCATACAGAAAACTCAAATGTTTTGTCTTCGGACAGACCTTGGAACTTGTCAACTTGGATAAAGGTCAAATCAGTGAGTGCTGAGTTTCTAATCAGTATTACAGTTCCGCCATGATTGGAACAGTTTCTGGAGTATCTTGAGATTTCAGTGTAGCCAGGAATGCTAATTGGTTCCATCTTATTACACCAATGTTCAGTAAGCAAGACTATTGTGGGGAATTTGATGTCATTCAGAAATAAATAAAGTTCGTCAATTTTATTACGTAGAGACTGAATATTCAATAAAACTAAGGTAAGGGATTTACAGTCTGAGTGTTGAATACCATTATTAAGGTTTTCGAATGAACTAATAGGACTGGATTTTTCCTTTAATTTAACAGTACTAGATTTTCGTTCTTCTATTAGACTTTTTCTAGTCTCTTTAAAGAAGGGTCTAAAAAAGAATCGGTGATAACGTTCTCGACTGAGACAAATTTAAAATTTTTTACTTGTTTCTTTCTTAGTATAATGTTCAAAAATTTTTTGACAATTTCTTTTCTGCTTATCATCGAGCCTTTAACATTATTCAAGTCAAAAAAAGAGATATCACCTTCGGCATAATGATTTAATTTATGTGAATAGTCATTCAATTTGAGGTTGAATTTGTAAATAAAATCATTAAGTTCTACATGATTACCATAAGGTACAGAAGAGAATATGATATTCGTATGACTACTACATTTAGCCTTACTGTTGATTTCTCTGAATAACGGAATTTTTTTAGCATGAAAATCATTTGAGCCGGCAAGAACAATTATGTAGTCATTGAGACCAAAATTTGTCGACAGATTAATAATGTCTTCGATAACATCAACGAAATAGGCCCCTGGTTTAATGAGTGTTTCTATGGAGAACTCATTACCAATGAACTTGGAAATGGATTTTCCTAAGCCATAACCTAACTCATCACATAAAATAAAAATTTTTGGGGTCGGGTTAAACTCACTGATCTTCACATCGGGAGAAGCTTTTGATATAGCTCCAACAATCTTCGTCGCTTCTTTCTTCTTAGTTTCAGCTGGATAATCAGTAACATTTGAGATGTCAATTGTTTGCACTGTTGCTTCACGGGTGAATATAGTTGAATGATCTTGTAATCGGTCCTTGTAACTTTGGGTGTTGGTGGCCACTTCTTTGACAGAATTCATATGAAGGTCATGCCTAATTGAGATATTCGATATGAATCATGGTGCATTTGTGATAGTTCGAAGCACTTTTGATTGATCTCTATATTTGAGTCTGATGCGGTTCCCTTCAGTTGTATTCCACAGCTCCAGATCGGCTTCAGGACTACTTTGTATATCAGATTTTTGTTCTGCAGTGATAGCTGCAATTTGCGTCCTAGGAGCCAGTATAATTTTTGTAGCCCAATTTCTAGTTATTTTTTCCGTTCAGTTTTTGATCAAGGTGTAAACTAACTGGACATCCTCTTTTTGTTGTAATTGGTGGTTATTTAGCATCACTCGAGGGCAATTGCCTTTTCGGTTGGTGAATGTTCAAGTAACATTCACCAACCAAAAAAAAAACTGGACTACAAATACAAATTTTTTATTCATCACTTGAAACTCCTGTACATAACATAATTATACATTACATATCAAAAGCTTATTGGACTAGTCAAAAAACAAATGGTAAAATTCAAATTCAAAATAGATGTGTGTTAGACAATACATACAAAATATACACAAATACATTGCAATACACTTTAAATGTTGTTAAATCATATTTTTTTAAATTCGTCTGTAGAGTAAAATGCTTTACTCAAAAGATATATATAACTTTGTTTTAAAACTTTTTTCACTCTCTATATTTCCAACAATATCAACAAATTTGTTATAGAATTTTAATTGTTGGTAGGTATGAGAGGCCTGACCAAAGGTGAGCTGGAGTACTGCTGATGAAACTGGTATTACGTGTATAATAAAATAATTATGTAAATAACTTTTCCTCATTAAGTTATTGTTATTTTGAGTCATGTTTAGAATAAGAAGATATAAATATAACTTTATTGAACCGAACCAAAATTCAATTCAATAGGCTATCGACCGAAGTCCTTCTGCCTATTGGCACAATTTTATGGAAAATATATAAAAAAAAATAAAAATATGCATATTTAATCATGTTTGTGTTGGATTCTCTCCCAGGTAGTCGCCAGGGGGTGTCGATGTATTGCTTGAATTTGTGGGTCTCTTATGAGGGTAAATCTGTTGAGGAGCTCATGTTTATGGGCATCAGACAAAATCGATGGAGTAGATGTTTCAGACGATCCTCATTGGCATAACGTTGGTGAGCTCATATAAGAGGTTGTTTGGAGGGTTGTGTAGTGGGTTGTTTGGGTGACGAATTTTTGTGATAGTCCTTAGTGCAGTTGTTTCCGCAACTTGCAATTTTCTTCTAGTTGTTTTAAAAACCGGTTGGGATTCTGTGGTGTTGGAATATTATGCCACATTTTGGTTGAGACAACTGGCTGATTTTGTTTCTTTTTTCCTCTAGGTGTGTGTTGAAGGTAAGTTTGCTGTCCAATTTGATCCCTAAATATTTGGTAGTCCTCACTGGATTGAGTTGTTGTTGTTGAATATTGATAGTCGGTGATGTTGGTCGTAGTTTGTGATTGAATATCATTAGATGGGATTTGCTGGGATTAGGTTTTAATCGCCATTTATTAAACCACCGGCAGGTAGAGTCGGTGAGATGTTGGAGGGAGTCCATCATTCCTTCTAGGGATTTGTCATGCGTGATCAATGCTGTGTCGTCCGCAAACTGGAGAATATAGTTAGATTGCGAGAAGTGATTTAATTCCGGAAAATTGTGGTAGTAGATATCTGCACAATATAGGTTATAGAGGAGGGGAGAGAGAGAGGTGATCCTTGCGGTAATCTTTGATGTGGGGGGAACCAAATGTATATATATAATTTACTCCCTGATAACATCAAAGAAAGTAGTTCAATGTATATTTTCAAAGCGAGATTGAAGGAATTTTTTATCAAGGCTAGTTTCTATTCAATAGTAGAGTTTTCGAATCGTCATTTCTGAAGAAATGTGATATAGATTTCAATATTACTTATATAATTTAATCTTTTTTATATTGCATATGCACTGTGCTTTCTGTTGTCTTTAACCAAAGATATTTTTCTGCTATAAGTTCTGTCCTTTTCCATACAGTTCTATAGCTCTTCTCTGTCGCTGGCTGTATCTTCACTTGATAGTAGTTATACACTTTTAATTCTTAGTTTTCCTCTACAGTTATTTCCGATAGATCTGTCCGTGGAGATATGTTTTTAACACCATAAACAAATATTGGAGGTGGTATGATTTGTTTTCCTTGGTTTTCTTTCATGTTGCTATTGTCTTTATCGTTTGTTAGCCCCTCGAATCGGGCAGTCACAGCAAATGGCCCAGTAACATTAATGGCAATCCTTTCGAATGGAGCACCTACATTGTATTTCTTCATTTCACCCCTACACCTCGTTTTGTTCCGTACTTTCCCGTCTTGAGTCTCATGCACGTTTAAGTAGTCCCAAAAAAAATCACTTATAAAAATTCTCATTTGCAGGGAAAATTCCTACAGAGATTTTATTTGGTGGGACATTTTCTACAGAGAATTTTGTAAGTTCAATACATTTTTACGGTAACAGAATTTCATCCCCTCATTGTTTTTATCTATTGTAATGCCCATAAAATAAGACATATTATATTGTAAAATCAAGAGTCTCAGCTCACTTTCAAAAACAATTCTCAACAAAAATTTCCAAATCAAAACTAATTGATGTAGTTTACTCTCCTTAGAACTTTCCGTTTGTGTATTGTTCAAGAGAAAGTGGTAAAAATGTGTTCCCCCTCTAGGTCTGAAACTACTAAATCTAAAACCCCTATTAAGCTATGCCTTTTTTTGTGCGTATTTTCATGGCTATTTGTTGGCTAAATTTCCTCAAATGACTGGAACTATTACACCATACCTTTTTACACGCTTTATATTAGCTTCACTTGTATGTTTGTTTGTAACCGACTCCTTTGGGCGCGATTTTGACCCACTTCCAGACGTCCGAATGATTTGAAATTTGGCAGGTGTACATAATTCCGGTGACAAAGCATTAAGAAATTTTTGTGTGAAAAAAAAACAAAATGACGGTTCCAATATGGCGTAAGAGTTTTGTGATTATGGTCTGATTCGCTTCAAAATTGGTATCTGAGGGTTTTTGTGGTCGGAGATTATGATTCAAGATGGCGGCTCCAAAATGGTGGATGAGTTTTGTGATTATGGTCTGATTTTATTCAAAATTGGTATGTGGGGGTTTTTGGGGTTGAATATTATGATTCTTTTGTAAAAATTGAAAAATTCAAGATGGCGGCTTTAAAATGGCGGCCGAGTTTTGTGATTATGGTCTGATTCTATTCAAAATTGGTATGTGGGGGTTTTTGGGGTCGGAGATTATGATTACCTAATTTGATAAGATTTTTCCATTTTTTAATCTGCAAAAAAATAATAAAAATAATAGTTAAAAAAAAACTAAAAAACAGGCTTTTATAAATAAACCACACTAAAAAGTAGGAAATAAATAATAGAATGAAAAAACTAAAAAACACGCTTTTATAGAAAACCAGACTGAAAAATAGAAAATTAGAAAATAAGAAAAAAATTTATTTATTTAAAAAAAAGCGTGGGGTGCATGGTATCAATAATTATATAGTACATTACACACCTAGGGCAGTAAAGTAAGAAATGTCTCAGATCACAGGTAATTGTTGGCCGAGGCAATACCATGCACCCCACGCTTTTTTTTAAATAAAATTAATGTTTTTTTAAACTATTATTTATTTTCATGATCTTATACTCTTATGCCTTTTCCGGGCCTATTTTTATTCCTGACTGCCAGTGGCTGAAATTCAAAACAAATACGCATGCACATGAGACTATTTGTCTCAGGCATGAAAATAAATAGGATTGGTTCTATTTTTACCCTTGAATCGAGGGGATTTCAAGGATGTTTGTGAAAATGACAAGTTCGCCAACACAGTAATTATCTGTTGGACTAGACACAACCAACAAATATATGAAATAAATCACATTCGACTTCCGGCCATAGTAGGAGACAAACGTCGACCACGTGGTCAGGAAATCAAGTTAATGTGAGTTATTGTACAGCCGTCCAAAGTGCGTCTCAAAGTTATTTAATTGTGAAAGTTTTGGGCATTCGTGGTATTACTTAGAGTGAGACAATCCAGTTTGCCCCCGAAGGGGGATCGAAGTTGTGGCTATAATGCCTAATACTGGCAAATTGTTCTTAGAAGACGAGTAAAAAAAAACAAGCAAGCAAGTGAAATGAATCACATAGTTTTCATTTTGTTCAGTATGACTGAAAAGAAGAAAAAATCCAGTACCAGGTAAGGAAAAAGTTGAAATAAATAATCCAGGTATACTAAATTACTTAATCACTTATGGTAAATGTCATTTTTTCTTATGTTTGCAGCTCTGAAATTACTGCCTGAAACAATCAGTAAAAAAATAATAGTTTAAAAAAAACTAAAAAAAACACGCTTTTATAAAAAAAAATCTTATTTTGTATTTTTTTAGCCTGGTTTTCTATAATTTTTTAAAACTATTATTTATTTCCTACTTTTTAGTGTGGTTTATTTATAAACGCGTGTTTTTTTAGTTTTTTTTAAACTATTATTTTTTTAATGATTGTTTCAGGCAGTAATTTCAGAGCTGCAAACATAAGGAAAAGTGACATTTACCATAAGTGATTGACTAATTTAGTATACCTGGATTATTTATTTCAACTTTTTCCTTGCCTGGTACTGGATCTTTTCTTCTTTTCTGTCATACTGAACAAAATGAAAACTATGTGATTCATTCCACTAGCTTGCTTGTTTTTTTTTATCCGTCTTCTAAGAACAATTTGCCAGTATCAGGGATTATAGCCACAACTTTGATCCCCCTTCGGGGGCAAACTGGATTGTCTCACTCTTAAGTGATACCACGAATGCCCAAAACTTTCACAATTAAATAACTTTGAGACGCACTTTGGACGGCTGTACAATAACTCACATTAACTTGATTTCCTGACCACGTGGTCGACCTTTGTCTCCCACTATGGCCGGAAGTCGAATGTGATTTATTTTATATATTTGTTGGTTATGTCTAGTCCAACAGATAATTACTGTGTTGGCGAACTTGACATTTTCACAAACATGCTTGAAATCCTCTCAATTCAGGGGTGAAAAAAAGAACCAATCCTATTTATTTTCATGCCTGAGACAAATAGTCTCATGTGCATGCGTATTTGTTTTGAATTTCAGCCACTGGCAGTCAGGAATAAAAATAGGTCCGGAAAAGGCACAATGGTATAAGATCATGAAAATAAATAATAGTTTGAAAAAACTAAAAAACACGCTTTTATAGAAAACCAGACTAAAAAAATAGAAAATAAGAAAAAAAATTATTTTATATAAAAAAAAGCGTGGGGTGCATGGTATCGCTTCGGCCAACAATTACTTGTGATCTGAGACATTTCTTACTTTACTTCCCTAGGTGTGTAATGTACTATATAATTATTGATACCATGCACCCCACGCTTTTTTTTAAATAAAATACATTTGTTTCTTATTTTTTATTTTTTTTTTAGTCTGGTTTTCTATAAAAGCGTGTTATTTAGTTTTTTTAAACTATTATTTTTTTCCTACTTTTTAGTATGGTTTATTTATAAAAGCGTGTTTATTTAGTTTTTTTTAAAGTATTATTTTTATTATTTTTTGCAAATTAAAAAATGGAATAATCTTATCAAATTAGGTAATCATAATCTCCGACACCAAAAACCCCCACATACCAATTTTGAATAGAATCAGACCATAATCACAAAACTCGGCCGCCATTTTAAAGCCGCCATCTTGACTTTTTCAATTTTTACAAAATAATCATAATATTCGACCTCAAAAACCCCCACATACCAATTTTGAAGAGAATCAGACCATAATCAGAAAACTCGGCAGCCATTTTAAAGCCGCCATCTTGAATTTTCCAATTTTTACAAAAGAATCATAATCTCCGACCACAAAAACCAACAGATACCAATTTTGAAGCGAATCGGACCATAATCACAAAACTCGTACGCCATATTGGAGCCGTCATTTTGTTCTTTTTTTCACACAAAAATTTCTTAATGCATTGTCACCGGAATTATGTATACCTGCCAAATTTCAAATCATTCGGACGTCTGGAAATGGGTCAAAATCGCGCCCAAAGGAGTCGGTTACAAACAAACAAACATACAAGTGAATCTAATATAAAGCGTGTAACAACATGGTTGCTGGAAGATCATCTATAGTTTGAAGAAAAACTATAGTGGTGGTTATAGATCTAATAGTTAATTTTTCATACTATGGAAAATTGGTACACAAGTAATACTTGTATATTCTCGCATTTTTTGAAATAAAAATCATCTGGAATATATCTAAAAAAGATTTATTGGAACTCGATATTTACAAAATAGAAATCTGTGCAAACTCCCCGAAATTAGTAGTAACTGAACTCTACAAACGTAATAGAAAAACTTATAAAAATCACAATTGTAAAATTCTGGTAGCTTCAGTAATAAATGCTAGGCTATTGCTAGATCACAAGGAAATGGCAATTCATAATTTCTAAAACGAAAAAATGTAAAGCACCGAGTACCCTCAGAATTATTATCAAATTACGATATCTAAATCAGCACGACTTCAGGTGTTGATAATTTTGTTTCCAAAATAAATGTCGAACGAAGATGGAAAATTAAACGAACATCTTCTGATTTTTTTTGCCAAATACAAATCCTAAGTGAACACACGCGAATAAGGTTCAGATAATTCAAATTTCAATACTTTTCAGACACCTTTGCTATTTTCAGTCAATAAATAAAAGAAAATTATTCAGCACGAACTGTCTGTAACACGCTCTTTTTCAATTAAGATAAATCAGTTGCTACACAAAAAAGTATCAACTACCAGAACTGAAAATACGAAAGAAGCCAGCATGGAAATATTTATTATCTAGAACATTTACTACTTAGTTTAATTGGAAAAAAGTCTAAAGGTGTTTCGCAGGTTCCCATCACAGATCAGTAGACAGTAGTTAAGTAAATATTACACAATGAGATTATGGCACCTTTGAGTCCGCCATGATCATCCATTTTGTTGGTACCACTAGCAGTACATATTGCGTTATTTATGTAAATTTCTCCTGGTTCTGGACCCATTGTCCTAGGGGTACTTGTGTCTGTGTTTAGTAACATTAGTATAATGTAAAAAATGTTTTAAAAAAATCAGCAGCCGATTGCACCACTAATTCTGTGACAAAAATAGTACCAGGAAAGACTCTGTGCCTCATACGAAAGACGATCCGTAATTATATTCTGTTATGTTTCCTACTCACAACTATCATTACCTAATTTGTTATAAACATTTAAGAGCGAAAAAATCATTTTTTTGTTTTGTTTTTTGCTTGTAATATGAAAACTAATGAAGCAATCTGGATGCTCTTAATGGACGAATTGTAGAGAATCAAAATGCGAAAAAAGTTAGCCCTGGCACGACTGATCGGATAATTACTAAGGAAAAAAACGGAAAAATGAGCGTTTTTTCAAAAATTCATAATACTGCCATTTTTCAAGTTGATTGATGTGTACTTTATGTGTAAAAATCGAAGGCCCTGTCGGATCATTAGTTTTTGCATAATAGCAATTTGTATTTTTCAATGCACTTCATTGCATGCGTCATAGGTGGTCCGATTTCAATTTTTCAAGCAGATTTTGAAAGTAGAAGAATAATACTACAAAGCGTCTATTCTCATTTTGAGTTAAAATGCTGTGAAATAGGTGAGAAATACTTGCAAACATGACCGAATACGGAATTGCGCGAGAAAGCGGCTGAGTAGTGGGGTTGGAGCAGCAGACGCGGGGAGGCGTATAAATAGTAATACCAGCGCGCTGCGCGCAAGTTATGAATCTTCCTGTTTGATTATCCCTCCACTACTCTGTCGTTTCACGCGCTCGTCCATTTTTGGTCATGTTGCAAGTATATCTCACCTATTTCGCAGCATTTTAAAGCAAACTGAGAATAGACGTTTTGTAATACGGCAGTTCTACTTTTGAAATCTTTATGGAAAGTTGAAATAGAACCACCACCTATCACGCATCCAATAAAGTGCATTAAAAAATTCAAATTGCAATTATGCAAAAACTAATGATCCGACAGCTCCCGAGTTTTTCACACATAAAGTACATATTAATCAGTACTATGTCGCGGAGAGCCTGCGCTACAACTTGAAAAAAAGTTTTTTGGTGTTTCTGGTTTTTCTCTGCTACTAATGATCTGTTGGGAGTCCTGCCAGGGCTCATTTTTTTCGCATTTTGATTCTCTACATTTCCATTTTCTCATTGGGAGCATCGATATTGCTTCATTAGTTTTCATGTTACAAGCGAAAAACCACTATTAAAGCTACTGACTGAATTGGAACCATACAATGTTGAGGAATACATCAATTGAATAATTTGAAATAACCCATATATTTTGACTACTTTTTTCTTATCTTATTTTGTTCGTTTATCTTGTCTTTTGACTGGCTGTTACGTTTTCCTATGTAATAGTGCAATAAATTTATAATTATTATTATTAACTGCGGGCTATCTTTCCTATGATGGCACAGTCAGTTTCCTGGTACTTTTTTGTAACGAAAATATCTTCTAGTTTTTATTTCAATCATTACACGAGGGCATACGATCTGTAATAAGTTATGTCAACTCAAAATAGATGATAATGGAGGCCACGGGAGCAGGGTAATTTTGATTGTATTGCAGCAGTATTTACTTCCACTATAAGGTATATTGTTACCAATGTCAGGCAATCAAACATTACATACTGCTCACAATTAAATTGGAATAATAAAGGAAATTCATCATAAAAGTTATTTTTCAAGATTAAAATATATTGTTTTCGGAAAAATTTTTATCAAACTATTTCTTTCAATCATTGAAATCATAATGACTATGCCATATCTTCGTTCTACTGATTTTTGTACATTGCCAAAACTGAGTGGATCTTCACTAAGGAAGATATATAGATACGTGGAAAAGGAAAAAATGCAATATCTCAGAAGACTACAACTAGAGAATGCATTTTTTGAACGTAAAAAAACAGTTTTCAGGAAGAACGGTGTTCGAAATATTTTTTCGACTGATCCCTATGCAAATCTCAACAAAACATTCAGTCTATGATGTGAAACATGTTATTTCAATACTGGCTTCAATCTGGTAGACCGTCTTGAAATTCCTATTATAATTAAATCTAGAATCCACTGATGAATAATAAAACAGTTATTCAGGGTTACTTTTGTTCTCCTCTAAATTGGGAGAATGCCACTTGAGACGTTCTTCGTAAAATTTGATAACCACTTGGGGACACTTTTCATTGGCTTGTTTGGCGGGAACTAAGTCTGCTTCATCGGTTCCTGTCCATTTTATCAGGAACATCAGTTGACCTGAAAAACATTAGAACTTGAAAAAACATGGAAATATTGATTTCTTTCAGTCATGAAATCAGATGTGGAATCACCTGCGACTGAAATGTAAACTTCAGTTACTAACTTCCATCTCAATTAAAAATTATAAATAATTTATTTCCAGAATTGAATAAACCTGCCATCAAAAAATTTTTAACTAAAAATTAAACCGACGAAATATGGAACTGAAAAGTAAAAAATAAAATAAACCTACTAAGCTCCTAAACTAATGTAAGTAACTAATTTTGAGTCGGCGCCAAACAAACAAGCAAATGAATTAGGTAAGGCGAAAAATGATGGCATTGAGTTGCGCGGTGACATTCTGATAATTGTTTTGAAGTAATTTAATTATCTTCGTTGATTGTTCGTTTGGCGCCGACTCAAAATTAGTTCCTCACATTATTTTAGGAGCTTAATTATTGAGACTAAGAAGGTTTATTTTATTTTTTACTTTTCAGTTCCGTATTTCGTCGGTTTAATTTTTTGTTAAAAAGTTTATTTTTCAATTTTTTGTGGCTGAAATCTACTAATTACTACCTATTTGTTTTTTTATTACTTCCAAAATATTTACTTCCCCACCTTACTTCAACTATTACCAGTTAAATAATATGATTATCTACTTTTACTATTTGTTGTAATATAAATTATTTTTGAAATGAAATGCATAAAGCACACACAAAGTTGTCTTCACAAAAGGTTCAATATAAACTGAACCAATTGGTAGGCCGACAGGCGAAAAACAACTACTTTCCTAGCAAATACCAGGCAGAACGTTGAATGATATTCACCTGACAATCCATGCAAACTTCCATATAAATGGATATTGTTCGCAAATGTTTCTTTCTGATAAGCTCAATTATGTTTAAATTCATGTCGTGTCCGCATAACAATCCGCATAACGGTTTCAGTACGAAGTAGTCACCAGCCAGAGATCCAGAGAGCTCTGGCAGAAGCGAGACACAACATAAATAAAATCATCATCGAGCTTAAAACATCTTTAGGTGCGTCGGAAAAGATAACTTTGAACCGGCGACACCTAGTGACAGAAAGAAACACTCCATACAATTATCCTACCTCGATAGGATTCTAAATAAAAGATTCCTTCTCAGTAGGAGGGTTGTTCTGGTTAGTTTATTTCATTACTTCGTATATCATTCAATCTTCTCATAGAATATAACGATTGTGACGGATGTAGGAGAACAAAAATAAGGACAATAGCGATCTGTCATTGTCACAAGTGAAAAATCAATTATCCCCTATTTTTCTACCCGTAAGAGTGGATAATTCCATTCGAAATCCAAATATGATCAACTATGTGGTCTAATAAAAAAAGAATCATCCAAATCGAAGAACCCAGTACAAAGTTATGCCTGATAGAATCGTTTAACGGACCAGAATTCATAGGGTTAGTGATCAATATCCTTCATTTTGCTACCCTTAAGGGTGGATTTCATCTTTAATTCAAATGGGACCAACTTCGAAATACACCCTATCCACTGAAAAAAGAATTATCGGAATCGGACGTCTCAATAAAAAGTTATGCGTGGTCATACATAAAAAAAAAATACGCGTCGACTAGAGAACCTCCTCCTTTTTGGTTTCGCCAGTTAAAAAATAAGTCCCTTGTGCAATCGTGTACTTGAATTTCAAAATGTATTCATAGTTATCACAATGGTTCTTGCTGTGTGATTGTAACAGGAAACATTCACGGGCAAGGATGTCACCAGATTTGGGATTGTATCCCTTACTTCATCTTGAAGATAAAAATAAGATAATAAAAATTAGAAAAAAACAGTCTGTTTTTATTTATTAAATTTTTACTTAAAACCATGTTTTACTCTACAAGGATTTGCTGATGACCTAAAACATCATGAAACTTAGCTGTGGAACTTAGCCGAATTAAAGAGAAAAAAATGCTTTCCTATCTGACGCATTATAGAAGTATGGAGGGAGTTAGAATTAATTTCGAGAAATTAATATAATTATCTTTATCTCAACTACATATTTAAAAAAACATAAATAAGCACTCAAGCCTTATCTATTTATTACTTTTATTTTGGATGTAACTAAAACCAAATATCTGAATTGACACTAATAATAATAGCTTTATTGTCCAACAGTAGAAACCATTTACAGGACAATTTGTAATATAATATATATATATATATATATATATATATATATATATATATATATATAGTATTAGTAGATTCCTAGAAGGACACATAAGTATACAAACAGAAGAAAATTCGGTTGCAGAAGAGAACATGTAGGAAACAATATATAGCAGTGGATATAAATAAGTGTGAAGGCAGTATATAAGTGACGGAGTTCTATAAGTACACTTTGGCTACCCTAATGAGTTCATTAATTTTGCATGAGTTTATATCAAATTTTTTACAAATCATATTATAGTTGTTGCACATGACATAGATGGGAGATTTAAGTAAGATATTGGTTCTAGCTCTCTAAGTTCTAAATAAATAGTGTGATCTAGTTTGAAAATTCGGCACATTAAACCTAATTTGAGCAAGAAGGTCAATGGAGTTATTTATAGAGAAAGGTCAAAGAGATTGCTATCCTTACGCAATTCAATACTAAAAACTTTTAGACGGTCACATAGATACTCATTAGCTACCCCACACTCTGGGTAGGTCCCATCAATTTTAAATATTAAAAATTTCCTTTGAACTTGTTCGATTGTAAGTTTATGGCAGTCATAGTAGGGATACCAAATGACAATAGCATAATCCAACTTAGATCTAACGTATGCATAGTAGAGGGTTTTTAATAAAATAAGATTAGTAAATTTTTTACAGTTTCTATAGATAAATCCATAGGATCTCATAGCTTCGGAAGTTGCTTTGTTATTGTGATCAACAAAAGTTAATTTTGAATCGAAGATGATATCTAGGTCTTTGATGTTATTTGTTTGTTCTGTCATGCCCCCATAAGTACAGAAAAACTTTCAAGAATAAGAAACAACAAGCTATTAATAAATATGAACTCTATGGCCAGAAAATATAATTCACTAGGAATGAAAATAAATTTTGAAATCAAATACTCGACCCAACTGATAAGCAAGAGCACAATACAAATAGATAGCCCCTGCTCGCCCGGAATGCATATAAAAAACAAACACCTTTTCACAACAGAGCTATTAATAAATTGTCAACTCCTAGTTACGCGTATCTAAGGAATCTTTAGTAAACAAAGAAACTATAAATTATAGTTTTTGACAGCTCATTAAATGCAATAGGACCACGAAATAGATAAATCCTTAATTTTTTTACATTCTTTCAGCTACAGTAACGAGCCATTAATTACTAAGACTGTGATTCATTATGACAGGTAGAAGATACCTAATGTTAGGAATGTGACCCGTGAACGATCCATGGAAAGGGGAGATGATATAAAAGCGCGACCACGCGAACAAACGATGATATTCGGTACACAGAAGTTGTTCAAGTAACATGTCCTCTCAGAGGTGTTTAAACTTTCATTCGATTACCATGTAGTGCAATAAAGATGCTCAAATATAATCATCTTGCAGTGAAATTGCGAAATAATTAGTAAAGAAAATTCCAATCAAGTCAAACCGGAACTGCTCGAGTAAAGACTTCACAAAGTGAATACACAGTAAAACAGTATTTACGAGTTATAAACATCATCAGTCCACTATTGTGGATACTTTGATATCCCAGTGATATCAAAGTATCCACAATAGTACCAATTCCTAAGGTAAAAAATTCCAACGATGCTAAAGACCTGCGACCAATCAATATGCTACCTTCAATAGAGAAAATATTAGAGAAAGCTGTATATGAACAAATTTTGGATTTTCTGGACCAGAACGGAGTAATCAATAGTGTGCAGTCGGGTTTCCGTGCTGGGCACAATTGTGAAACAGCTTTACAGTGTGTGCTTGATGATTTCAAAAATAATTCAGATAAACATTTAATGACAGGAGTAGTTTTCCTTGACCTGCAAAGAGCTTTTGAAACTGTTGACAGGGGTAGGTTGGTAGAAAAATTAGAAAGTATTGGTATTATTGGGGATGCATTGGCATGGTTGGTTGATTATCTCGAGAACCGAAGACAAAAACTTAAATTGAACAATATTCTATCTGATGAAATCATAAACGAACAGGGTGTTCCACAGGGTAGTGTACTTGGTCCCCTATTATTTTTAATATACATTGACGATGTGGTTAATAATGTTGGAATATGCTCAATTCATTTATTTGCTGATGACACACTGATTCACTTTTCAAATTCAGACTGTACGACGGTAGTGAATATAATCAACGAAACACTAGAAAACATATTCAGATGGTGTTGTGCCAACAAACTAAAGGTAAATGCAAAAAAAAACAAATTCATGTTGATAGGTAACGACAAGGAATATAAAAGTTCAGAGAAAATATGTGTGAAATAAAATCAACAATAGTTCAATTGAGCTAGTGGATACTTCAAATATTTAGGAGTAATTATTGATAGAGATTTGAAATTCAAAGAACATGCAAACTATATAATAAAAACAATATCATTTAAAATAAACTATTTGTATAGAAGCTCCAGATTTCTCTCCATATGGTCAAAACTATTATTTACAATACGATAATTCTTAATCACTTCAACTACTGCTCTACCATACTATTTTACTACAACAAAATGAAATGAAACGATTACAGAAATTGCAAAATCGAGCAATGAGAATAATATTATCCTGCTCTAAACAAACACCCATAAATGAAATGTTGAATAACGCTTGACTGGTTACCAGTAGAAAAATGTTACTATATCAAACACTGATCTTGTCTTTAAAATAAGAACAGGTAGTGCTCCACCATATCTGAGGGAAAAATATCTTTCAGTATCAGAACACCACAATTACAACACCGAAATAGAAATAATTTATTCATTCCAAATGTGAAAACAAAAAATCGCAAAATTCAGTTTTTTTTAGAGGACTAAATAAGTTCAATGAACTTTCTGAGGACATAAAAAATTCACCCTCTCTTGCTGTATTTAAAATTAAATTGAAGAGACTTCTGTTGAGTGAGTGCAAACCTCGATGATGATACCTATTATTAACTTTTATTTATGTGTGTGTATATGAATGTATATATAGTGTAGTATATTACTATCTGTTTGTTATCAATGTATTTATATGTAACTATATTTTTATTCTACTTATTTTATTTATTTTTATTCTACTTATTTTATTTATTGACTGTACTTATATATTAGTCTTGGGCTAAAAATAAAGGATTCATATATCAATGTTTCAAGGACGAGATAAGACCCCGAAAACCTTTAACCGATAGTTCATGCTCTCATAGAAAAACATTACCAACACAACTATAGTCTAATATACAGTGCGATATAAAAGTAAATAAACAACTTTCGCGGATTTAAATAAACTAGTAATACAACTAAACTTATATCGTGTAAAACCAATCTCGAGTGAAAAAGTGTTGAAACCGGATGATCTGGAGTAAGTTGATATATTTTTCTGGATTTATGTTTGGGCAAATTGAATCATTTATAATTTTTATATGTTTTTAAATGTATCTCCTTATTTTATGTTCCCATATTTTTCAAATAATATTTATCAACAGTCGTTTTAAGAATTGGTGGCATTTCAACTTATATTCAGTCTACTTGACTTTGAGAATGACAAAAACTGACTTAATGTAAACTATCCACTGTTCTTTGACTATTGTATCATTTTATCAATATATAGAACTGATGGAAATGTTTTGTAACTATTATAAAATATATATGTATATTCCAAGTGCATTATTCAACAATCTTTCTGAGATCGGTACGTGCTTTTATCTAAACGCCCCACATTCCCTGTATTAAGAGAAGGAGATATTTCTTGAAGCCGCTCTCGAGAAACAAACTCGGTTCGACCTTCCTCAGACAGTCGATGCTCTTATTACTCAAATTCTCAATCTAACAACTAAGGAGTGATCAAGTAAAGTGATTAATTCATAATATTTGAAAATTCCTTAGCGTTTATTGCTCTTTTTTTGAAGGAGTGATCCCTTTATAAAAGGCTAGTGGCGTAACATTTGGTTGGTCAGATGTGGGATATTTACTTCCCCAACTGTCCCCAGTGGCGTAACAGTTCCAATTCATGATTTTGTATGTGATATAAGAATCTGTGTGGTTTATATTTTCTAGTGTAGCTAAAGTTTTACATTTCGTAATATTCAATCCTAGTTTATTATTATCACACCAGGTTTCTAGCAAATTTAATTTATGTTGGAGACTGTAGCAATCTAGAATACTCTCTATTCTTGAGTACATTTTAAGATCATCTGCAAAACATAAAACTCTATCATTAATATATTCACATAAATAATTGATAAAAATCAAGAACATCAGTGGACCTAAGTTTGATCCTTGTGGAACCCCTGATGTTGCAATGTATGTATTAGAGCTATAGTTGTTGTGAGCTACAAATTGTTTGCGCCCTTTTAAATATGATTGAAGGAATTCAATCGAGTCTCGATTGAAACCATAAATCGCAAGTTTGTTGAGCAACACACTATGATCTATCTTATCGAAGGCCTTAGAGAAGTCGGTGTAATAACATCAACCTGGCCACCATCGTCTATTATTTCTGCTATAAGTTGGGAGATAGTAAGTAGATTTGTAACTGTTGAGCGTTTGTCAATGAAGCCATGTTGGTATTCAGAGAGTTGGTTCCTAATTAGCGGATAAAATATGTTAAATAAAAGGATCTCAAAGACCTTCGAGAAGTTGCATAGTATGGTTATTGGTCGATAGTTCTCAATTTTGTTATGCTCACCAATCTTGAAAACGGGGCAAACTTTGCCTACCTTCCATAAATTTAGAAACTCTTTTAGAGAAAAGCACAGGTTAAAAATTATAGTTAAGGGCTTAGCCAAAAGAATATTCCCATAGTCCTAAACAAGGAAAGAGGGTACATTGTCGTTACCTGAGGTCATTTTGATTTTCAAATTTTTTATTGCGAACAGTACCTCTTCTTCGTCAGTTGGGTAAAGGCTAATATTTACGTTGCTGTACGATCTCGAATAGTCCACAACAATATTATTTGATGGTAACTAGACACTTTTGAAAAATGACGCAAATCCATTAACAATGTCAATTGGATTACTGAATACTGTATAACCATGAATCATTTCTCCTGGAATTCTAGAAGTTTTGTTTTAAGTGCACATATGCCCAAAATCTTTTATCATTATGTATTATGGATGCCTGAACATTCTCCAAATAATTACCAAAGGCCGTTTTGATTTTGTATTTTACCTGTGACCGAAGTCGCTTAAATTCTTGGAGGTGTTGATTATCACAACATATTTTATATTTTTTCCTGTACGTCCCTTTTACTTCATAGTATTAATGTATGTTTAGTTTAATAGCAGAGAAGAATGGGGGTTTCTGAACATGAGCTAAGACTGTTGGACACTTTACGTTTAAAGATGGCACTATTTTGGGGTTACCATTTATAAACTTTATTCTATATTTATGATCACCTTGGTTTTTTTCTGTTAGCTCTGTCTTCAGTTGTTTGTAGTGAGCGATTTGCCTTTTTGTACGATCCTGAGAAATTGTTATGTGTTTATAAGGAATGGTCTTTAGGGTATGTGCTTTCTTTATTAGGTTAATGACATCTTGATGATATCTGCCCAACCTTCCAACCTAACACTATCAGCATCGATATTACTATTAATGGACTGAGAACACCCATAATTTCTGCATTTATGAGTAAAAGTTGACATTGCCGTGACTTTTATTATGGTAACTTAACCCTTCGTTACCCCGAAAAAAAATGAGACAAGGATACCTAGGTGGGGTGTGACATTCCCAATTTTGAAAAATTGACAGAATAATCAAAAACATATATTTTTGTAAATTTCATAATGTTCCATATTCTGTTATGTGTTTTGTTCCATTATATTAATGGACTGAGAACACCCATAATTTCTGCATTTACGAGTAAAAGTTGACATTGCCGTGACTTTTATTATGGCAACTTAACCCTTCGTTACCCCGAAAAAAAATGAGACAAGGATACCTAGGTGGGGTGTGACATTCCCAATTTTGAAAAATTGACAGAATAATCAAAAACATATATTTTTGTAAATTTCATAATGTTCCATATTCTGTTATGTGTTGTGTTCCACTAAAACAATAGCACCAATGAAAACAACGATAAAAAACTGAAATGGAATTTATTTTAATAATAATAATAATAAATGCTTTTATTGAAAGGTTACATACTCTGTACATAGAACCTAACAAAAGGCAGGATTCAATATCTGCGCATGAAACATCATTGCAGAGCTTGCTCTTCCATCCAACCATAGTAGGAATCATACATTTTTCGTTAAACAAAAACACATACACTTCTTATTTGATATATAAATGAGAAAAAAACATTGTAACTCAAAAAAGTATATTATTCATTCAGTAATAGCATATTCTAACTGGGAAAAATAAAATCTTCCATCTAGAAAATTTCTTATCATGATATTCATAGAGCGCAATTTTCGCAATAACGGTGCGTGTGTTCCAAACATAAATACACATTGCAACGCTGGCAAGAATATTTTGTCTTTATGTCACGAGATCTGGCATCTTCCAACCCTTCTAATGGGCATTGCAGGTAGTTGAGGGGTTTCTCCGAGAATATGGAGTATCCGCTTTAGAGTTTCTACTGGTATTCGAAGATTATTTTTTCTCATTTCTAAAGCAAATCCTGATTCCTGAAGATATTTTCTACGCATTTTGGAGGTGTCTGTAGTATTCCATTTATAGATTATTTGACTATTTATACCAGCTGTATCTAAAAGAGAATAAAAGATTCTCAGTGGCCATCTTCTACAGTTGCGAGCAACGGAATAAGTACCTGACATTTCGTCCACAGGATCTACGCCACCCTTTGTAAAATTATAAAAACTTATTATCTCTGACAGACTTTTATCTCTCGTGGATGGATCTATTACATCATCGTGGTGTAATGATAAAATCAATATAACATTTTTACCTTTCCTAGGCACATATGAAACTAATGTGCTGTCTCTTTGAAAACCAAACATTGAAGATCGCGCCTGCCTATCTTTGATTTCTAAAAATTATCGTGGAATTGCCGTTTTATTTTTTCGAAGTGTTCCTACAGCAGTGAGTTTATGTTTGTCATGTAAAACGTTTATGATTTCCAGACTGGTGTACCAATTGTCAAACGTAACATTATGATTGGTATCTGATATTGTTCTCACTCGATTAGCACGGTGGGGTATGTCACACCCCGAAACACTCTAGAGACGACTACACACTCCGAAGATAGAATTTAGACTGAATATTTGATGGGGATCCGAAGATGAATGTGTAAAGGGAAGCTATAGGCCACCATACTTACACACATGCAAAATTAGGTACTGGGTTTCAGAATCAATGAACGCATAAGTATGTCAGACCCCACCGAGGTAACGAAGGGTTAAGGTTGATATATGTATATTTCAGATTATTTTTTTCGTGTAATTTTTAACCAATCAGAACGTTCAATTTAGTTAAGTTACCTTGTATAATTCCGATAATACCCGATTATACATAGAGTAGCTCCACCAATCGAAAATTTTACAATAATTTCATTTCCCTAGTAACCACATTGACATCAATATACAACAATACACAAACTAACAAGACCGTCAAATTTTGACGTTTATCAATAATTGTTCAAAAATGAGTCGATTCGGAGATTTATCATTAAATGCAATAGACGAAAGTATACAAAATACTGAGCCTCATAATACAGTGAAAATAAAAAAGTATGTATGGAAACAATTTCTTACGTTTTATAGTGAAAGAAACTATGTACTAAATGAATCAATTTCCACTGAAATGATAGAATCCATTTTGAAAGATTGGGCTTTCAATATGCGAAAAGGTAATGGAGAAAAGTATAAAGAAAATGTGGTTAAAACGATGTGGAACGTAACGGCATAACAAATACAAGAAAAATATATAAGGAGTTTAATAGAGTAATTGATCCATTCTCTAGTCCCATATTTTTAGCCGCACGAAACGCAAGAAATTCAAAAAGAAGGAAACTTCAAATGTTACCGGACAAGAGAAAGGTTAGTGCATCAGCATTTAAAGATACCGAGTACATAGCAATGATAGAGGCGTGGGATGAAAATACACCGGAAGGATTACAAATAAAAAATTCTTAACTGCTTCTTTTTTTTTTTTTATGTTCTGGTTCCCACGAAAAGGCATATCCTGTAATGTTCAGAGAACATCGTGGAACCTAGGAAGAAGGTAGGAGTTGGTGTTCTCTTAAATTTCTGAAGGTTGTATGCCTGGGAACACCTCCTAGGCAATGAGTTCCAAAGTCTCGCTGTTCGTTGGATGAACGAGTCTTTGGAAAGTGATGTTCTGCAGGTTTCCAAAGTGACCACGAAGGGGTGTGATGACTGAACTTGACGGGTTAATCTCGAAGAGACTGCCAAAGCAGGAACGATTGTTGATATTTCAGGAGAGCATCGCCCATGAAAATATCTATAAAATAGAGACAAATCGCCAACTTTTCTACGGTGTTCCAGACAAGTGAGCGAGTTTGTAAGCGAGGCATCACCGTAGAACTTGCGAGGAGAGGAAATGAAGGAGCGTCATGCTTGACTCATTATTTTCAAAAGGAAACTGGAAATGATGATACTCCAACTGGTAGAATACAATATTATCCTATTTTTACCAAAACCACACAGGGAGGAACAAAACCGTGTGCTAATAATAAATGGCTTGTACCCAACCATAATGAAGTAAGTCGTTGTTCAGTGAGAATGCTAGATAAAATAATGATAAAAAGAAGCGAAAGCATCAATATTAGAACAGCTAGGTTATTTCTGACAGTAAATCCTAACTGGAGAAAACAAAAAACCCTTGGCTGGTATAAAAATATGCCAATTGAAGTGCATGAAATTGGTAAATGGACCAAAAAGTCTGCAGAATTGGCAAATTTAAATATGACAAACAAACATTTTCAAATCATTCTCACCGAGCCACTGCTGCTTCACAATTGGCAAAAGCAGGTGTATAGGAACAAGAACTTATTGAAATAACAGGACATGGTAATAGCAATTCTATCAAACCCTACCTACAGTTAGATGAACAACATCACCAAAACATAATAAACAAAATGAGATCCAATTTTAAAAACGCTACATGTTCAAGTAATAATACTTTTGGTATTTCCAGCACTTCAATGAGCAGTAGCCACGTTTTCAGCGCAGAAAATAACTCGGTTAAATTTTTTTTAATATATAATAATTGTAATTTTCATTGTACCAATTTGTATTTAAATTAATAGAATACAATACGTACTTCAAAATAAATACGGTTATACATCTCAAACTTCCTGCATAATTACAAATCGTGTCAGTTTGACAGAATAATCCTCCCGCTTCGCGGTCGGATTATTTAAACTGTCAAACTGACACTCTTTGTAATTATGCAACAAGTTATCGATGTATAACCTGATTATTTTGAGGTACTTATAGTATTACTACTGATTATATATGATTTCACATGTTTTTTTACATTTGAAGAAAGAAAAGAGTGTTCTATCAGGAGTAAAAGGGGTGGGTTTGGGTGGTTCGCATGGTTGACACCTTTCTCTGTATATGTTCTTATCAATAATCACTCCTGAAATTTGTATTCTGCTTCTTTAAAAAATTGGCTCCAATTGAAATGGTCTCCCAGATGTGCTTTCCACAGAACCTTACCTAGCCATATTTCAACTCTTTATATTGAATGGTTACGATTTCAAAAGGCTCTGTAATAGATAATCGTTTGGGAGGACCGAGAGACTGCGGACTGCTGGACAGTGCGATAAATTTATCAGAGTGCTCTTACAGTACTTTTATTTTACTGTTTTATTGAGTACTGACCAGGGCATTTATTTCACAAAGTAATAAATTTGAATAGGGGATCCGGCCGGCTGGTCAGGTTGACGAGTTTTATCGATACCTGAAGTCAAGCAAGATCGGGCGCGACCAATACTTGGATGGGTGACCACTTGCCAGGAAAAACTCACATTTAAAAAATCCCCGAATAACTACAGTGTAGTAGCATATTCACATATCAATGAGCACGAGATATGGCGATAGACATGCCATCCTTCGGAGGGGACGTTAAGATGGTGGTCCCGAGTTTATAGATGTTGAGCTCGTTAAAGATTCCTACCTCTGGTTGGAAACACCAAAGGATTAAAAAAAAAGTTGAATAAATACAAAAATCGTATTAAATACACTGAAGCGTGTAAGTGACAAAGTGACGATAATTGGAAAAGCAATTTTATTGCATCGCATTTTTAACGTTGAGTAAGAAATTATTTAGATATTCTGATTGCTCTTGAATATACCTATAGAATTATTCAAAACAAGTCGATTTTTTGTACTATGACCAAAATGTATCTATAGGCTAAGATGTTGAAGTATATTGTACAGAAATAGAGTTGTTCGATTCATCAATAGAATCATTAATAAAACTGTGAAAAATTTTATTTTTAATTATATCAGGATTAGTTGATTCAATACGCATCTGTTATTTTGTAAACATTTGCAAAAAATTGGCTATGCCATTGAAAATGTCATATAATTCAGAAAAATATTAAGTAATTGTCAACAATAAAATATTGTAGAATTAATCTCAACCGCAAACTGAACCTTAATCAATTCACAGCTTTAGCAGAAAGAAGAGTCATAGCAAGGACAAAACATTTTAAATCTTTGACATATAAAAATAATGGCGCATAAACATCAAAACTGCAAATAAAATCTATAAAACAATATGTGCTTTGCAACATTAGAAAAATAAACATTAATTTGATGGACCCCCTAATACTGAAAAGGAACAATGACCCTGCACGACGTGAGGGGGGAGGGGGATGTTCCCTCTGGGCCAGGAGTATTCAAGGCAGCACAGATTCTCTCCGAAATCGAGGAAAGCATACTTGTAAATGACTAATGGAATGTATAAGGCATTAAAAATTACATCGCATGTAGTAAACTTAAATGTATATGATAATTTTTCAATAAATATTCGATACAGTTCTGTTCATACATACTATATCTAATTATTTTTGTTTGTTTGATGTCTGCATTATTTTACACACACACATATATTGGGGAGGGGGCATAGGTTATTAGCCCTAGGCCCCGATTTTGTCTTCACGGCCCTAGCAATGACACATCAAGATTCAAATTTCTAAAAGTCTCTGCAAGTACTGGCAAAGTTATTTCTTCCAGCTATTGGTATTGATTTAAAAAAAGGATACATGTATAATGAAACGAATATCCACTATCCGAAGCAACCAGTTCAGTTGAATTTTTTTATATGATCAATAAAAAGTATTTTCACGTATCGTCCAATTGTTGAAATTTAGGTATGATTAATCACCAAAAACTATCAATTATTGGAATATGCATATCAACTGATTCAATTATGTAATGTTTTCCATGTGGGTATATATTGTATGAGGAAATTTGTGTGAGAATCAATTTATTGAATCATAATTATATCCATAGGATATGTATTGGCGGATTCATAATAAATATCTTTCAGGAGGTATTCTATGACCTTCCATAAGATATCCAATTACAATTGATATCCATTTGGACACATCAAAAAGACAAAACTACATCAGTATCGCCAAATAAAAATTTCAAAGGGTGCAAATTGAGGCCAGGTCTAACAGAAAATGTACTTACAAGTTGACCATCAGCCATTTGATAATTGCATTATTTTTTTATTTATTTATAATATAGAGTACATTTATAACATTTCCTACAGGGTAATTTCCTAAATTTAATTAATAACTATATAAGTGTGTACACCTAGGTCCAAGGACCTGTGTGTGTACAGATCAATTTGTGTTGTTGCATTATTTTACTATTTATGACAGATAATATATAATATAATAGTAGTGGTAAATACAATAACATAGTTTTCTAGAGATAAACTAACATTAAGCAAATCCAATTGGAAAGTTGGAAGGATAAGACAGACACAACTTCTAATGCTTTCCATTCTTTTAATGGATGTATTTGAGGCCTCATTCCCAAAACAAAAAATTAAAATTAAACAAAAAAAAACATGGTTGACAAAAGGTTTGAAAATTTCTTCTATTAATATGCGGTCAATGCATTATATTCGGAATTTCAAAAATAATCTCTATTATTTAAACTACTTTAATAATTACGTTATAATTTATAGATCGACAATCAAGCGAGCAAAAGAATTATTTTACAATAATAGACTCAGTGTCCTCTCACAATAAAATAAAAGAGTCCTGGTCAATTATAAATGACTTGAGAGGAAACTCAAAAAAACAAAAATATAACATTACTCTAAGCCCTGTTACTTTAAATGACTTTTACTGCTGTATTGCAGAAAATATGAGCAAAAATATTGCTAGCCCTTATGACCCATTAGTGCATCTAGAAAATTTGGGTGTGGAAGAGAACCTGTTTCTCTATGAGACCAACATTAATGAATTGATTGAAATCTTGAAGGATATTAAAAACAAAAATACTACAGGCTACGATGAAAAATCATTCCTCTTAGTGCCCTAAATGTATTGGTTTCACTGATAAATTTATCCTTCCAAACAGGCATATTCCCCTCATTTCTAAAAACAATAAGCATAATATCATCAGTGAAAACCAGTTCGGCTTCCAGAATAATAAAAATACTCACGATGCTATTTTCTCATTTCTGAATAGAGTCTATTCCGAAATAAATGCCGGTGAAAAGATTGCCGCAGTGTTTTGTGACCTGTCAAAAGCATTTGACTGTGTTGATCACAAAATACTGCTGAGAAAGCTACAACGATATGGATGCAGAGGATTAACCTTTGAATGGTTCAATTCCTACCTAAAGGGAAGGACACAAATGGTCAAAACAGCAGAACTATAAAAAAAGGGAAATTAATTCGGGAGTTCCACAAGGTTCTGTATTGGGTCCCATCCTTTTTTTATTATATGTGAATGACCTCACCAAGCTCAATATCTCTGGGAAGTTCACCCTCTTCGCAGATGACACAACCATACTTTGGAATAATAAAAACACTTGTGAGTTGCACAACATAATCTCTGCCGACTTGGGAAAAGTTAAAGATTGGTGTGATGCAAACATATTATCTTTTAACTTAACAAAAACTAATGTAATATCATTTAGATGCTCACTCAATGAACTTTTCTTTGAAGACAATCATTGGAAACAAAAAATAACACTAAATTTCTAGGATTGTTCATTGACCAGAATTTAAAATTTGAGGATCATGTTAAGCAACTCACTGGCAAAATCTCTTCTGGTTTTTTGGGTTAGAGTGATTTTTAAAGAATTGGGGTCAATGCAAAAATGGCTTACTATGCACTCATAGATTCCCACTTACGCTACGGAATACCGTTTTGGGGAGCATGCAGCCCAACCTTATTTAAAAGTTTATTAATTTTACAGAAAAGGGCAATAAGGTATATAAGGAACCTTAATCCAAGGGATTCCTGGAGAACCTTCTTCAAAAACCATAAAATTCTAACGGTAACTGCATTATTCATACTGGAATCCATGTGTCTAATAAATAAACATATACTAAACTTCACTGCGTCTTCTTCCCACTATAACACCCGGAACAGCAGACACACTCTGAAACTTACAGTGCCAACTAAAAACATCACCAGAGACTCCATATTTTTCAATGGTGGGAAAATGTACAATAATTTACCTCTGTACATAAGATCTGCCAATATAAATGACTACCAATTCAGGAAGTTAGTCAAACAATTTCTATATGATAGACCTTTTTATACTTTGCAGGAATATTTTAACGAAAACTTTTAACTGACTCACTCATATTTTTTATATTAATTGTTTACTCTTTTATAAATTTGACTATTATACACTTTTATATATACATATATTTTTATACTCTATTTACTTTTGTATCATCCCTATTAACATTGTTTGTACCCTTGTACTTTTTATTTTTTATTATCTTTTGTCTGCATTGCATTTTTTTACTCTATGTGTATTCATTTTATTTTATTATTTTCATATTACATTGTTTGGGATTGATAATTGCATATTTTTACAGTAATTATAGGATATTGAGGTATTTATTTTGGTTTTTGCCTATAGACTGCTTTGTTTTTTTTTTGAAAGGTTGTAAGATTGTTTATTTTTTTAATGTCTGGTGGTAAAGAATTGATTATTTTAGGAGCTATTGACATGATAAACCTCTGGTTAGCATCTTTCTGATAAAAGGGACTCATTAGTATATATTAACTTTTGAGGGAGTTTCATGATTATGCGTTGGACTAATTTTCAATGGGGATGTTTGTAGATGAATATGCATGTGGGATAATACAGTGAGCGTATATTCAGAAATTCTTCATTGTATAGTAGGCTTGTAGGATATAATCTTGTTTTTCGAAGTATTATTTTAATAATGTAGTTTTGAAAGATAATCAAGGGTTGTAAGGCATTATTATAAAGACTACCCCACACAGCAATACCGTATCTCAGGATAGATTCGATTAATGATCGGTAGAGAATAATTAGGTAATAAATTTTTTTTTATAAATTTTCGTAGCTCATAAAATGTATATATAAATCTAGTAATTTTGCTGTTACGGGGTTAATGTGGTCTGTCCATTTAAGATGTTTATCAATACCTAGGTATTTGGTTTTATGAGTACTGTTAATTTCTAGATTTGAGTCTGCAATTTTTAGTTTATAGAAATCAGGTCTGTTTGCTTCTGTTAGGGAAAAGGCTATATATGATGTTTTACTTACATTGTGTGTCTAGTAGAGTTCAAGTACGTAATGAAAAGCAGAGGTCCAAGGACTGTACCTTGAGGTACTCCTATCGGTATATCCTCAGTGTCGCTATACGTATCTCTTATTTTTACAATTTGTTTCCTTTCCAGTAAATAATTTTTGAAAATCTCCAATACTATACCTCTTACCCCATATTGTTCGAGAGTTTTCAACAGTATTGAGTGAGAAACAGTGTAAAATGCTTTTGCTAAGTCCAGGAACACTGCAATACATTTGTTTCCTAGGTCTAATTTTTTTTAATGTGATCTATTGGTTCAAATATTGCTTCCTCTGTGCTTATACCTGGCCGAAAACCAAATTGCTTGTAGTTGAGAATTTCTTTTTTCATTAGAAATTCATATAATCGAGATTTTAAACATTTTTCTAATAGTTTTCCAAAAGTATTTATAAGGCTCATTTATTTATGAATAAGATTTTTATCACCATTTTTATGTATAGGTGTAACCACCGATATTTTGAAATGTTCAGGAATTTTTCCACTGGGGAATAGTAAGTTTATTATATGAACCAGAGGTTTTAGAAGGTGTGTATGACATTTTTTTACTAGCGAGGATGTTATTCCATCCATTCCAGGGCACTGGTTGATTTTAGGGTGTTTATGTGTGAGTGAGTTCAGTTTATTTATAGGCTAAAAACATAGAATTTTTTATTTGTGGATATTTGTTTTTGTAGTTATTGGGTGCAGGAGGAATTGTGGATGCTAATTTGCTTCCAATATTTATAAAATACTGATTAGAGTAGTTTGCTATTGTCATTCTCGAATTGTTCTCCATTGTCCTTTGTTACAAATATGTTTTGATTTGATTTACCATCACATTCATTAGTTGCCTCTTTCACAAATTTGTATATTTTTTTCAGGTAATTTCCAGTTTGATATTGCATTGGCTTAGTATTGTGATTTTGTTGTTTTTATCAGTTGATTTAGTTGATTCCTTTAATTTTTGTAGTTTTGGAGTAGTTCTATATTATGTTTTTTTTTGTTTACTTGCTTTTTTAATTTCTCTCTGTGGTTAATTGAAGTTACAATACCATTTGTTATCCATGGTTTAATTTTCTTTTTTTCTATAAACGGTATAATTTTTGTTGTGGTAGCTTGTGTTATGGCATCAGAAACCATTTTTATAAATTCTTCGTAAGCTATCAATGGGTCAATGGTGTGTATAACATTCTCCCAATTGAAATTACTTAGTAATTGTAGTACTTTATCGGTATCGGTTTTGTTAATGATGTTATTAATTTTTTATTGTAGTTTTGCTTTGGTGTATTGTTTATTGTTAGTAAAATTGGAAAGTGATCGGTAATGTTAGCGTTCATTACAAATGATTTAAAATTTGGTTTGTTTTTCGGCAAATTTTTTCGTACAAAAATGTGATCTAGACATGATTTTGTTGTAGGAGTAACCCTTGTGTGAGTATTTATATGGGATTCAAAACCAAGAGACATTAACATTGATATGTAGTTGTTTATTGTTATATTGTCATTATCTAGGATATCATAATTCAAGTCTCCAATGAGAATATCAATATTCTGTCTCGTGTTATTTGAAATAAATGTTTCCAAGTCTTCTATGAATTCATTATTGTCAACTGAGGGTGATCTGTAGCAGGGCATAATGTTAAAGGTAATTTTATTCAAAGCAAATCTTATGCTACCAATAGTTATTTTATTGGAGGTAGGGTAGTAGGTATAATATTATAGTTTATATTGGTCTTGATGAAAATAAGCACACCATCACACTGGTTTATTGTGCCATTGTTAAATAGGGTAACATAGCCAGGGATTGTAAAATCATTTACATTATTAATGAATCTAGTTTCACCTAGTATTATCATGTCGGCTTCATGTAAATTGACGGTATTTAGTAAAATTACAAACTCATCAAAGTTTTTGTAGGCACTTCTAAAGTGCAATATCTGAAAGATAGTGCAAATTTTGTATTGGTTTATTTTTTACTAGTTCATTCACTTCAATTGGTTCTTCTTTAACTGTTGAGGAGGGTGTTTCGAATTCTAGATCATTTAGTAAGTGTGCCTCCATATTTGCCATTTTTAAGAGGTGTAATTGTGATAGCTAAATAAATACTACACAAGAAAAACTAATAGAGAGGCCAAGTTAGGAAGGAGAGAAAGTATAAGTTACATTGCATAGTTAATTCTACTTTTGAGATAGTTAATGTGATACTTAAATGTGTGGCATCCTGGATCGTTGCTTTGATGGTCAGTAGTATAGTTGGTTTTGTATTTTCCATTTGAAGCGTCACAATTTTTGCAAAATTTAATTTGTTTTGGACACCTTCTTTCTTCATGCTCTCCCGAAAGATATGTTTTTGAAACTTATAACTTAAAAAATTTGACAAATGATTTTTGCTTAAATCTACCATTGTTTAGGTAATTGTTTTTGGTGTTTTTACCGAATGGATTTGATATATTTGAGGAAGGCCTGTCATGTTAGAGAAATAGACCAATCAATATTTCCTACTCACAACTATCATTGCTTAATTCGTTCTAAACATTTACGAGCAAAAAATCGTGTTTTTTTTTCGTTTTTCGATTGTAACAGAAAAACTAATGAAGCAATCTCCATGCTCTCAATGGACGATCTACAGAAAATCAAAATGCAAACAAAATGAGCCGTGACATGACATGATGGGATTATTAGTAACGGAAAAAAACCGAAAAATCAGCGTTTTTCCAAAAACTCATTACATTGCCATATTTAGTTGTAGGGCAGGCTCTCCACGACATAGTAGTGATTAATATGTACTTCAGGTGTAGAAAAATCAGACACTGTTGGATCATTAGTTTTTGCATAATTGCAATTTGAATTATTTATTGGAGCAAGCCTGGATGCGTCATAGGTGGTCCGATTTCAATTTTTCAAAAACATATTGCAAGTAGAAGTATACTACTAAAAAACGTCTATTCTCATTTTGCGTTAAAATATTGCAAAATAGGTGAGAAATACTTGGAAAACGAGCAAACACGTGAAAGCGGCTGAGAAGTAGGGTATGGCAGCAGACGCAGGCAAGTTATGAATCTGCTGCTCTACCCCCACTACTCAGCCACTTTCAGGCGCTTGCCCGTTATCGGTTATGTTTGCAAGTATTTCTCACCTATTTCTGAGCATTTTAACGCGAAATGAGAATAGACGTTTTGTAGTACTATACTTCTACTTGCAATATGTTTTTGAAAAATTGAAATCAGAACTCTATGACGTATCCAGGCTTGCTCAAATAAAGTGCATTAAAAAATTTAAATTGCAATTATGCTAAAACTAACGATCCGACAGCGCCCGAGTTTTTTACACATAAAGTACATATCAATCACTAGTCAAGAGCGTGCGCTACAACTTGAAAAATGGTGGTAGTACGAATTTAAAAAAAAATACAGATTTTTTCGGTTTTCCTCCGTTACTAATGATATGATCAAGTCGTGTTAGGGTTTTTTTTTCTCGCATTTCGATTCTCTACAATTCGAGAGCATCGAGATTGCTTCATTAGTTTTCATGTAACATGCGAAAAATTAAAAATAAACACGACTTTTTGCTCTTAAATGTTTATATTGGTGTGAAGTTATCCACAGATTTCTAGCCACACATGCTGACGTAGTGGAAAATTAAAATCTGTGGCTGGGTTACATATTTTTCAGCACCCGGACTAAAAATCTGTGGCCGGAAATATTCAACATATATATGTGATCTGGAATTCAACAGCTTTCGATATCATCATGATATCAGTCGATATCAAACATGGAATCATGTCAATTTATATTATGAAAGGGACCTCTTAAGATGACGCCACTTTTCTACGGAAATGTTTCTGTCACTAACAGACTTTTTGATCAAATGATTTTTCAATGGGATTGCGCCAGTTCTTCACACCCTTTGTTAAATCAAGTACTACAAGAGGTGCGTTCATGAAAATTATAAGAATTATAGAATTTCAGGTTGATAACCGTAATGGAATCGTTTTTCTTGTCACCCATACAGTTTTCAGGAAAATGATTTTTTATCGAGTAACAACAATTATTTACACCCCTCGTAAAATCCGAACCCCATGATGTGCGTTCATGAAAATGATACAAATTATAGAGAATTGTATGCTTAATGTCGTAGTGGAATAGTTTTCTTGTCACCCCACAGTTTTCGAGAAAATGATTTTTTATCAGGCGTCGTCAAATTTTTACATCCCTCGTAAAATCAGAATCTCACGATGTGCGTTGATGAAAATCATACGAGTTATAGAGAATTTCATGCTGATTGTGGTAGTGGAAATGTTTTCTTGTCACCCATACAGTTTTCGCGAAAATGATTTTTTATCGAGTAACAACAATTCTTTACACTCCTCGTAAAATCCGAACCCCATGATGTCGTTCATGAAAATCATACAAATTATAAATGTTCTCATTTCTTAAACATACTTCAATCCTACGTCATTTCGGAAAAGTTATTCAGCATCCTTTGAACCCTACTAAACATCAGAATATTTGAGATCGTTGATGAAAATCAACATTAATAGAGATTTCATGCAGCATTTTATAAATTATTTATTTTTCATAGTTATCGCAAATGATTTTTTATTTTGAGTAACATATTATTTATTCACCTCTAAATTCCGTAACCCATGATGTGTATACTGAAAATATACAAATTATATAGAGAATTGTATGCTCAATGTCGTAGTGAAATCTGTTTTTCTTGTCACCCCACAGTTTTCGAGAAAATGATTTTTTATCAGGCATCGTCAATTCTTTACATCCCTCGTAAAATCAGAATCTCACGATGTGCGTTGATGAAAATCATACGAGTTATAGAGAATTTCATGCTGATTGTGGTAGTGGAAATGTTTTCTTGTCACCCATACAGTTTTCGCGAAAATGATTTTTTATCGAGTAACAACAATTTTTACACCCTCGTAAAATCCGAACCCCATGATGTGCGTTCATGAAAATCATACAAATTATAGAGAATTGTATGCTCAATGTCGTAGTGAAATTGTTTTTCTTGTCACCCCAACAGTTTTCGAGAAAATGATTTTTTATCAGGCATCGTCAATTTTTGCATCCCTCGTAAAATCAGAATCTCACGATGTGCGTTGATGAAAATCATACGAGTTATAGAGAATTTCATGCTGATTGTGCTAGTGGAAATGTTTTCTTGTCACCCATACAGTTTTCGCAAAATGATTTTTTATCGAGTAACAACAATTCTTTACACTCTCGTAAAATCCGAACCCCATGATGTGCGTTCATGAAAATCATACAAATTATAGAGAATTGTATGCTCAATGTCGTAGTGAAATCGTTTTTCTTGTCACCCCACAGTTTTCGAGAAAATGATTTTTTATCAGGCACGTCAATTATTTCATCCCTCGTAAAATCAGAATCTCACGATATGCGTTGATGAAAATATACGAGTTATAGAGAATTTCATGCTGATTGTGCTAGTGGAATTGTTTTTCTTGTCACCCATACAGTTTTCGCGAAAATTATTTTTTATCGAGTAACAACAATTCTTTACACTCTCGTAAAATCCGAACCCCATGATGTGCGTTCATGAAAATCATACAAATTATAGAGAATTGTATGCTCAATGTCGTAGTGAAATCGTTTTTCTTGTCACCCCACAGTTTTCGAGAAAATGATTTTTCATCAGGCATCGTCAATTCTTTACATCCCTCGTAAAATCAGAATCCCACATATGCGTTGATGAAAATCATACGAGTTATAGAGAATTTCATGCTGATTGTGGTAGTGGAATTGTTTTTCTTGTCACCCATACAGTTTTCGCGAAAATTATTTTTTTATCGAGTAACAACAATTCTTTACACTCCTCGTAAACTCCGAACCCCATGATGTGCGTTCATGAAAATCATACGAATTATAGAGAATTGTATGCTCAATGTCGTAGTGAAATTGTTTTTCTTGTCACCCCCACAGTTTTCGAGAAAATGATTTTTTTATCAGGCATCGTCAATTCTTTACATCCCTAGTAAAATCAGAATCTCACGCTGTGCGTTGATGAAAATCATACGAGTTATAGAGAATTTCATGCTGATTGTGGTAGTGGAAATGTTTTTCTTGTCACCCATACAGTTTTCGCGAAAATGATTTTTTTATCGAGTAACAACAATTATTTACACCCCTCGTAAAATCCGAACCCCATGATGTGCGTTCATGAAAATCATACAAATTATAGAGAATTGTATGCTCAATGTCGTAGTGAAAGTAAGTATATAGCTTACAAAGGGTAAATTATTCATACACGATTTTCATTTGTTTAGATATTATTCAGAAAAAATTATGTATTTGTTACTTTTCAACTATATAATAGTTGAATTGGAATAAAATTTTTTGTTATTTATTATTTAATATTATTTGTAATTGATAATCATTTCGACATTTGATTCCGGGGACTGAAGTGAATATTAAATTGTGTTGTGAGATTCCACACTTCTTCAACGAATACATTGTGCTAGACATGTTTGAAGTCGAAGTAGGAGGCGATTTTGTCACAGAACCCCAAATGTAAATAATTATTTTCTAACAAGATAACTATTGGCAAATCTTCCACCACAAATTTTTGATCCACTGCAGCAACCTGAATCAAATTCAGAAATTATCAGTATAAATTTTGATATGAAATACTGAAATACTCTGGAATGATATAAATTTTTAGTACGCATGGTTTTTTCAGTTTGCTGTTTTATTTTGCTGAAGATATCAGGACTGATCTCGCATATCGTTAGTCAGTTATTCTTTAATTATTTCTCATCGGATTGGGTACCTTCTGTGGATATTATGTGCCAGTGATAGGAATTTGTGACAAAGATATAAATGCCATGTCCTCTGGAGCTGATTCGGCCTAATTGGTAATACCCAACAAATCAATGCCAATAATGAATAAGAATGAGTACCTGGAATGGTATACGTAGGTACACATCGCTTGGCTTTATGTAGTCATAATAACTCTCACCTATCCGAAGAAAAGAAATGGTTATCCAAAAGGTCAGACCCAATCTAGATGAATACCGATTCAATCAAATGAAATTATATCAACTGTTAAACGAGATCAGTCTTGAGACTTTTTAAAACATTTTGATTGAATCATTAAGAAACGAGATTTTTTATTTATTATATATACCTTTTAACCTTGTTGGCTAGTTATAATAGTTAATTTTTATTTTGTACTTCCTTATTGTGATAACAAGAGACTTCAACCAATATACTATTTTATCTGAATATGACATTTTTTTTTTCTAATAAATGACAGAAAAAAACAATTCAAGCCTCTCAAATCGCCAAGGAAACTCTAGGATTCCCATGATTTTTGCGGAAATGGCCAATTTTTCAAATAAGGTATAATCAGAAATTGCTAAATAGGAGAATCATTTACCTTGAATTTGTAGGAATGAAACAAAAAATGATTCATTCACATTGATCAACATGAAATTTTCTATAATTGGTATGATTTTACGAGGGATGTAAAGAATTGACGATGCCCGATAAAAAAATCATTTTCCCGAAAACTGTGAGGGTGACAAGGAAAACGATTTCACTACGGTAAATATCATCAAATTCTTCATAGTTGGTATGAGTTTCGTGAACGCACATCTTGTGGTTCTGATTTTACGAAGGGTGCAAAGAATTGACGATGCTCGATAAAAAAATCATTTTTTCGAAAACTGTGAGGGTGACAAGAAAAACGATTTCACTACGACATTAAGCATACAATTCTCTATAATTTGTATAATTTTCATGAACGCACATCATGGGGTTCGGATTTTACGAGGAGTGTAAATAATTGTTGTTACTCGATAAAAAATCATTTTCCGAAAACTGTATGGGTGACAAGAAAAACAATTCCACTACCACAATCAGCATGAAATTCTCTATAACTCGTATGATTTTCATCAACGCACATCGTGGATTCTGATTTTACGAGGGATGTAAAGAATTGACGATGCCTGATAAAAAAATCATTTTCTCGAAAACTGTGGGGGTGACAAGAAAAACGATTTCACTACGACATTGAGCATACAATTCTCTATAATTCGTATGATTTTCATGAACGCACATCATGGGGTTCGGAGTTTACGAGGAGTGTAAAGAATTGTTGTTACTCGATAAAAAAATCATTTTCGCGAAAACTGTATGGGTGACAAGAAAAACAATTCCACTACCACAATCAGCATGAAATTCTCTATAACTCGTATGATTTTCATCAACGCACATCGTGAGATTCTGATTTTACGAGGGATGCAAAGAATTGACGATGCCTGATAAAAAATCATTTTCTCGAAAACTGTGGGGTGACAAGAAAACGATTTCACTACGACATTGAGCATACAATTCTCTATAATTTGTATGATTTTCATGAACGCACATCATGGGGTTCGGATTTTACGAGGAGTGTAAAGAATTGTTGTTACTCGATAAAAAATCATTTTCCGAAAACTGTATGGGTGACAAGAAAAACATTTCCACTACCACAATCAGCATGAAATTCTCTATAACTCGTATGATTTTCATCAACGCACATCGTGAGATTCTGATTTTACGAGGGATGTAAAATTTGACGACCTGATAAAAAAATCATTTTCTCGAAAACTGTGGGGTGACAAGGAAAACGATTCCACTACGACATTAAGCATACAATTTCTATAATTTGTATCATTTTCATGAACGCACATCATGGGGTTCGGATTTTACGAGGGTGTAAAGAATTGTTGTTACTCGAAAAAAAAATCATTTTCGCGAAAACTGTATGGGTGACAAAGAAAACGATTCCATTACGGTTATCAACCTGAAATTCTATAATTCTTATAATTTTCATGAACGCACCTCTTGTAGTACTGATTTAACAAAGGGTGTGAAGAACTGACGCTAATCCCCATTGAAAAAATCATTTGATCAAAAGTCTGTTAGTGACAGAAACATTTCCGTAGAAAAGTGACGCATCTTAAGAGGTCCCTTTCATAATATAAATTGACATGATTCCATGTTTGATATCGACTGATATCATGATGATATCGAAAGCTGTTGAATTCCAGATCACATATATATGTTGAATATTTCCGGCCACAGATTTTTAGTCCGGGTGCTGAAAAATATGTAACCCAGCCACAGATTTTAATTTTCCACTACGTCAGCATGTGTGGCTAGAAATCTGTGGATAACTTCACACCAATAATGTTTATAACAAATTAAGCAATGATAGTTGCTAGTAGGAAATATAACAGGATATAACTACGGATCGTCTTTTGTAAGATGGCACAGTAGGTTTCCTGGTACTATTTTTGTCACGAAAAAATATCTAAGGATTGGCCTATAATATTGACGTTGGTCTTCCAATGTCTTAGAAATGTCAGAAAACCGTAAAAACTGAACACCCTGTATTTTCACACACTCTTCCAATAACTAACCTGGACTATCAGTCGCACCAATAATCTTCTCTGGCTGCAGACCTCTATCGAAACCCAGGGACTTCTTTTCATCGTTCTTTTTCTTAACAACTTTCCCATCTGACAGTATACTTGATTTCCTCTTTCTCTCTGCTTCTTTATCCTTTCGTATTTGTTCCTTTTTGAATGCCTCAATAAGGCCAGGGCAATCCAGATTCCCTTCTGGCTCCCAAGAATTGTCTTTCTCGTCATAGCCGATCCATTTCAAATAATATTCTGTTACACCCTTTTCATTGACTCGGCTACTTATAATTTTTTCTACTACGTATTCTTCAGCTGCCGGCGGTGCTAGCTGCTCAGGAGGAACAGGACTACTTCGCTTACTCATTTCGGCAAATATAGCTAAAACTGTGATCTATATTTTGCTAGGTTAGTATTTATCTTAACCGCAATTAAATTACATACTTACAATTTATTTCCAAACTAATGTTTTTATCTAGAAGATATAGATCACAAACTCATCAAAAGCGACTTTTTTTGACGATCTTATTGAAATTAGAGATATAATAAAAAACATCAAATTCAAAAGACGCCGTATTATTCTTCTTTATGAGTTCAAGAAGAAAAAAATACAAAAAGAGAAGAAGAATATGTGTACACTTGCAATGTTGACAAGTTTTATCACAAAGGTGTAGACTAGAGTGAATTCAGAGCACAATGGTAGGTAGAAAGGGGGAAAATACGAGTGGACACGATTGTCATCGTGTGCAGCAGTATCAACATGCAGCGGTTGAAAGGTTACGTTTGTTAGGTTAATTGTTTACTGTTACCTTCCAAAAACAACCTGGGGTATACTTTTCAGTAGCGGAAGAAGAAATTATGGCGAATTCATGATACGTCTTGTGTATCGCTTTTACTAAATTATTTGGTATGACTGAAGATTTCCTCGTAATACCTTACATAAATTTGACAGCGCGAAGGTAACATGATTTGGAATTTGAATTCGTGTATGTTTAGTTGCCTTTACTACAGTGATGCATTAATAGAGGAATCGACCATTAATAGGTTATTAATGGTCAATTTCGGGGTATGTTTGGTTGCATATATCACAATCATGCATTAATAGATAACTTGAACGTTAATAGGGGTCTTCAACGATCGATTTCGTATAGATTAAACAGACTCGTTAAAACATGGTCACCGGAAAAAATTATATTTCACAAAAGTACGTTATCCTAATCATATATTTACTTGTGTGTGTCTATAGATGAAAATTTCTTAAAGAATATATCAAAATGAATATATAGGTATAATGGCAATTCGATTTTGTTGTACTCACCTGGTAAGATGAAATCATCCTTTGTGAAATGAAGAGAAGATATCACTCGATCGGGACTGGTTTTTTGAGTTTAAGATCATTTATCCAGCCTTATACTTGTCAATTTTTTCAAATTACTTCTCTTAATAGTTCAGTTCATCTCCGATAGGAGTTGTATCAGGATGATTCATTCTCGTATCCTGCCATTTGAGAATTTATATTCCGATTGACTACAAAATAGAATTTTTCTTCCTTTTCTTTGAATTTAACAGAATTTTATTATTATTTTTTTAGGACTCTACAATTTGCCGAACATAAGTATCTTCCCAGCAGTTACATCTAGGATATGGCATCTCTGATATTTCGCACATTGCAGTATCACTTCCGTTACAAATCATGTTCGGATATGATTATTGGGATGTATGGAAGATATAAGTTATCTAAGGTCAAGTAGATATTAACTGTTTCGATTTCCAGTGGATGGAACTTTTGCGATGTAAAAACGGATCATATATACTACGATGGCATAGGAACAAACCATATGCAGTATCACAGCCAAAGATTATAGTTTTACTCTTTGTCACATCGGCAAGGCTATTGATACTATGAGATACTCCTTATATGTAAATATATTCAGCTGAATGAGACGAATGCTGAATCAATCGATACTATGTTCGCAGTAGTTATATCAGAGGTGATGGATATTTTGGTGAGTTTACTTTGACATATTCGTGTCAATATTGTAGAAATTCACGAGACCAAATTTCTTCGCTGTCGGAGCATTTTTTTTTAAATTTGCTCTCATGAATTTCTATAACAATATTGACACACAAATTTCAAAGTATACTCAGTTCTAATATCACAAGAGAGTGAGAATAAAGTAAAAATAATTCGACATATTTTCGAAAACTTGTTGCCAGGCAATTGCCAAATGGCAACAAGTTTGAGAAAGAAATCTGGGGAATTATTTTCTACTTTATCGAACTCTCGTGTGGTATTATATAGATTATTTTTTGATGTTACGATCATAAACACATTTCTTCGCACAACGATACAATTTACTAAACCGGTTTTGATTCATTTCTCACTTTTCATGCGAATTGATGACAGACCTCAAATTAAAAATTCGTTATCAGACAATAAAAACAAAATAACTCAAATTAGTCCCACGGCAATTTTCTAGGTAGAATATTTTCAGTTTTCAGCAGTTTCTCGACAGTTTGTGCTAAAAATATTCCTGTCATAACTAAAAATAAACAAGTTTTAAACATGACATTCTATTTAATGTTCAAATTTTTTGTCCATGCAGACATGCCCCATCGGGGTTATTACCCCATTACCGCACCTCAGGCACGCACCTGCAAACACTTTTTTTTCCCTCTTTATTTAACGTCTGACTATTTCTGCTACCAAGGCTAAGCACACTCCTCCCAACCGGAGATTTTGCCGAATCCTCTGTTGTTTCAGAGGTAGGGTTCTTTAACGAGCTCAACATCTATGAACTCGGGACCGTCATCTTAACGTCCCCTCCGAAGGACGGCATATCTATCGTCTTATCTCGTGCTCATTGATAAGACGCCTGCAGCTGCGAATATGCTACTACGCTACAGTTGTTAGGACATTTAACGCGGAGATTCCTTGTCCGGTGGTCACCCATTCAAGTACTAACCAAGCCCGACGATGCTTGGCTTCAGATATCGATAAGACTCTGGTCAACCTGACCAGCCATCGGTGCCCATCATAAACACTTATTTCCATTATTTGTGCAGTTCACAACACAACGAATTTAACGTGGATTTATCAAAATAGGTTTGACAGTCCCGATATATTTCACAATGCTGTTCCCACCAAGCATTTCGCTCATAGTCAATAGTCTGTGATTCAGATCTGTAATTACTGAACACACCTTATTCCTGTGTTTATCACCACGCAACTGGCAACTGTGGTAAGAATCTCTTTGCCGCCATATTCGTTAACTTCTTTCCTGGTTTCTGATGTATCTCTGGTTTATCATCAAGCGTTGAAAATTGGAATACCGGAATTATTTTCATGAATTGAAAGTATTACTCAAATTTGAAAGACTCAGTGGTAACGAGAAGTAAGCAAACGATATTTGACATAGTGAGTTGTTTGTCTTCACACTTTCATTCAAAAATTGTATGTTTAAGGTTATTTCAAACAAAACCCTCTACCACAATGAGCAAAAGCAAAAAATCGAATTCCCCGGAACCTGAAGAGACAAATGAGGAATACATCGTAGAGAAGATCATCGACAGTAGAATAAACACTAACGGCGTAAAAGAATATCTATTGAAATGGATTGGGTTAGTGGTGTATAGTTTCTGAGAACCTTCAGTTGTTTTCATTAATTTCTTTTAGCTATGACGATAAAGATAATACTTGGGAACCAGAGGAGAATCTTGATTGCCCCAGCCTCATCAAAGGTTACGAAGCTGATAAAGCTGCCAAAGAAAAAGAAAGGAGTAATAAAAAAAGGAAAGCTGAAGATACTCCAAAACGAGGAAAAGATGACAAAAAAATTCACGGATTTGACAAGGGTTTGGAACCTGAAAAAATTATTGGAGCTACTGATAGCTCGGGTGAGAAATGATCAACTTCGGGAGTTGAGGAGAATTACTTATTTTCTGCAAAAGATACACGTGTAATTTTTTGATAATTGAACTTTAGAGACAGTTTTATGGAACTTATGTATTTTTGTCTCACGAACATGAATCCAAGGAAGCCTTCTCTGGAGTACCCCAGGGAAGTGTACTGGGACCTCTTTTATTTATACCCATACCTAAATGATATGAACTATATTCAAGATTGTGAATTCCTTAATATATTTGCCGAGAATATGTTGACTGCAAGAGCTCACTGCTGAAGAACTATCTGGAAAGATTATCATCATGTTACCCCTTAATTTATCACTCTCCAATGTTACAGGTAAAAAATACCTGAAGGTCTCGTGTCCAATACACTTATCAGAATAATTGCTCAAATTAGAACCAACAGGGAGAATCACTTGAAATTCACTTTCAATGCTTCTTGTTATATTATGAAGGTTGGCGTTCAATGTAGTGTATTATTATTTCAAGTCACATCGAGAAATGGTTCTACTTTGAGAACTCAAATTTAGTAGGTAAACTCAGAAATGATTAAAGTACTAATTGAATATATTGAGATTTAATTTTTTTCGAGAATTGAGGTTTTTTGTCGACAATTGAAGAAAATAAGCCAATACATGCTTTTTTTTATTTCAAAGACTCATGAAAATAGTTCAACTTCCGATTGAAAGCGAATCTTCAGACAATTTCGTTCGGGATATTAACATGTAATATGAAATGGGCGGCGAATAGCCAAATTCAAACTTATAGCAAGAAATAGCCTTTACCAACATTCTTACTGATTTCTTAGTCCAGCCGTTTTCGAATAGAGAGCCATAGAAAATGTCATTCATTCCAGGGCCTACAATACTTTAATGAATTAGGAATGTGATTATGATAATGTCTTTAGAAGTAGCAGATAGAGAAAATGAGAGTAATTTGGTGGAGGATAAATGAATATCAACAATGAATGACAGGGTCCAGAGGTTCAATCTGTATAATATAATGAAGCTTTTCCTGACTGATAATAGGCACACGAGAAATATTTTTCTTGGCTCCCTTATGAGGGTAGTGCACCTCTTTGCTAGTTAATTTATTCAATATTTTGAAAAAAAAAAAATTCGCAAAAGGGTGATATTTTTTTTTATCCAACTTGCCTTATACCACATATTTAGCCTGTAACCCCTCCGTTTTCAATTATAAAAGGTACATATTTTATAGCTTGTAACCAGATAATCTAATAAAAATTAGCCTGGGTAGAGCAATGGAAAAAATTAATTAATTTAAGTAATACATATATCACACTTTCTCAACCTTAATAAACTCATACTCGTGTTATTGAATACCAAAGCTATGACCATAACAACTCATCATAAATATACCAAATAAACAAAAATGATATAAATATTAATGGTGGAACTATTGAAATGCTTAAGGAATATTAAATTTTGGGATTTATATTGATAATACACTCAGCTTTAAAAGACATTTTCAGTATATTTACAATAAAATATTGAAAAAACTATTTTTCTTCACAAGAATTAGCAGAAACCTTACTCCTCAAACTACACTAACTGTTTATAAAACTATAAACAACCACATTTTGATTACTGTGCTAGTGTACTTGCATTGCTTGATGGAAATAGTATTGCAGCCTTCAAAACAGAGGAATGCATGTTAGTCTGAGATGCAGTAGGTATACCTCTATTATATCAATGCTTCTGACCCTGGAATGACTTTCTGTTGAAGATAGGTTATTTTATTTCGATCTATAAGATCTCTGGTGAGGCTCCTCTTTATTTCAACCATTTCATTGTATCCCAAATACACAAATATCCTACGAGAAGAAACAATAACCTGTATGTTCAAAGAACAAATTATGCGAGAACTACAAATTCACTGTTTTATAGAGGCTTGTACAATCAGCTTCCTGTCATCAAACAATCCCACTCACTCAATGAGTTCAAACACCAATTAATCTTAGATATATTAAATAAAATATGTAGGAAAAAGAAAAATGTACTGTACTTGATAGATCTTGATGGATAATGTTTACACATAACAGAATTTTGGATTCCAATTGTAGAATGATTGTATATTAGGTTGCCTATTTGATTAAAGAATTATGCTTTTGAAGATCCAAACTTTTTTCCAAAAAAATGTTTTTAGTTCAAAATGTTTCATGGGAGTTGATTATACCATTAGAAGATAAAAATTATTACAAAAAGTGTTTTTAAATGCTTAGTTGAAAAATGGGGAAAAAATACTCATTTATCTTTGAAAACATTTGAGAGCACTATGTTTTGACTTTGAATTCATGTTCAAGAGGCAGAAATACATTAAAATCACCTAATGGCAAGTCAGGTGGTGGATTTCAGGATAAAAGAAGTTACCATATGTAAAAGAAATAACTTCCTATAAGTAAAAAAATAACTTTAAAAGGTAAATATCTAGTTACATCACACATGCACTCTGAATATGGGGAAAATACTTTTCTTACGTGTTTTTGCCTCCTGAACACGAATCCGGAAGAAAAATGCGGCGGTCTCATACCGTTCCCGAGTTGCAGCACTTTTAATGATTATATTAAATGAAACTAACCTCATATTCAAAATGAAATCAACTCTCTTTCTCAGCAAAAAATCACTACCTACCTTTCCTAACCAGCATAAAAATCCTTCCTTATTTTCAGCAACAATTTTGCACTAAAATACCGTTTTTATCGAGAAAAATCCTCCTTACAAAGTTGCAAATGAACAATTTTCGTTCTTTTGACACAAGACATTTAGTAATTTTGCCTCATTTTTCGTGTTGCTAATAAATGAATCACCGCCAAGTTTTCGAATTCAAATGTGAGCAATAGTTTCCCCTTCATTTATGTGTGCAATTGTTGTGGGCGGTGATTCACTTATTGCTAACATGAAAAATGAGGCAAAGTTACTAAATGTCTTGTGTCAAAGGAACGAAAATTGTTCATTTGCAACTTTGTAAAAAGGAGGATTTTTTCGATAAAAACCACGATATTTTGTGCAAAGTTGTCTCGAAAATAAGTGATTTAGGGTGTATTGTTTATGCTGGTTAAGAGAAGGAGGCATTTTGAGTGATTTTTGTGCGAGAAAACGGTGCTTGAAAATGAGGTTAGTTTCATTTTTAAAAAGTGCTGTAACTCGGGAACGGTATAAGACTGCCGCATTTTTCTTCCAGATTCGTTTTAGGAGGCAAAAACACATAAAAAAAGTATTTTCCCCATATTCAGAGTGCATGTATGATGTAACTAGATATTTACCCTTCAAAATATTACCCAGTCCCATTTATCTAACAACCGAAATTTTCACAGCCGAAGCACATGCTATACTTCAAGCTCTCTTGTGGGTTAAATATGCTCGAACTATAAATTCACTGTTTTATAGTTCTGTTATTTTGTTGGACTCCAAATCAGCCCTTCTCTCACTTTCCAATTATACATCATATTAAAAAAAACGACTATTTCTGAGATTATACAGAGTTTAGAATATTTCTTAATTAACAAAACTAATATGTTTTCATTTGGATTAAGTGTCATACAGGTATTACTGGAAATGAAAAAGTAGATTTGGCAGCAAAAGAAGCTATCTCTTGAAAAAATACCGATGTTTGCTCTCCTCAAGACATTATTGCAGAAGTTGAATCTAAAGTATTTGTACCTTAATCAGAAAATTCCCACACTTAAATCCATCCCTCACTAACAAAAAGTATTCCTCACACATTAAGAATTTTACTCTACAACATTAACACATGATTCGGAAAATACCCTGCACATTTAGGCATTGTTGTAAACCTATTAAGTCCCTGCAATTAATCTTCTTTAGCTGAACTCAACCACATACTCTTTTCATGCTCAAATCATAGCAAATAGCGCACTGAATTTATAAATAATTTACTCTCCATGGACATTGCATTCCCAACCTTGTTAGCCACTTTTAATGGCAAATTCAACAATATAATTCTAACATTTATAATAAATTCTTAAATATCAGAAGCTAGATAAGATATAATAGTATATCCATTATAGCAATAAGAAGAAATAGACGTTGATGTCAAAGGCGTGGGGAGGAAAACAAAATTCTTCATTGTCGAATTGAAATCAGTTTAAACCTTTTTAAGGTTTTGTACCACAAGAGTGAGAAAACAGAAATTGACAGTGACTTGAATTTTGAAATCAGCTTACTGTTCATATTTTCCAACTTTTGAAAGGCATATTTAGTTCTAGGGAGTTGTGAAAAAATGTGTCAAAAACGCGTTCTCCCCTATATTTCTGAAAACACCAAAGTAGAAATAACAATAAAAATATTGAGTAACTAGAAGTTTATCTAGAATTTACATGAAAACTGTGGCACTGATTCTGTCTCTAATAGATTTTGAGAAATTCACAATAAAATAGTTTTTTAGTTGCAGTTACATTCTCAAAACTACCAATATAATATATATTTTATTCAATCCTATGCTCAATACTTAGTTTACTTATGATGTAAAACTAAGTTTTTGTTGTATATACCTGGAATGGAATATTTTTTTAGCACATTAATTCTCACTGATTTAGATAACATTTTATATTTTTTTTCCGTAAGCTTTATTATCATACCAAATTTCAACTTTTTACGTCAGTCTCTGATAAAAAAAAGGCCGTGACAAATAACAGACACACAAGAGATTTATAAGGGTTCAATTAATCCTTTTGTTATGTGGAATCACAAAAACATTTTGAATAAAAAGTAAGTTTTACAATTTTAATTCAACTATTGGAACAGTTTTCTTGGTTTTGGGGAAATCCTTATTGATATTACAAAATAGCTCTGAGCTTATAAAATTCAGAGACAAATAATACTACCTTAAAACTAAATAACTCACTTGAAACAAGTCACAATGATACAAATACCTATATAATTTGTCGAGTAATGGTGAACAATCTTGACTATCTCTCGAACAATTCAAAGGTGTCAAAATGAAATCCTGGTCTAACAAAAATTACATGTTTTAATAGAAACAAATCAGTGTCATTGCAGTTTTGCAACTGCTGGGAACCAGACAGTAATGTAGTTATAAAACTTGACAAAATCAGTTCCCATATATTCCAACACTAAATTACTCGGCGTGGAAATTGCTTGCAATTTCCTTGCTGTGTAATTTTCCAGGAAAATTCAGACCATTGTAATTTGAATTAATAGAAGATTGACTAATGCTAGACCATTCTCTAGAGAAAAGTCTACCTTCACGTATTAATTCAAAAGCTGTCTTTGTGGAAAAGTCTGTTTGGCATGCAGTACCGTAATTTCGGGTAACTTTGGCATACTATAAAAATTCAAAGAATGTCTACGATAAATTTGGAATAATCAATTGATATTATTATATACCAAAATATTGATCTTTGACCACTCTTTCAAATCAGCTATGTCAAATTATCATTAAGACTTTGTATGTGGATATATATATATATATATATATATATATATATATATATATATATATCCGTAGTACTATTTTGCTTCCATATCATAACACATCACATTACAGAAATGACTATTTCTGAGATTATGCAGATTTTAGAATATATCTTAATCAACAAAACTAATATGTTTTCATTTGTTTTTTTTGTCAAAATTCATAAATTCAAGATGGCGGCTCCAAGATGGCGGACAAGTTTTGTGATTATGGTCCGATTCAATTCAAAATTGGTATGGGTGGGTTCTTGGGGTCGGAGATTATGCAATTTTTGTCGAAACTAATAAATTCAAGATGGCGGCTCCAAGATGGCGAACGAGTTTTTTAATTATGGTCCGATTCGATTGAAAATTCGTGAGTGGGTTTTTTTTTGTCAAAATTCATAAATTCGAAATGACGGCCTCAAGATGGCGGACTAGTTTTGTGATTATGGTCCGATTCGATTCAAAATTGGTATGTGGAGGTTTTTGGGTTCGGAAATCATGAGTTTGTTATTCTCTTTTCGATAAAACTGAATGCTCTTTCATATTTTTCTTCCGCTACCTATTTTTTCAGACCAATTTTGGAGAAAATACGAGTATTCTGCTAAGAATTCAACATTTCATTTTATCTTGAAATATTTACTTCCAACTGTTGGACTTGGCAACACTGCTGGAAGCAAAATAGACAGTAACGTGACTTGAAAATATACAGCGGGACGTAATTTGGTACAATTGTAAAAATATACGGTTTTAAAATGAACCGGACTATCTCGGAATCAAAATTATGAATATGTAAAATTCAAAAATTTTTTTTTTACATATAGCTTTTTAAAATCCACACAGTTATATTTTTCTCAATAGAACCAGTATATTCATTCATATTTCATCTAATCCGTTTCTTTCTGGTGGATGCAAAATGTATGCTTTATGAAATATATATATATATATATATATATATATATTGTTATGTTATGAAGTACCAGTAATTTATTTTAAAGAAAAAGAAATAATTTCATAAAAAACCACAAAAATAATAATTACTTAATAGTTATAGTTCATAAGATATTGTTTTACTATTTTTTGAGATTCTATTTCCTTTATGAAGCCTCTGTATAATATTGATAGGTAAAAATAGGCAAATACTGTAATGCAATCATTTTCATACATTGTCAAAATGATTACAACTTATAATTGTTCAAAATACAACAAAAAAGTCTAGATTCACAAAATCATTCTGAATAAATGTGATCAACAAAATTATAAGCTTGAAACATACAGTATATGAAATTGTATCTAACTAAAAATAGCCAATGGGAGAACAACAAACTTCTTGATGACAATAGCCAATCAGGGAACAGTATGGTCAGATGTAAGATTTGAAATTGTGGAAAAATAAGAACTGTGAAGTGTCAGAGACAATTATCATCAAATATTGTATATAGTTTTTAAGAAATGTAGAGTATGAAAGTTCATAAGTTTTTTCAAATAAACCCAAATGAGTGATAAAGTGACAAGAAAGTGCGTGAGTTTGAAAATTCAAATAATATGGACAAAACAGAAATGGTATCCAGGGGATGAAAAAACAAAGCCAGAGGAGATTGAAAAAAATTTAAGAAAGAACGCCACGTACAAAATTTTAGGAGAGATTCCTTTCAAGATTTTTATGAATACAAGGTATTTTGTCTATAGAAACTAACCAATTCAACCTCAAGAGAATTTCGACAAAAAATAAATAAGAGAAACAAGATTACCTTTTATGTACTCCACATAAAACTGTTTCCAAGCTGATTTATGGGATTTGTATGGTTCCTTTTGTAATGAAGAGTCCCTGAGAGCAGTAGATTGGAAAAGGACTTCATATTATTGGCATATTTTGTAGCAGCGACAGTTCCAGCTCCAGGTATAAACTTTCTAGTGCACATCACAAACTGAATAACATTACAACGTAACTCATATCATATTTGAAGAACTCTATTTTAATTTGGGTATTGAACTATAAAAGAAATCTTACAACCTCAACAAAAAGGGAGGTTATGTATACTGAATACATCACTGTTTCTCAATATTGTCTATAAAAATCTGTCTGATCATAGTATAAGTTATCTATCGTAGGCCAGGTTAATATAAGTTTTTCCTGAATAAAGGAAATAATTGTTTTTCGACACTTTTTGGTTTATTTTCCACAATGATATGATCATATTTCAATGATAAATACTGAATTGAAATAATTCGAGTTCGACATCAGGGCAGTGACTCTATTGCCAGGACCGGCTATCTGAGACGAAAGGCGTACCAACTGAGTTTAGACGTGGTAAGAAAGGGTAATAACAATTGGCAGCAACGTGACGAGAAAACAGTGACGTTAGCTAGCAATTATTATTACATTACAATATATTATACAGGGCGAAAATAATAGCTATCAATATTTCATATCAATTCATACCCCAAAGCAGGACAAAATTATCAACAATTGTTATTACAATTCATCATTACATTACAATATATATATATATATATATATATATATATATATATATATATATATAAATATATGTATAAAAACCTGGTGTGCAAAGTCACCCGCATATTGAGGGTGGCTTTGACCCATGGCCTAGAGTTTGGGTGATTTTGTCTTTATAGGATGTACATAGGCCAAAGTAACCCGACAGATAAAATCAACAAAACAAATTTTGTCCAAAAAAAAAATTATTTAATTTTTAGTCTCATAAATGAGTGAAAAAACATATATGAACGTATTGCTGGTTGCAGACAAATTTTATACAAGTTGAATTTGGTTGCAAATGACTCCTGAATGGAATAGTATTTTATGTATATAATACATATTATATAGGTATATATACCCATATTAAATAGAAAGGCAATTAAAAAGGGAATGTGTGGTAAAGTCATCCGAAATTACGATACCATATGTTGGGAGTTGTCTTACATTTGCTAATGTCTTCATCAATATTTTCAGGTCCCCTTATGTTCCTTATGAAATGGGTAGGAACTGATGAAGCCGACCTTGTACCAGCTAAGCAGGCAAATGTCAAGTGCCCACAGGTTGTAATAAAATTCTATGAAGAAAGACTGACTTGGGCTGCCCCATCTTCTGAAGATAACAAGAATGGCTAATTCCATTGAATGATTCATCTTTGGTGCTCGTACCTATCGCATTATTAGGTATGCTGTACTATAGATTCCCTGTGTAATTATGAAAAATATAACCAGATTCAAATGTTTATATAATTTTTGTGGTTCGGAATTGAGAATCATTGATTTGATATATTTTAGGAGTAAGTTTTTGTGATCTGGTTTTATTGTTATTGAGTTTATGTAATTGTAAATAATGAATTACACTTAGTTTTCTTGTGTCGATTTTACCATTATATCAAAATGGATTATATATCTTCTTTATATGTGTTAATAAAATGTTGGGTGATTGCTGTAGTGTGGGCAGGAATGATATGGTAAGAAAACACTGTTTTAAATCATGTGATCAAAATCCTGTTTAAAAACACAATTATTTTGAAAATTAATCCATGAACTAAAGTTTGAAACAAATAAAAAATTATATTTATTAACTCTTTCACTGCTGATTAATTTTGGTATACGTTACCAGCTGGCTGACTTATATTTTCATGACACTTTTATTTGGCTAATCATACTATTATAAAAATTAAAATTTTTTTGATTTTTTGTAAAAAAAAAAATAATAAAAAAAAATGAGACGTTTCAAGGTGTGAAAATTACACTATCGTGCTCATGACGTTCTTAGACGTCATTAATAACTAAACGTTTTATTTTCCCAAACGTCAAAATAAAAATCACAAACATAAAAACAAAAAATGTAGGTAGGTTTATGTATGTATGTATGTAGGTTTCTAAAATACTTAATAATTTTCCCTTTGTTTGTATTATGGAAGGCACTAAAGTTGAATAAACGAATGAGTTAGAAAGTTGATTACTATCGTTTGGGACGTCCATCGTCTTAATGTATTTAAAAGGTTTTCACGACGTTTCGAAGCATTCATTCGAAATGTCGTGAAAACCTTTTAAATACATTAAGACGATGGACGTCCGAAACGATAGTAATCAAGTTACCACATCGTCTACAACCTTCAAACAAAGTTAGAAAGTCATTAATAAAAGTATTAATTAATTAAAGATAATTAGTACTTAATTAAGAAAGAGCGTAAAAAAGAAACAAGAAATACAATTTTTTACGGGACTTTTTAATAGCAAAATCATTTATAATATCATCATAGCTTAGGTCTTCATTATCTCTGCTTCTATGTAGAGAATAGCTAAAGAATTCATTTTTTCTTGAGACAAAACGGGACTTTTTAATAGCAAAATCATTTATAATTTTCACGCGTTTTAAGCAGGAGAAACTTCTTTCCCCAGAAAATTTGTAGCGGATGGAAAGTGCGATCGGAGAGCTATATCAAGTTAGGTAAACATTAGACAGAGATTGATTCCTCAAAAACGTTGAAAGACAGAGTAGTGAGTTTGATCCAGGCTTCACTGCACACTCTGCAGTTTTATTAGATGAAATGTGACTGTGAAAATGCACACATTCTTGAGCCAAATCGTCCTCTAAATCATTGGTATAATATTTCACGAGAGACTGGGCTTTTTCTGTAACTCTTTTTTTTTTAATTACATTTAATACATTTATTTAGCCGTTTTGCTATACATTCCAACAATACAAATCAATTATAATACTACTATTAATAATTAAAAAAAAAAAAAGTTCAAATGTTTTTCCCCCACACTCTAAGTGAGTACACAAAAAACAAAAAAAAAAAAAACAGCATAACATGAAAACATAGACAATTCAAAGTCAGAAATAGGAAGTAGGAACGGAACAGTATAAACAATATAAAAATGGAGGGTTACTAGGAACAGAGTAAAAACATATTACAATAGGCAGTAATTGTGTGAATAAAATTCAACAGTGCAGTTAACATGGCTGTAAGTTGGTGAATAATAATGAATATACAAATTTTTATGTTTCTATAATTCTCAAGAAGTCCCTATAATTACTATAGATATAAAGTTTAATGGCTGAGGGTGAATTTCTTGAGGTTAGCATATTTTCAATGGGAGGTAATAGATTATATGCTTTAGGTTGAATATATGTTACAAAACGGTGACTAATGTTCTTGTTGTTAAGTGGTGTAACGAGTGTAACGCGTGTATTGTAACCATGATTGAATGTTTGCTGACAATGACCACTCTTATAGGCAGATATTAAAATTGTTAAAATATATAATGACCGAATATTAAGTATATCTGGAGAATACAGTGCATTTGTCGAGGATCTTTTTTTTTCGTCTAAAGATAATTTTTAATATAAAATTTTGGATCACTTTGAGATTTTGTAATGAGTTTCCATACAGACCTCCCCACACTAGTATTCCATAGCGTAGGAGTGACTCCAGTGATTTGTATATTATAAGCAACAGTTTAATCGACAGTATCTCTCTCAGTATATAAAATTTGTAAATCAGTTTTCTGAGTTCTGTTGTTAGATAGTTGATGTGGGTTTTCCACCTGAGATTTTTATCGATTATAATGCCTATTTGGCTAACTTCTGTGATGTTTTTATTTAGATTAGTGATTCTAATATTCTGGAACTCTGGCCTATTTGCATTATTGGCAGAAAAAGCTATATAGTATGTTTTTTAAACATTCAGAGATAGCTGGAAAGCATTTAGCCAATCCGTTATTATGTTTAGTTCTCTTTGGACATGTAATTTAGCTTGTGACCAGGAATCACTTTGTGTTGAAAGTTCAGTCATTTTTGTTAAAAATGAAAAAATTTTTCTTTAAAGTTTAAGTAAGCATTATGCCTTCTCTGTATTTCAGCCCTCAGTCTATCAATGATGCCCAAAAAGGTGTTCACTCTGAAATAATCTCTGGTGCCGAAGGGTATTTCAGGTTCTTCATTCGATGTATCATCCGTCATCTTTTTTCTTTTAGGTTGCCTCTTTTATTTCACCTTGATATTTTTAAGTGTGCTCATCTCGGTTGCTTTTTTTCAGAAATAGTCCTAAGTTTTCTAGCTCTGCTATTGTAAACTCTACTAGAGATCCATAGAGATCAGATCCGTCAATAAATCTACAGATGAGCTCTGAATCAGAACACTCACTTTATTTAACCTTTCAAAAAAACTACATGAGTTCAAGTTTTTCTAATTTGATCCAATTCCCTTTCCTCATTTCGCGGGACGGGTTTCTCTGTAGTGTCATTTTCAATAATTTTTAAAACTGTAATTACTTCATCCCAGGAATCTCTTAGACTTTTACAGGCATCTGCTCTAGCCGACCGACAAGTGAGGTTCTTTCCTCTTCCTATCTCATTCATTAATTTTTTCCAACGTTCGGTTGACTTCACGAAGAAAGTATATACCTCCTCTAGCAACATGAAAAAGTGGCAGGCTTCTGTACAAGACTCCGCGGCCGAGGTTCCCACCAAATTCAATGAATGAGATTCACAAGGAACAAACAGCAAATGGTGCTTGTTCTTGAATTTTAGCTTGTAAACCGTTGTAAATCCCTGACATGTTAGAGGCATTATCATAATATTGACCACGGCAATCTTTGAGATTAATGTTTAACTTTTCCAGCTCTATAGTAATGGCATCAAACATTTCTTGAGCCTTGTGTCCTACAGAAGGTAAGAATTTGAGAAATCTCTCACATGGTTCTCCGTTATCTAAAACATATCGAATCACCAGTGTTAGCTGATCTACATGTGCTGCATCCGGTGTAGAATCCACAATCAAAAAAAGTACTTTGCTTTTTTTATCTCATCACTGATGTATATCAGTACTTTTTCAGCCATTAAATAAATGAATTCGTCGCAGCATAAAATAATCCAAGGGATTAATTCCGTTGGGCAACACAATTAATTCCTGTCGTTTCTTAAAATCAATTTTTGGTCGGTTCTCTTCCAGTTCTGGTTCTTCTGACCAAGGTATCGGTGGTCGTCTTTTTTTTGCGACAATCTATTCTGTTGTAGGTCAGTGTTTACCTCATTTTGCTGTTCAGCTGTCAACATATTTTCATGTGCCAAATTTTGGGACGTACTAGCTAATATGAACCTATTAATCTCATCCACATCATCCGTAATCGTAACTTCCATATCCGCATTTTCATCTTCATCATCAGAATCATACCAGCCAAGTTTTCTTTCCTCATCAAGAACGAAAGTGGGATCATCGTACGAATTGCATAATAAATATTCAAGCTCCTCTTCTGTATAATTGCGCTGAAATTTACGTTTCTTACCAGTCCTTGAGGTGTCTGGCCTAGAAGGTCCTGCAGTTGCGTCATCCATATTTTGAATCGGCAGTAGTAGGTATGAATCGGCACTCGGATGATAAACACAATTTACAACACTATACTGAAGTGTTCAGAACAAAAACATGCGGTTCTAGTCAGCGCTGAACAACAACTGATCAGATTTAACTACTACTAATGACGTTTGTGGACGTCATGTGCTCTGAACTGTTGTAGTATCTGTATGAAGCCTTCAGACGTCATCAGCAGTGAAAGGGTTAACATAGGTATTCAGTTGAATTTTATGTAATCAAGTTTTTGTATCTATGGATATACATATGTAGAAAACAAGTTATTTTGTGTGTGATGGGGAGTAAGAATAATTAACACCAATATAGCAATCTCATTTATCTTGGAAAAATAAAACATTCTTCTTAAAGTAACTTGGAAATGTCATAATTTATAAATTCAATTTGACTAACTCAAAATTACATTTTTTGTTTCAATGTCAAATTTATTTTTGCACCGAAAACAAATTAGTCCCATATTTTTTTACGTCCTTTAGTCAACTTTTTTTGCATGTTTTCACTCCTACTTTACTCATCTTTAGTTCTCAATTCAATACAATAGTTCATTTAGATGAAAAGTACTTTTCCTGGCTTTGTATAAGCAGCGAATATGGAAATTCTCGTTGTATTTTGGTAATGTTTTCAAAATACACAGGAAAAACTTGGTTTGAAACAATTTGAAATAGTTTATTTCATGAATTGAAAAAAAAAATTGTTTTTTCCATCCTTTCGTATGTGATAACATTTGCTACACCACAACCATTTCACACTTTTGTAAATCTCTACAAGACTTCAGATTATTGACTTTCTTTCATTTTGAATTTTCTTACTCGAATGGCAATCACTTGATAAAATTATAATTTTGAGTGAAAAGCAAGTCCCAATTCCCCTTTCAGTTGAAAGATTTTGTTTTCATTATCTTTTTGAGACTTATTTCTGTTATGCGCAGCTATACTTGAATTCATTTTCTTAAAAAAATTAAGTTGACTGATGGGGACCATTTGTTATTCTGATGTTTCATTAAAAACATTTTTTAATAATCATGCTGCATATATAATATATAACAGTGTATTTTTAACCATATCATATTTTGTATAGAAATATGTTGGATGTAGATACTCTAAAATCATGATATTCCACACTAGCCATCCAAAGAAGAGAATTCCATTTTTTAATCATGACTAATTATTGCCTTGAAATAATTTAATTTGAAAAGTATGGTAAACTTGCTTACATTCATTGAATAAATATTTCAATTTGAATGCCAAATTAAATGTTTAGTAATTTAGACCTACTTAGGTTTAACAAAATATATAGCTATTTTGTCAGATGTAATTTCTGTTATATTTTCAGTTTTTTTATAAAAACATTACAAAACGTCTTATTTTATTAATTTATAATTCACATCCCTAAAATCAGGATGTCTTCAATAACTCAATTTTCAAAACTCATCTAGGATATGAAGCTTATTTCTTGAGGAGGAAATATAATAACCCTCCAAATCTGAGAGAATGAAAATTAATCAAGACATCTCAACTATGTATAGGGCGTATATTCCAATTCAATATCTGATTAGCAAAGTTAGGAATACTTTTTTCTAATTCAATATTTCTCTACCAATAAAAAAATACTTTGTTGGCAGTAACTTTTCAGAGCAAATTTATTTGGCCTTCTACTTTCATATGGATATAATGTGAAAGGTTATCAGACACTAAAAACATTTCATCTTGGGCGAGAAACCCTTTTCTCCTTCCCAATCCTCCTGAAGACACTGCAGCCTCACCGGCACTCACCCCAATCGGAAATTTTGCCGAATCCTCTGGTGATCTTATACGAGCTCAACATCCATGAACTCAGGGTTTAACATCCCCTCCTGAAGGACGGCATATATATCGCCATATCTCGTGCTCATCCTTATGACGCCTGTGAATATCAATCAATCGATACTTTATTGTAAAAAAAAAAATTTTCTTAGTTGTTTGACCAACCCTAGAAGTTAATAAAACTTGTACAAGTTAAGATCACGGGGGGGGGGGTTACCTTTTATAGTGGGATCCAAAACCACTCTTGGGGCCTTGAAAAAATGTTTTCACCAGCTGGGAGTCGAACCCGCGATGGGTGGAAACAGTGGACCACGATCAAGCTTGTACCACAAGCCCAAGAAGAACATGTGAATTTTTGTGGACAAAGACTTATGTAATTAAAAACTAAAAGCTACAACAAGTCTGTTAACATATATGAAACAAGTAAAATAAAAGGTTCTGGCACATTATTGTACAAGAGAATTAAGATTATAATCTTTGGCAGTGAAAAGGAACAATCAATTAATTACTTAATAAATTAATTTAAAAGGGGTCAGCATAATATTCTTCTAAAGTGTAATAAGGACAGCTACACAGCAAAAAGTAAACAGCCTTTTTAAAATTATCTACAGTGTTGTTAATTTCTCTTAAAAATTATTGAACATTTTGCAACCATTGTAAATAATAGAGTCCTTCACTAAAGTTGAGTTTGGTCTGGGTAGGTTAATACTGTTTTGCTTGTTAGTCGTTAGTTAGTCTTATCGAATTTATTTACATGTTTTTTAATCAGACAAACTGTCTCCGCTATGAATATGGTGTATAACTTATGTAAGACAAAAATTCGTTTGCATAGGTCACGTGCCTTTGCTTTAGACATATATCTTATTGCTCTTTTTTGAAAAATCAAGATGCTTTGAATGATACTATTATTGCATACTCCCCAAAAAGGGGTGTCGTATCTCAGATGGGATTCAATTAATGCTGCTGAGGACCCGAGTTCATGTGACACCATTCTTACAGAAAAAACCGGACGCCAGTTTTTTGTTTAAACTCATGGTATGCTCTTCAAATTTCAGATTATTGTCAATGAATACCCCTAGGAACTTGGTGTTACGGCTCTCTCTATGTAACCATTATCTTGTTCGATGTTACCCAAATCGCACTCAAAGTGTAATATATTGGTTTTTGTTACGTTGAGGGTAAGACGGTTAGATTCACTTCAACTTTTTACTTTCTTCATGTCGCAGATGATTTTCCTTTCCAGTTCAATTTTAATTTTGTCATGCCATAAGATTGTGGTGTCCTCTGCGAAAATTGAAAATTTACCCAAGATATATATTCTTGTCAGATCGTTAATGTACAACAAAAAAAGAGTGGGGCCAAGTATGGACCCTTGTGGTACGCCACAGTTTATCAGATATGGTCGAAGTTTTAACCATTTCAATCAACATGTACTTATTGTCTGAAGAAATAAAATTCTCATTGACAAAGCATAGTTTACAGTTACAATAATGAACAATACAATTATAGCTATTAATATAACGAGATTATTATGCGATTTATAATAGTCGAGGACATTGCTAGGTGACGAGGCGACAGCCGAGTCACCCGCAATGTCCGAGACGTGTTATCAATCTAATAATCGAAAGTTACATCAAACTTTATGTATCATTGACACGCATGCAAAATAAAGCAACAAGGTTTTTGTCATTTCATTTTGGCATTTCAAAAAGTCATCATTAAATATCATGCAAGATTTTGATATTCCTGACAATATTAGCTGCAGCCAACACTATGAAGGTTGAACTTGTCTTCCAGACCAATCTAAAATCCATTATGAAAAGAATATGGCAGTTTTGTAACTCTCTGATGATCGTGACGCTAAAGGCAAAGGTGTATCCATCAAATTTGAAAACTGTCAAAATATTGTTTTACATGTTTATGAAAACTAGTTTTAATATTATTTGGTATCTAACGTATTATACTTTCGTAACTAACGTATTAAATTATGGTAACTAATGTATTATGAGTAACTAAGGTTTTATGTAGGTTTTGGTACGTTTATGATGTTAATAATTATTAATAAAGATTTCATATAAAAATGTCTTAATCTTCAATGATACGATAAAATAAGTAAGATAGGTATATATGTATAAAATCGATCAATAAACTAGAAACAATAAATATCTGACAATATAAAAAGATAAAATATTAAATAGTACTCAATCACAGTCTGCTTAGAGAAAGAGAGAAAAATATAGTTTATTGTCATCAAGAAAAAATAAATTCTTATGGACAAAGCACTAAAATTATATCTATATATATATAACACGATTATGACACTGAAAAAAAAAAACACGAACAAAAAAAATTTATGATTGTAAAGTTATGAGCATGATGTTGATATTGGAGATTAAGGTAGTTCCGCCACGAGACAGTTGAATTAGGAAATTATTTTCGACGGAATCGAAAAATGTCAAAGGACTTTTCGATTGAAACGCGAATAAAATTTTTTTTTGAAGGGGGGCACTTGCCCCCAATCGACTTCTTCTTTGTTATAGAAAGTCAAGTGACTCAAAAAATTGATGGCCCCGAAAAGCGCAGCAAAAAAAATATTTTCAGACCCGGGCCCCCCCCTCACTAGAAATCATACGTCATGGGAAATAATTTTCCTTTTTGATAAATGTCATCTTGCAACCATTTTTAACCTCCTTTAATGGAGAGAATGGTCTTCAGTATAACGTCGATGCGCAGTCAAGCTAGGAAAGAGTAGTTTGTAATTATTTAAACTTAAATGGTTAGAATACTATCTTGCAAAGGCCATGAAATCAAAATCTCATAAGGACAACATGTTTAAGTCGAATAAAGATTCTTAGACTTATATCTAAATTCACGAAATGTCAGTTGAATATTTAAAAGTTCTTTGATGAGATTGACATATTGCAAGCCATGTAAAATAGTGTATAGGATCCAATGGTCTTAGGAATGGAATGTTTGCTGCTAGATAGAAGGCTAATTGAAGTATTTGTCTTTGTTGATCTAAAGATCTATTTAGGTGGAAATAGGCAAATAGCTTTCAGGTCAAAGCAAAGTCTTCACAGAACTGAATTTCTTATTAAATATCAATTCCCCCCCCCTGTAGTATATGTGTTGCTGAGTGTTATTGCATACTCCCCAAAATGGTATTCCATATCTTAGGTGGGACTCTATCAAGGCAAACTAGCTAGTTTTTGCTCTTGAGAGTCCAAGCTCTTTTGTTACAAGTCTCACAGCAAAGCGTCCAGAAGCTAATTTCTTATTTAAATTGCAAACATGTTGTTCAAATTTCAATTTATTGCAGATGAATATACCCAGAAATTTAGTGTTGTCGCGGCTCTCGATATAACCATTATCCAATTTAATATTGCTTATTACACACCTGAAAGATATTATGTTGGTAAATTCAAAATAAGGCGATTTGAATTAAACAACTATTTTATTAATTTTATGTCAGTAAGGAATTTTTCTTGCAGAGAATTAGCGTTTTTGTCTTGCCAATAAAATAGTTGTGTCATCGGCAGAAACTGTAAATTTTCCTGATATGTGTAAGCCAAGCAGATCATTGATATATAACAAAAAAGAGTGGGGCCCAATATAGATCCTTGAAGTACACCACAATTTACAGGTGCGCTATCTGACAAGGTTGTTTTGGTTTTTGGTAACGATCGGTTAGATAAGACTTCATCCAGTCGAATACTACACCTCTAAAGCCATAGTGGTGAAGCTTAGCTAACAGTATCTCGTGATCACAAAATACTGCCGCAACAGCTTCACCACTAATGACATTTGTGTATACTCCCTGAAGGAGTTTTTTCTCTCCTGAAAGCGTGGGATTTGTTAGGTAGGACTCTATCCATTTATTTACTACTCCTCTGAAGCCAGTAGTGTTCGATGATCAACACAGTCAAAAGCCTTCCCCAGTTGCCGCAGCCTCCCCCAGTCACAGAACACTCTAACTACACAGAAGCGTAAATAAAAGGCGGCACTTTGATCTTCAAGGGGCGAATTTTTGTGAACTCCTTTCTCTGCTAGGTGGTACGTCTGTCACTTTTTACTGGCAAATTTAAATTAAATAAAGTTCTAAGCGCACCTAGCTTCAGCATACTTTTCAGTTTGGTTATCGATTCGATTGAAAAATCTATTCTGGGGTTCCTTCTCAGTTGTAATAAATTTATTAACAATCACTGCGAGGAGCGAAATCAAAATGGGCACTTCAAATGCAAATACGAATAAAATAAGCGGGAAGTTTAAATTTGACGTTGATAAATGTACGACTTAGCATAGCACAAGCGCTCTCAAATAAAGTTTGGGCGGGAAGGTGGACTTACCCTTCTGTACGCTGAGAGATGGGGGGATGTTCTGCGAGAGAATAATGTAGAACAATGTACAAATATGTTTATAAACAAACTAAAAAATATGATTAGGGAATCAACAATTACAAAAACAATAACAAACAAAAAAAAAAAATTAAAACCTTGGATCACTGGTGGGCTCTTGATATCAATTAGAAATAGAAACCATCTTAAAAGGAATTGTACCTTTAACCCAAACAACCACATTATCTTAAAGCTAATAAAGAATTCGAAATATGCTTACTACAAAAAACTTAAATAATCCAAAAAACTATGGGAAGTGATTAAAGAGGCCACCAATCACCAGGGCTGTAAGTCAGAAATAAAATGCATTACCAACCAAGAAAATATTGAATTAACAGACAAAAATCTGATGGCAAATGAGTTTAACTCTTACTTTTTAACCGACGAAACCAAAAAGGAGGAGGTTTTCTATTCGACCCGTATATTTTATGTTTTTCCATCATATTTTTTTATGTATGATCACGCATAACTTTTTACTGAGGCGTCCGATTCCGATAATTATTTTTTCAGTGGATAGGGTGTACTTCCACTTTGGTCCCATTTGAATTTAAAAGATGAAATCCACCCCTAAGGGTAGCGAAATGAAGGATATTGATCACTCACCCTCTGAATTCTGGTCCGTTAACCGATTCTATCAGGCATAACTTTGTACTGGGTTCTTCGATTTGGATGATTCTTTTTTTAATAGATAGGGTATACCTTATATTTGGATTTCGAAAGGAATTAGCCACCCTTACGGGTAGAAAAATAGGGGATAATTGATTTTTCACTAGTGAACATTAGCACACACATACGTAGTTGACAATGACAGATCACTACTGATATTATTCTTGTTCCGTCAAAATCAGTATATTTTATGAGAGGATGGAATGATATACAAAGTAATGAAATAAACTAACCAGTGATGTGAATATTTGGGACAAGCCCTATATACAGTACCGGACATCAGATGCCTGATGACTGGTTTTGTTTTATGTCAGAAATATTAACGTCTGTCAACGTGTATTAATAGTTTGCTTCATTTTATCCAATTACATTGGTCTGGTTGTATATCGTGTATGATCTTATTCCAATCCCCATACCCAACAACAGGTTATGGGCCCAGACTATCCGCTATAAAAGTGTCGAATATTGTTCAGTGGCCAAAAGAAATCCGTCGCAAAAATGTCAGGCTTCCATTCTTCACTCCCTCCGACCGAAAAGATAAAAGGACGTGAGAATTTCGATACCTGTAAGTTCGCGGTCAAAACTTATCTCGAACACGAAGATTTATGGGGGTGTATGACCGAGGAAAACACCGATGCAAGTAAAAATGTAAAAGCCAGGACAAAAATAGTTCTGTTGATCGATCCCATCAACTACGTTCATGTACAAGACGCCAAAACTGCCAAGCAAGTATGGGATAAACTATCTTCAGCCTTTGAAGATAGTGGACTTGAGAGAAGAGTTTCTCTCCTCCGAATTTTGACCACGACCCGCCTCGAAAATTGTTTATCCATCGAGGAGTACGTGAATAAAATCATAACAACAGCGCACAAATTGAGAGTCGTTAAAATGGAGGTTAGTGACGAATGGATTGGTACAATAATGCTCGCCGGTTTACCTGGACAATACGGTCCAATGATTATGGGACTCGAGAGTGCTGGTACCAAAATTACGGCCGATTCCATCAAAATGAAATTGCTCCAAGACATTTCTGATTTTGGGAAGAATTCGAGTGAAAAATCTGCCGCCATGTATTCCCATTGGAACCGAGGTCTAAGCAAGTCCGTGTCTGCCACGTCTTCTTCCGATTCGAGCAGCAGCAACAACGATACCTGGAGAGGAAGAGGACTGCGTTGTTATAAGTGTAATGGCTATTACGGCCATATAGCGAAAAATTGTGATCGAGTTCCTGACAATGATAATGGTGATAAGCGTGAAAAAACCAAATCGGACCGTGCTTCCTTTACCGCTTTGCCTGTGCAGTGTTCTCCTGAAGTTAACGACTGGTATTTGGACTCTGGTTGTTCAGTCCACTTAGCCAAAGACGAGCACTGTTTTGTGAGCGAGCTCAAACCTGCAAAGGTCGGCTTCAGCACCGCAGATCAACAAGGAAGTATGAACTCTAATAGCTAGGTGACATACATTCCAGTCGATGGAGCAGTAATGCCCGTGAAAGTAAGAAATGTCTATCACGTTCCACAGCTGAGAGTAAATTTGCTATCTGTAAGTCAGATCGTAGACAATGGCAATACAGTTGTTTTTGACTCGAAAGGTGCGTTAGTTACTGATGCGAATGGCGAGGTTCTTGCATCCGCAACCTTGTATTTGGTTGCAAAGCATATGCACATGTTCCGGCAGCCACTCGTAGAAAACTGGATCCTAAATCAAAACCGTGCATTTTGATTGGTTATAGTTTGACCAGTAAAGCCTACCGGCTTTTTGATGTAGAAAAACACGCAGTTTTCACATCGAGAGATATCATATTTTCCGAAACCGAGAAGGGCTCGTCATTGCTGAAGAAAACTGGTGATACATCCAGGAATGCTATTTTCTTCCCTGATTCGTCTGAAACTGATGACATTTTTGCAGAAAACGACAGTTCCGATGCTACGCAACTTTTCTCCCGTTGACTCTGAGTCTGCAGATTCCTCTATAGTCACAAGGTACGAGGGTGCCTCAGAGGATTTCCTTGGGTTTCCGGATTCTGCCGAATCAGAAGCTGACGACGCTTCGTCAGCGGTCGAGAGCGATTCTGATTACATTCCTCCTGAAACCGTCGATGTTGAAAATTAAAATCTGCGAAGAGGAACCCGTGATAAAAGACCGCCAATTCATCTACAAGACTACGACTTGAATTTCGTCTTGACCGTTTTGTCAGATGATCCAGTCACAGTTGATGACGCTCTCTCTCGCCCTGAAAAAGAAGAATGGCGGAAAGCCATGGACAGAGAGTATAAAGCGCAACTAGACAATGGAACTTGGGAACTGGTCGATCTGCCACCTGGACGTAAACCCTTGAAATGCAAGTGGGTGTTCAAAACTAAATTGGATGCTGTGCGAAATGTGACCCACAAGGCTCGACTTGTTGTAAAAGGATGTTCTCAGATCAAGGGTGTCGACTACGAAGAAACTTTTTCTCCGGTCATCCGATACAGTTCCATCCGGTATCTTTTGACGATAGCTGCTGAATTGGACCTCGACATCGACCAAATGGATGCAATCTCCGCATTTCTACAAGGTGATTTGGCTGAAGAAATGTATATGTTACCGCCAGAAATGTATGATCAAACCAACAAGGTTTGCCGTTTAAAAAGCCTTTATGGCTTGAAACAGGCTAGTAGAGTTTGGAACACTAAGCTTGACGGATGTTTGAAAGACGCCAAGCTCAGACAGTCGACTCTTGTATTTATTACCGCATCGAAGGCGGGAAAATTCTGATTTTAGCAGTGTATGTAGATGATCTGCTCATTTTGTCTAATGACAAACAGATGAGGGGAGAATTGAAGAGGAAATTGACATCAACTTTCAAGATGGTTAACATGGGCAAAGCCGAACGCATTCTAGGCTTCGAAATCAAACGGGATCGGATCAAGAAGAAAATCTGGATCAATCAGAAACGGTATATTGATCAAATGTTGAAGAGGTTCAACATGCATGATTGTAATCCCTCTGATACGCCTATGGTGCCAGGGTTACAGCTGTCTAAGGAACAGTGCCCAACGTCATCTACAGAAAAAATAGAGATGGCAAAGATTCCGTATCAGGAGGCTGTGGGAAGCATTCTCTTCGCTTCTCAAGTATCCCGCCCTGACATAAATTTTGCAGTTAGTTATGTCAGCAGATTCAACGCTAATCCAGGAAAGATCCATTGGAGCTCCGTCAAGAGAATTTTTAGATACCTTAAGGGTACCGCTAATTTCCAGCTTGTATTCTCTGGTCAGAAGGACAAGGTGACCAACTTACTTGGCTACTCAGACTGGGCCAGCGACGTTGATGGAAGGCGCTCAGTCACCGGATATGTGTTTACAAAAAACGGCTCTGCGGTGTCATGGTCTACGAAGAAGCAGCCAACGGTTGCATTGAGTACCACAGAGGCTGAATATTTGGCTTTATCATCCGCCGTGCAAGAAGCGCTCTGGTTACGAGGTTTGTCTTCAGAATTGTTTCCAGCATCAGTGAAGAGACCTACCGAACTGCAAGTTGACAACCAGGGAGCGCAGAACCTCGCTCTGAATGGAGCCTACCAGGCGCGCACAAAGCATATAGATGTGCGCCACCATTTCCTTCGAGATCGAATCCGCGCAGGTGAAATCGATCTCATTCATGTCTCCACGAAGGATATGGTTGCGGATTCCTTTACAAAGCCCCTCAGCAGGGAGAAGCTGCTGCACTGTTTGGTTCTACAGGGACTTATCCCAAATAGGGAGCGTGATGTGAATATTTGGGACAAGCCCTATATACAGTACCGGACATCAGATGCCTGATGACTGGTTTTGTTTTATGTCAGAAATATTAACGTCTGTCAACGTGTATTAATAGTTTGCTTCATTTTATCCAATTACATTGGTCTGGTTGTATATCGTGTATGATCTTATTCTAATCCCCATACCCAACAACAACCAGAACAACGAAAATCATTTATATTACAACAAATAGTAAAAGTAGATAATCATATTATTTAACTGGTAATAGTTGAAGTAAGGTGGGTAAGTAAGTATTTTGGAAGTAATCAAAAAACAAGTAGGTAGTATTTGGTAGATTTTACCCACAAAAAATTGAAAAATAAAAACTTTTTAACAAAAAATTAAACCAACGAAATACGGAACCGAAAAGTAAAAAATAAAAACTTTCTAACAAAAAATTAAACCGACGAAAAAATCAACTGAAAAGCAAAAAATAAAATAAACCTTCTTAGTCTAAATGGTAATTGAGCTCCTAAACTAATGTAAGTAACTGATTTTGAGTCGGCGCCAAACAAACTAGCAATTGAATTAGGTAAAGCGTAAAATGATGGCAGCGAGATGCACGGCTGCGTTTTGATGACTTCTTTCATAGATAATGAGCTTCGATAATTGTTTGTTTGGCGCCGACTCAAAATCAGTTACTTACATTAGTTTTAGACTAAGAAGGTTTATTTTATTTTTTGCTTTTCAGTTGATTTTTTCGTCGGTTTAATTTTTTGTTAAAAAGTTTTTTGTAACATTGGAAAGCATTTGGCAAGCAAGATTACTAGATGTACACAAAATCGGGATAACTCTTACTTTCTGAGTCCATTGACAAGTAATGACATAATTAGGGAAATAACCAACCTAAAGAATGGAGTAAAGGGAGGGGAGGATGCTATTTCATCAATTATAATGAAAAAATAATCTCAGTATTCCACTAAAACACATAATAAATCTGGTTTTTAACTCTGGTATTTTTCCCAATATATTAAAAATCACTACAATCATACCTTTACACAAGCAAGGCGATAAAAAATTAATGAACAATTATAGACCAATCGCACTAACAAGTACAATAAGCAAGATTATTGAAAAATGCATCAAGAGCAAACTAATCACCTTTTTGGAAAAAAATCACTTACTCAATCCAAACCAGTTTGCTTTCAGGGAAAACTCAAATACTGAGAAGGCACTTGTTAAAGTAACAGAAGAGATACTAAAAAATTTAGACGGGAAAAAAGTATTGGGCATCTTTCTAGATCTCAAGAAAGCTTTTGACACTGTGGAACACAAATAACCTTATCAGGTCATACCTCACAAATCGTAATCAAACCACATTGGTGTCTGGGCAAGAAAGCGATACATTAGAAGTAAATTTTGGTGTGCCACAGGGTACAGTTCTCTCAACCTTGTTGTTCAATATTTACATCAATAGCATAATGGATCTACTTGACGATGAAAATATCAATATCTACTGCTTCGCAGACGTTACTAGTATCTTAATAAGATAAAAAGACTGGGAAACTACCAAATTAATAGCAGAAAAAACTTTACAGATAATAAAAAACTGGTTAGATGATAGCCTACTCTCTTAAAATGTGGAAAAAACAAATTTTGTGGCGTTTTCACTATCCACACGTACTTTACCAAACTTTGAATCCATCAAAATCCATGAATCAAAATGCAACCTGGGTCAGCAATGTAAATGTGGTATGAGTATAAAAAGAAAAACTAGTTTAAAATACCTTGGAGTTATATTGAATGAAAAGCTCACTCGGAAAAAACATGTGGAGTATGTAACTACAAAACTCAGAAAACTAATCCACAAATTCTATGAACTAAGGAATATGATACCGTTCAAAACTCTAAAAACAATTTACTTTGCATTAGCTGAGTCAATATTAAACTATGGCTTGGTGGTGTGGGGCAATGCAGGCTTAACAACATCAGCAAAATTACAGGTATCCCAAAAATGGATTATAAAAATTATGCTTTTCAAAAAGAAAAGATATCCTAGTGATAGGGTTTTCAAAGAAAGTAAGATACTAAACATAGAACAACTCCATCTGAAATCAGTCATAAGATTCATGATAAAAAACAACGACTACAAAGTACAAGAAATGCCACTAGAGATAAGGTTGAGCTGCAAAACCCCAAACACAAAGCATGTCAAAACCACATCTACTGTGTGGGCCCAAAAATTTACAATGACTTACCTGACTGTTTTAAGCTGAAGAATTATCACATAATTAAAAAAACCTTAATGGAATGGATTGTTGGCAGTAAATATAAAATAAACTATATAATATAATGATGGGATACAAGAAAAGAAATCAAACTACAAATAAATGCATTTCTAGAATTCATCTTATTAATTTATCATAAATAGTCTTATTAACTGGCAAAATGTGATTCAATTACTTATTAACTAACATAAAAACCTCAAAGATAACTGAATAATAGATACAGGGGTGCACACACAGTATTATAAATACCATTGTGCATCTAATAATTTTAGCAGTATTGTGATGATAGCCTATTTAAGACAGGGATTATATGAGTGATGTAAGAATTACCTTAATTTACAGTAACCTAATTAAGTATTATGATTAGAAATTCTAACTTTAACTGTAAAATGTATCTCATAAGTATCTTATAAGTTTATACAATTCGTACCTGCTGCTGCTAAATAAATAAATATCCAGTGCAGTAAGGGTGTTCTGTGCCGCAGTTGGCTATTGTGTATACTTCCTGGACAAATGAGAAGATGGCATCACATGAGTTTTTATTTCCCTGGAATCCGTTGGGATTATGTGGGATATTATATTGTGTTTAATTAAGAATTTGGTTATTCTGATTTTTGCTAGGGCTGGTATAAGAGAAATCGGCCGGAAATTTACTGGCGTGTCTTGGGCCCCACCTTTATGTAGGGGAATTACAATGGCTGTTTTCAGGAAGTCTGGGAATATACCTTTCTGAAATGAAATATTTATTAGTGTGGCTAAAGTATGAAGAGTGTCATCTGGCAGGTTTTCAAGAACTCTTATAGAAATTTCATCAATTCCATGCGTTTTTTAATTTGTAATTGTTAACATGATTTCTTTTGGCTCACAAAAATCCGTATCATACAATACGAGTGACTGAGAAATAGAAAAGTTGTCAAAATGTTCCATGGGGTCGGTATTTTTTGTTTTATCCTGTGTTATTTATAGTTAATAGTAATTATTCAGTTCGTTAGGTGTTAAGAGTAGTCTCGGTTTTGTTTATATGGTGTTTGCCTCTACACTGCAGGTATTCGGGCCTCTTTTTTTCAAACACGAGTCTTCCCTGGCAGGTGGTCACCCATCCAAGTACTGGTCGCGCCTGATCTTGCTTGACTTCAGGTACCGATAAGAATCTCGTCAACCTGACCAGCCGGCCAGCTCCCCGGGCTTGTGTTATAGATAGCTCATCTTGGTTTGCTATGCATGGACTCCTTTTTGTAAATATTGCATTAATTCTATTAGTTACAAGGTATGTCCAATACTAAGATCAATAAATTAATTAGTCCGAAGCACTCTGAACTAAATAAACAAATCTAGATACGTTTCTTTCCATTTGAATGATGATGCAACTAATAGATAATTATTCAAATTACTGATAATTGCGAACACTAAATAAAAATAAAATATTAATAGTTATGAATAAATATATATATATATATATATATACATCCACTATGTATATATATATATATATACCACGTGTCAACGTATTCTTCAGACAAACTTAGCAGGGGTATTGTATTCAAGAATTAAAAAAAAACAATATTTCATACCCTCTCATCACTTCCGGTTTTACCGAAAACGACCCCAACTTGGGAATTTAAAATGGAACATCCTGTATTTTTTTAACAATCCTAATACAACAATTATTTGTCGAAAAATTGTGAGGAAATTGGGGTATATCGCTCATCAAGTTATGCTGTGGAAACAAAATTGAACAAAACCAGATTCATAACTTCAATATATTAGAAAAATCGAATTAAACGGTTTTCTTCACATAAAAGATTCAATATGAATTGAACCAGAAAATGGTAGATCTCGGGTGAAAAACAACTACTTTCCTGGCAAATACCACGCAGAACGTTGAATGATATTCACCTGAAAATCCATGCATACCTCCATATAAATGGACATTGAATGCAAATGTTTCTTTCTGATAAGCTCGATTATGTTTAATTTATGTCGTGTTCACCTAACAATCCATACGGTTTCAGGCTTTTTGGCCCTCATCAGTGCGAGTAGTCAACCAGCCAAAGGTCCGAAGAGCTCTGGCTGAAGCGAGACACAACATAACCAAAACCATCATCGAGTCTATAACTCCTATAGGTACGCCGAAAAAGAAAACTTTCAACTGGCGGTACCTAGTGACAGAAAGAAACACTCCGAAAATCTCCCACCTCGATAGGTTTCTAAATAAAAGATTCCTTCTCAGTAGGAGTGGCAAGCCCGACTAGCATATAGTGAAAGATAAACGCCATGTGAAGTGGAATAAATAGAAAAATCGAATTAAACGGTTTTCTTCACATAAAAGATTCAATATAAATTGAACCAGAAAATGGTAGATCTCAGGTGAAAAACAACTACTTTCCTGGCAAATACCACGCAGAACGATATTCACCTGAAAATCCATGCATACCTCCATATAATGTTAGGTGAACACGATATAAATTAAACATAATCGAGCTTATCAGAAAGAAACATTTGCATTCAATGTCCATTTATATGGAGGTATGCATGGATTTTCAGGTGAATATCATTCAACGTTCTGCGTGGTATTTGCCAGGAAAGTAGTTGTTTTTCACCTGAGATCTACCATTTTCTGTTCAATTATATTGAATCTTCCTTTATATGGCTGCCTAGTAACTCAACAAAAAAGGAAAATTTTACTTTGTATTCAAGTGAGTCAGCGAGCACAACTCAGATACAGGGTGATGGTTGGTTGGTTGAAAACTGACGAGCCAGAGACAGGGTTGGCACTTAGCTTCCCTTGACACTGCGACCAGCTGGGGTCTATTGTATCACTCTGTCGTCAGTGGTTCCTCATTCAAACAGGTTTGTGCCTTTAATTAGGTTTAGTAGCCTGTTAATAAGGTTCTTCGGATTTATGCCTGTTTCCGGATTGATCTCTCCAAAGGTTCTGGGTCGCCTTCTACTTAGTCACAGTCGAAGATAATAAGAGAGGCTGTTTCCTCCTCTTCATCACATAGTCTACACTCCACGGTTTCCCCTGCGTACTCCCATGGTGTTTAGGTGTTTTCTCAGGCCGCAGTGTCCAGTCAATAGACCTACTATTATACGTGCCTTCATTCTGTTCAGGTTCAGAAGGTCCGGATTGGGTGCCCTACCTAGACTTTGCTGTGTATTTGCCCGACAGTTTGATCCCAATATTGTTAGTGTCTTCTTTTTATCCACTCATCGATCAGGGTCCTGTATCGGTTTTTGCTAATCCCATGCACAGGTGCAGGTCCTGTGAATAGCATTTCAGATGCTCGTCTAGCTAGCTGGTCCGCTTTTACGTTGCCTTCAATGCCTCTATGACCTGGCACCCACATCAAGGTGACCTTGTTGTGTTTTGCCAGCTCGATGAGGTTCTGGAGGCAGTCCCAGACCAGTTTACACTTTATCTGTATAGAGTTGAGGGCTTTGATAGCACTTTGACTGTCAGATAGAATGTAGATGTGGTACAGGGTGATAAACAAAGGAAATCAATAATACTACACATAGGAAATACTTCTGAGCAGGAGGAGATTGAACCAGAATTTAATGAGACTCCATCTCTGAAAATTATACAGGGTGTTAAACAAGCCACACAAACTAGAACAGTAAACAAACAGAACCAACAATACAACATGGAATACAGAAGATGTAAAAGGAAAAATGGAAGAGTCAGACAGCACAAGACAACTAACTCTTTTGAAGTTGAGATAATAAACAATGACCACGTACAGCCTAATGAAAAAAGTACTAGAAAAGTGGCTCTCCAGAGTACACCGGAAACTGAACCTGGTGAAATCAGCCAAAACTCCTTTGGACTCCAAACCCTAGAAAGTGCTGTGGAAGACAATGTGAATCAATTAACTTATGAAATAGGAGTGAACATTATTGGACATCAAACCCTAGAAAGTGTAGTGGCAGAAGATGAAGTGGTGGTGGATCAAATAAGTAATGGAATAGGAGTGAACATTATTGAGGACAAAATGCAGGCAGACTCGTTGAAAAAATTGTGATTTTGGGAGATGAGTACTCTACAAACTTTTCTATGGCACTGAAAAGACGTATTGGAGAAAGCAAGTATTCAATGGAAGAAATAATCAAACCTAAAACAGAATTGTCTGAATTAACAAATAATTTGTTTCAAGACACAATTTATCTAGGGCAAAATGATTTTGTTATCATCCTTTTTAATACCAGTAACATAAGTAATAGTCATAGTTTAAACTTAGCACTTAAACGAATTTTGCCGGTCAGTAAATTAACAAATCTTCTCTTAATTGCAGAAAAAAATAATATTAATGACCAAATTCTACTAAATTCTATTAATAAAAGGATCAATGGTTTCATGAAATACAATCACAATGTTTCTCTCACATAAGTGATATCAGGAAAGAAGGAAGTAAATTCAATGTACTTGCAAGAGTACATAGCTTCCTTACAAAACCTAAAAAACGTCTTGTAAAAACGGTAACAATACAAGATTTAGAAAAGACAGAAATTTCAATGGACTCCTGGATGGATGTACTCCTGGATTTTTTAGGGATTTCCTCGAAGTTTGAGGGTCTGCTGCCTCGTAGAACGATGTACCTCTGCTATGGACGTACTCCTGGATTTGTGAGGGGATCTGCTACCTCTTGTGAGGGGATTGTCCTCGTGTTTGGATGTACCTTTGCTATGGAGTACTCCTGGATTTGTGAGGGGATCTGAACCTCTTGTGAGGGGATCTGTTGCCTCTGGTTGGATGTACCTCTGCTATGGACGTATTCCTGGATTTGTGAGGTGATCTGCTACCTCTTGTGAGGGTCTGTTGCCTCGTAGATGGATGTATCTCTGCTATAGACGTACTCCTGGATTTGTGGGGGAACTGGTACCTCTTGTGAGGGGATCTGTTGCCTCGTGGATGGATGTACCTCTGCTATGGACATACTCCTAGATTCGTGACGGGATCTGCTACCTCTTGTGGGGGACTCTGTTACCTCGTGGTTGGAAGTACCTCTGCTATGGACGTATTCCTGGATTTGTGAGGTGATCTGCTACCTCTGTTGACGGGATCTGTTGCCTCGTGGTTGGATGTCTCAATGGACGTCTCCTGGATTTGTAAGGGATCTGATACCTCTTGTGAGGGATCTGCTACCTCTTGTGAGGGGATCTGTTACCCCGTGGTTGGAAGTACCTCTGCTATGGACATACTCCTGGATTTGTGAGGGGATCTGCTACCTCTTGTGAGGGGCTCTGTTGCCTCGTTGATGGCAGGATGCTGTTTCGATTCTTAGTACAGGCCGGTATGTTGTGTGGGCTTCTTCACCAAAGATCGCTGTTTCTTGTTGATGCTTGGTTGTCTGGTGGATGGCTAGATGCTGTTTCGATTTTTGGGACAGGACAGTATGTTGTGTGGGCTTCTTCACCAAAGATCGCTGTTTTTATGCTCGAAGGGCCATGTTAAAGGGAGGTCTCGTTGACAATCCGGCTCGAAGGACTATGTTATAGGAGGTTTGTATCGTCCCTTCAGGATTGTAAGTGGCAATATGGGATTGCCCTATTGTGACTGTGAGGGACTAATGGAATAGTGCCCTGTTAGGTCAATGAAATGAAAACCACCATAGTTTGGATGTTAATGATATCATTGTACGCTGCAAACATGTATAAGATTATCATAACAAGGTCAAAGTTGATTTGTAACGTGATATCATAATAAGGTGAATTATTGTTTACATCACCTTCTATGGTTACCTATCAATCAAGAATCAAAATAACTCTTGTAAGTAAACTTTCAGAAAATATAAAAACAATTAATTTATCATATTATGTTGGTTAAACTCATATAATTTTGAATTAAACGAATGAAGTTTCCAGACACCTACAATAAAAAACTATTGCCATTTCAATATTGTAAAATACAGGAATTTATTTGTTATGCCGGTAAGTGTCTGTTTTTCATTGTTTTCTTAAAAATATAGGTGGGGTGTCCAAATCAACAAAAATATGCTTACTTGAATAACCTCTAATATTGAAAATAGCAAGGAATGCTTTAAAATTTTATTAAAGAGGTATAATAAATTTTATATACACAATGTACAACACTCATAATAACTATAATTTTTTAACAAGATCGCCAAAATAACAGCATAATTCTTGCTAATAAAATTACTTTAATATTTCATAAATAACCTAATCAGTTATCCCTAACTCTCTCAATGATTCATTTATTCTGTTACTAATACTACTGTAGTATTTTAGAATGATGATATACTTCTTTGCATTCTCAATGTCACTGTTCCTGAAACTGTCGTCAATGTTCTTCAACAGTTTTTCTACCTGCATTTTATTCTTCTCATTGAGCATTTTCATTTTCTTGATGTTGCCCTCAGCGTCCTCCACCTGAGAATAATAAAAAAATTAGTGGCTTGACAGAAATACCGATTTGACTATATCAATGAAATGATACTTGAAATCTCAAAAAAATATTGATTGAATTTTCATTCAGAATCAGACAGTATACCACACTCAAATATTATCAAATTATTTGTTTCATCTTGATTCATTCAAAATTACAATATTTCATTTCTATTTGGGGAACAGCTAACACTAACCATTGCAATTTGGTCATTACTATTAGGGGCATGCACACTGCCCTAAACATAATCAGAAACTGGTGCGCAAGGGAGGAAGTAAAATACTTGAGCGTTATAATCAACCAAAAACTAACATGATATCAAACTGAAGATCCTGGAAAATATGTCCCTAGAATCCAGGTACAAACCATCAGACACTATGCCCCAGCTAGGTACGATTTCGAAGTGGTCATAAATATGCACAACGAACGGGCCTCAACTAGAATTTGTAATGAGTTCATCTCATGTGCCCAGGCTAATCAGTATGTGTGAAGTTCTTTGGATTGCTTTGCTAGTTTCTAATTTATTATGTGTCAAGCAAAGGGTTTTAGAAATTGAAATTTTGAATTGGACGCAAGAATTTTTTGTTAACTTAGGATAAAAATTGAAAGTTTCTGGGCGAAGATAATAACAAAAATCGATAATATTTTCTTCTATAACCTCATTTAGCAATAAAACAAATGCAAAAATTTTACAAGTATATTAAAAGTTTGTTTACTAAATACAGCAGTTTTATACAAAGATTATTCCAAGTTTTTGAGACGTTAAAGTTGTTTCAAATTATATGATGACTGCTGACCTGTTGGTTTTTCGAAATACAGTAGAGACTCGATAATCCAGTTCATGATACGTATCGAGTAGTCGAATTATAAATCAGCTCCCAACAAAAAAGCGTATTTGTGCCGATCTTAGAGCTAAAACTATCATCAAACTTTATACGGATTATCAAATGAAGAGCAAGCCAGTCGTAGATAAAAAAGCAAGAAGCAAAAAAGAGCTGTAATCCATCATCAAAGATACCATTACTGACCTATTCTTAAGTGAGAAATTCGTCATGAATCTAACAACAAAAACCTTAGCCTCGAGGATCGAGCAAAAAATAGACCAACTCGAAGAAGAAATAAAATCTATGGATGAAAAAATGAAACTATTAGAGATAAAAGTCGATTCTCTCCAACAACATGAACGAATTAATAATATATGATTATATGGGGTGAATGAAAAAACCGGGGAGAACCTGAAAAATAAAGTAGCGTTATTGATTAACGAAAATATTGTAACGAACCTAGGCCGGACCTGTCGCCTCACGTGTTGCCATCGACAGCGATGAGATCATCCCCGGAGATATTCGAGAACCATCCAGTGCGCTCTTCCGCGGAAAACAACGGTCAATATTGGAAACAATTGGAACATGCCGTCGCCAACCGTCCGAATTCGAAACATCGAGAATGCTGTATCGGAGATAAATAGGCAAACCTCAAGTGGAGTAAGACAATCTGAACGAGCCCATACGATCGAGCTATACAGTGAAATAGTAATATAAATTAAGTTGTAAATTAAGTGTGAAATAAATTAGTAGAACCAAGTTAAGTTTATTTACGTTACAATTGGTGTCAGAAGTGGGATAGTTACCCTCTCCCGAGAATAGATGACACCCTAGACACGTTGGCTGGTTCCACGATTTTCTCGACCCTTGATCTGAAGAGTGGATACTGGCAAGTAGAACTCGCTCAGGAAGATCGAGAAAAGACTGCTTTTACCATCGGCTCAGGATTGTGGCAGTTCACCGTTATGCCATTCGGGCTCTGTAATGCTCCCGCCACATTCGAAAGATTGATGGAGACAGTGCTGAAGGGACTCTCATGGAACACGTGTCTAGTGTATCTCGACGACATAATTGTGGTCGGCAGATCGTTCGAGGACCACGTGAAAAACTTGGAGGAAGTATTCCTGCGACTGAGGAACTCCGGATTGAAGCTGAGCCCTAAGAAATGCCATCTGTTCCAAAAAAGTACGATACCTCGGCCACGTTGTCTCTGGGGAAGGAGTAGCAGTGGATGACCAGAAGATCAAGCTGTTAGGATTGGCCCATCCCAAAAGACATTCACCAACTTCGAAGTTTCCTTGGTTTATGCACATACTATCGCCGATATGTGCTGGGATTCGCCAACATCGCTAAACCACTGACCAGGCTCACGGAAGGCCAAACAAAGTTCCAGTGGTCCGAAGAATGTCAAGATTCATTCAGGAAGCTGAAAGGAGCTTTGATCAACGCACCTATACTGAGCTATCCCCTACCCAAAGGGAAATTCATTTTGGATACGGACGCCAGCAACGTGGGACTTGGAGCTGTCCTATCTCAGATCCAGGAGGGACAGGAGAAGGTCATTGGTTATTTCAGCAAGACGCTTAGCAAATCAGAGCGCAATTACTGTGTCACCAGGCGAGAGCTGTTAGCTGTTGTAAAGGGAGTGGAACACTTCTACAAGTACGTGTATGGAAGAAGATTCCTGTTGAGAACTGACCATGCAGCTCTCAAATGGCTCTTACAGTTCAAAAATCCTGAGGGTCAAGTAGCACGTTGGATCGAGAGACTCCAAGAATTCGATTTCGAGATCGAACATCGAGCCGGAACCCACCCCAATTGCCATTGCCGACGAGCAGAAGAGAAAGAAGCAACACTTTGTAGAACCGCGGCAATGGATGACAACTGGAATGACAGCAAGATCCAGAAAGACCAAGAGAGAGACCCCGACCTTGGCTTAGTCGTCAGCTGGAAGAAGGGCAATCGAAGACCATCATGGCAGGAAGTCGCAGGTTACTCGCCGGCTGTTAAGTCCTATTGGGCACAATGGAACTCTCTTATTCTGGACAATGGGATCCTGAAACGTGTGTTGGAGGCCGATATTGGTGGGGAAGACAGACGCCAAATAATTGTTCCCAGGAACAGAAGAGAGGAAGTGCTGCGGGAAATCAAATCCATGATGGAGTCGCTGGAGGACATCTGGGAGTGACGAAGACCCTGCAGAAAGTGAGGCAACGGTTTTACTGGGCCAATTGTCAAGCTGACGTCCAGGACTGGTGCAGAAAGTGCGCTGTATGCGCTGCTAGCAATGGACCTCGAATACGACCCAAGGCCCCGATGCGTCAGTACAACGTAGGCAGCCCGTTCGAGAGAATCGCCATTGACATCGCCGGCCCGTTTCCCGTATCCGACCACGGGAATAAATACATCCTTGTGGCAATGGACTACTTCAGTAAGTGGGCGGAAGCCTATGCCCTGCCCAACCAGGAAGCCATCACCGTCGCCGACGTCTTGGTGAAAGAGTGGATATGTCGATTCGGTATTCCAATGGAGCTGCACTCGGATCAAGGCAGAAATTTCGAATCCAACCTTTTCCAAGAAATATGTCTACTGCTGAACATCCGCAAGACAAGAACCACGGCCCTACATCCGCAGTCCGATGGAATGGTGGAACGGATGAACAGGACGATCAACCGCCACTTGTCCAAAGTTGTCTCTGACCATCAAAGAGACTGGGACCAGTATCTTCATTTGTTCCTGATGGCCTATCGATCCGCAGTACACGAGTCAACCGGTCAAACTCCTGCTAGTATTATAATGGGCCGAGAACTGCGACTGCCTTGTGACCTGAAGTTTGGGATACCGCCAGGACAAGACACTGCGGGAGAGGACTACGTCAGCAAACTTCGGCAGAGAATGGACGACATCCACGAACGAGTCCGGTTGAACATCCAGAGTGCCAGCGATAAAATGAAGAAGACCTATGACATCAAGGCCGACGCTGGAGGATTTAAGGTTGATGACCTGGTTTGGCTGTACAACCCCAAACGTCGTCGTGGACTATCACCAAAGTTGCGGAACTCGTGGAAGGCCCGTATAAGATCGTGGAAAGGATAAACGACCTTGTGTACCGAATCCATAAGCCACCCGAGGGAAACCAAGGGTCGTCCATTTCAACAGGTTGGCCCTTACGCTGGAAACCATGACCAAGTTCGCACCCTCAAGCCACCGGAGGATGATATGACGTTCGAGAAGTTTATGTCCTTGTATTCAAACGGGCAGAAAGTTCTACATGGGGTTACTAGAGAGGAGTCACGAGACCTTTTCGAGGTGCCTGCTGACTACGCACTAGCGCACTGTGTGGCAGAAGATCTTCGAATGTCCAGGGGCATCGCCGTAGTGTTCTCCAAGAAATTTGGTCAACTCCAAACACTGCGGGAGCAGAATCCAGAAGTTGGTGGGGTGCTACAGTTGAAGAAAGGCCAGAGAAACATCTACTACCTAGTCACCAAGAGGCATTCCCAAGATAAACCGTCTTATGAAGATGTCTGGAAGAGTCTCACCAAACTAAGAGATACTATGGTGGACCAGAATCTGGTGGATCTAGCAATCCCAAAATTATCCTGTGGTATTGATGGGTTGGACTGGAGAGTCATAAGAGTATGCTGGAGGCGATATTCAGATCCAGCGGCGTCAAGATTTTGGTTTGCTGTAACCCTATTCCACGACCGATCATGAAGACCGTGGAGTGTTACTTCCATCGAACTTCACGGTGCAGATATGGGGAGTCATGCAGATATCGTCACACTCCAAGGATGAAATTTCGGGACGAAATGTCTTTAAGAAGGGGGCAATGTAACGAACCTAGGCCGGACCTGTCGCCTCACGTGTTGCCATCGACAGCGATGAGATCATCCCCGGAGATATTCGAGAACCATCCAGTGCGCTCTTCCGCGGAAAACAACGGTCAATATTGGAAACAATTGGAACATGCCGTCGCCAACCGTCCGAATTCGAAACATCGAGAATGCTGTATCGGAGATAAATAGGCAAACCTCAAGTGGAGTAAGACAATCTGAACGAGCCCATACGATCGAGCTATACAGTGAAATAGTAATATAAATTAAGTTGTAAATTAAGTGTGAAATAAATTAGTAGAACCAAGTTAAGTTTATTTACGTTACAATATTGATTCTTCCCTGCAGGAGGAGCACATAATAGACATATATAGAGTAGGCAAAATTAATAAAACCTCAAACAAACCAAAGAAGAACGTAAAGAAACTGAAAGGTAAAAACATTCATTGCTGAAGACTTGGTGAAAAGCAGACATACTCTATTGATGAAAAGTAAAGAAGTTTTCGGAAAACAAAATGCATGGTCTTTATTTGAAAATTGAGGGAAAAACTACGAAAATCCATAACCACCGAGACATAGAAAAATACTCTTGGAGCTAAAAAATGGAATGGTGGAGCCTGATTGGAATGATTTGACTAATTTGATTTTGTATTTCATATTCTTAATCTTAATATAGTCTCTTATTAGTATATTAATTTATCATCAATGATCGACTTTCTCGACGAGTTGGGTGAGCACGCGGAAAGGGAAGCAACAGTATATAATGGTATATTTGAAAACACAGAACGGTTCACTGGTAAGAAGGTATTTGATATTATTCATCTGAATATCAGAAGCCTGAATTTTTTTTAGATGAATTGCTCCTGTATTTGGAATCTATTACTGTTAACAACTTAGATATAATTGTTCTCTCGGAATCGTGGAGAGTGGATGACACAAGCAACTTTAAAATACCAAATTTTGATATTGTATATAACGAATCTTACTTTAATCAGAACGACGGTATGGTTGTCTATTTAAAAAATGGACTGGATTACATAACCGATATAAAACATTTCAGTGAAACAAAAATCTTAGAATTTCAGTACAGTATACCTGGATGGCATGGCATTCATACTAACTACATGCTACCGTCTACCTTCTATAAATTTGGAAATGTATTTAAGAGAATTAGAGAACTATTTCTCGCAACAAGCAAGTGGCGATGTAAACATTTTCATAGGCGATATCAATATTAATATCCTGGATACCACAGACAAAAAGGTTAACGATTATATTTGTATTATGGCACATCAAGGTTTTTTCTCTTACATTGATAAACCAACCAAGGTGACAGAAATATCCTCGACTTTGACTGATCATATCTTTGTGAAAATGTACAATGAAAGTGCCAAAAGAAAATTTTGTTTTAACCCTTCTGAATTCACCATAAACTTGACTGATCATTATATGTTGTTATTATCTATCGAGCTCCCCAGTAAAAAAATGAATATAGAAATGAACAGAAAAAAGCACCTACATCAACTACTCCAAATTAGAAAAATATATATCAAAAGAAAAATGGGAAGATGTGTTAAAAGCCGAGGATCCAAAGTTAGCATATAACAAATTTATAAATAAAATATCTGAAATTATTGAAAACTGTAGCAAAATAAATAAAAACGCAAACAATAAATACCAGAAAAAATAAAACCATGGATGACACAGGGTCTACTTCACTCTATCAGACACAGATACTGAAGAAGAGTCTTAATGAATCTAAATCCCTAAATTCTAAAATAGAGTAAAAAACCTACAGAAATTATCTAAACTCTCTAAAAATGTTCAGCATTATGATTCATACCTCTTCATTAAGTGTCATGACTTCCATCAAGAATTCGGGATCATCAACAGTTTGGTTCTCACTTATGGTTTGTCCTTTCAACTTAAGAAGATGTTCGGCCCTCTTCAAAGGGGATTGTAGATCACTGTGAGCCTTATTGATAAGAGATGAATACTCTTCTGAAATTGTTTGTTCTTCATGAGTTCTGCAGTTAAAGGTAAGAGTTGGTTAGTAGAGAATAAGGAATTATATGGTGCATTAAATAAATATCTAGTTTTAAGAAGGATCAAGTGAATGTGAAAAAATTCATGTCAATTTGGGACTGGGCTTCTCAAAGCTCTCGAGATGTACATAGGTAAATCAAATTTTGAAAGGGGATACCATACCTAGTTACGTAAGTTCAAAACAATATAAAGATCTGCCATAAAACACTTTTGAAGTTTTTATCAACGTTAAAAAAAAATACATAAAACAACCACATAAGTAAATCAATTTTGTTTGTCTAAAGTAATATGTATGGTTGGTGGGAGTTACAGCAGAATATCTAAAAGCCTTTGTGGAAAATTTGTTCTTTTAAACATCATGATAAACTAATTTTCTACTACTCTATACATAAATGAAGTTTGTTGTTATACCATTGTAAACGTGAGAGAATTGTCGAAAGTGTCATTGAAGGTAGGTAAGTACCTTGTTCCCAATATTCAAATCTAAGAAAGTATTTTTTCTACTGCCATAGTTTAACCCATTAATCCCCAACGTTGGGTAAACGAAACATTTTTGTAATTTTTTTTTTTAATTTGTCATTTAATGAGATTACTTTTTCTCTGCTCCAATTTATTCTAAATACAATATGAATTACGTTTTTGATCAAATACATTGATATATTAAAAAAGTTTATTTTAAAAAAAGTTGTGAACTCTGCCTAAATTTGGAATTTCCTACATAATATTTTTGTCGATCAAATTATCAGACGAAGAATACAATGGGATTTTCCAAATTATCAATTTAGATTGACTTGATCTTTGGTAACGGAGACATAACATGACATTGGGCAAAATGTCTATAGTTTTTGCATACCTGACCGGTTTTATTATTGTTGCGTTTACGCAACGTTGGGATTCCCAGTAAGAAGGCGCCACTCCCATGGAAATTCGATTTGATAATGTCGGTCACGTGATAGTAGAGGAGGAAAATAAAGCAAGAAGAGGTAGACAATGCAAAAGTAACACTCTATACATGTGTGCTAAGTGTCAGGAGTATCTTTACTCAGCTTATACGCAACATTTTGTTGCGCAAAAAATAAAAATTTCTAATTTTTTTAAACTTTGTAACTAGTTATTTGAATGTATTTTTAGTAATAAAATACAGTAAAAACATCAAAATTATTTCTAAATTACCTGTAAAATGTGCAAAGACATTCGAAAAATTATACTCCCAGGTTATGGAGACAAAAAAAGCCTAATAGCTTTTAAAAAAATGTGTTAATTGTCTATTTTGGTAAAATATCTAAAAAAAATTAAGTCAACAAAGGCCCATTATTCAATTTTGAGATCTACATGATCAAGGACTCCAAGCGTGGCAATGAACCTTATTTAAATTCTGGTCGACTGGCTTAGCCTAGAAACACAGGATACTATTTACTTTTATGACACCTTAAATGGCCTAAATCGAAAGAAATGATTTACTCTGTAAATGAATTAATTATTTGAATGGATTCACAGACGGAGATCGAAATGATCTATTGAACATGCTTGTTTTTCATTGTCTGGACTGGTCTTAGAAAAAATAGAATATGTAAATTACATTTAACTGCTATCAAGATACTCGTATTTATTACGACACTCACCAAAGACTCGTGAAATCATCTAAATGAAAACATTTGTTGACAAAGTCAAAATTATCGTAAGGTGTTCAAATGTTAATGTACATAAAATGTAAATTTGATGCCTTTAATACTTTATGAGCAAAATGCTCCCATACAGAAGAAAGTACTAACTCTAATTTTTAAAATTGTGAAATAACAAAGAGGACATCAACAAAATAATATGTAAAATAAATAACAGTATCACAGAACATAGAACCACTAGAATGCATATACAAGATATTCCTCTAAATTTCCCCATCAGAAGAGTTTTAACAGATTTACGCAAACATTTCATTTCGCTAACATCTCTGATTCGATTTGGTAAATTATTATTAATCTGCTTGCTTCTCTAGATTAAAGGCTGTATCGTCAGAGTTGAAGTGGGAGAGTGAGTTTTTCCTGACGGACACATCTGTTTGTGTTGGAGTTTATGAATTTTATGAATGTGCATCAAGGAAACTGTCTCATATAATGTTAGTATTTTTTTAATTGGAGACAATTGGCCTGCATGATTCACGCATCTTTACTTTGAAAATCAATTTCAAAGCTTATTTTTGAAGGAAGGATATACTTTAGAAAAGAACCTGGCTGCAGGAACCCCAGAATGGAATTCTATACCGTAAGTGAGATTCAATGAATGAGTAGTACGCCGTTAAAGAAGATGATATTCCAAGTTCGCCAGATATTATATTGACAATATAGCAGGACAACTTTTTTTAGAGCCATAATATAAGACTTGAACATCAGACCGTTGTCATGTGTGCGCCAAGAAATTTAGTTGGGGAACTAAGGGTACTTCATCTAAATCCGTCTTGAACGTTACCAAATTTGATTTTGTAATATTCAATGTCAGCTTATTTGCTTCATACCACATTTTGATTTTTTCTACATCTGTATGAATAATTTGAACCAAAGCAGCACGATCTTCATTATGCCAGAGGATTGTGGTATCATCAGCAAACAATGTGAGGGGACCAGAGATGTGTAGGGACTCCCCGTATAATTTTTTCTATCTCGGAAGTACTGTTGCTTAATACAATTTTTTTATTTCGATCGGTAAGGTAGGATGAACCATTCTAGCGTTGTTCTGCGAAAACCATAATGTGAGAGCTTTTTCAATAGTATCTCATGACAGTCAAAAGCCTTAGAGAGACCAAGGAAAAATGCCGCAACCGCTTCTTTTTCGTTTAGGCTCATATAGACTCTTTCAAGAAAATCAAAGATTTCATCATTAGTGCTTTTATTAATTTGGAAACCAAACTGTTCAGGCGCTAATATATAATGTCTTTGCAAAAAAACCATTACTCTATGTTTTAATAGTTTCTCAATGATTTTCGAGTGTCGATAATAATAATAATAATAATAATATCATCTTTATTTCGAAAACAGGTAAGTACAGCAATAGATCACAGTATCAGTACCCAGAACGAAGTAGGCTTCCGTGCATATATATATATATATATATATATAAACAAATCTAAAAATCTACAAACATTGGACAGAAATTCTTACTTTACCAGGTGGCATTCATAAATTCCTTCACATCATAGGGTTCTAGTTGTACTAACAGTTTGTGAATTTCTTAAAAACATTCAAACTCGTGATAGATTTCGTGCTGTCTGGAAGCTTATTGAAAAATTTGATGCACCTATAGTGAGCTCCTTTTTCTGACATTAAAAGTCTGTGTATGGGATAAGTATAATTTAACGATCTCGTACTATATGTGTGTACAATCTGATTTGTGTTGAAATATTCCCTGTTTTTGAATAGAAATAATAAGCATTCTTGGATATACTGCTGTTACTGTCAATATTTGTTTTTCTTTGAATTTACATGTCTCCCTGAAACCCAGGTTGAAGATTGTTCTAATTGCTCTTTTTTGTGCAGCAAAGACCTTTTCAGTATCATTGGATGCTCCATAGAAAATCACTCCATATCAATATAGTGCTTCAAAGTTTGAGAAATATATTATTTTCATTACTTTTTGATCTACATATTGTTTCATAACTTTCATAGTGTAACACACCGAATTCAGCTTTTTACTCAATATACTTATGTGTTCTTTCCATGACAAACATTCATCTAAGGTAATACCCAAAAACCTGGTGCTGCTAGTCAATTAAATTTCTTGATTATTTAAGTGTACAGTATCTGGCACATGCATGTTGGAACGATTTGTTTTAATAGTATACAGCTTGTTTTCTTGGTATTTAAAATCAATCTTTCGTTCTTGAACCAGTCACACAGTGAAAGAAAAACTTCAGATGCACCATTGACCAACCTTTCCAAGCCTTCAGCCATCACCAGTAAGTTTGTGCCATCAGCATAGTTTGTAATTGAGCAATTCTCTATATGTGAATATCACCGGACCAATTATAATGCCCTGGGGAATGCCCAAGTTTATTTAATTTTGATATGTAACCTGTATCATTCTTTGTGACCATAACCTTTTGACTTCTTCCAGAAAGATAAGACTTAAACCATGAAAGTGTCTTCCCCTGAATCCCATATTGTTCTAGTTTTTTAACACCAGTTTATGGCTTATGCAATCATATGCTTTGGTTGAATCTAGGAATAATCCCAAGGCTACTTCATTCTTTTCCAGTGTTTCATAAATGACCTGAGTGAACCTATATATTGCAGTTTGGGTTCCCTTTCCCTTCAGGTAGGCATGCTGGCCTTCATAGAAAAAGTTGTTGAGTGTCATAAATTCCATCACCCGGTTACACATGCATTTTTCAAAAAACTTGGAAAAACCCGATAGCAAGCTGGTTGGTCGGTAATTTTTACATTTTGTGGGATCACCTTTTTTATATAGAGGCTTCATTAAAGCTATCTTAAACCTGCCTGGAAAGACTCCTACTTTCAACGATAAATTTATTACATATGCTAAAGGTTTTGCGATTTCTTTAATACAATATTTTAAATGTGATGTAGGTACTTCATCATAACCACTGCTAGACTTGTTTTTCAGTTGATTACCAATTCAGTTATTTCCTCCTCTGTTACTCTTTTTACATACATAGATCTATCGGACTTCTGCACGTGGCATACATGATTATTTTCCGCATATTCTGTCACCAGACTTAGAGCACATTCAATGAAATGTTTGTTAAAATTATTTGCTATGGTCATGCCTTCTCCTGGTATTTGTATATTGATGTTTTCTTTTTTTGCAGGCCCTTTATGTCGTTAATTATTGACCATACACATTTTGATTTATTATCAGATTGTTCTATTTTATTCTTGAAAATTTTAGCTTAATTTTGTGATAACAAAAATTCATATCTTTTTCTAGCATTATTATATTCACCTTTATACCTATTATATCTTGAGCTCAAGACCGCAATATATCTAATTGTCCCTTGCACCTAATTACTTCTGGGTCATTATAGGATTCATTAGTTTTTTTCTAACATTGATTTTTTTCCCCGGAAAATATTCATTGAAATGTTACATAAAATACTTTTCAAAGTTTTCCCAAGCTTCATTTACCTTATCAGACTTGTAAACTTCTGCCCAAGTTACTTTTTCTATTTTTTTCTTGAAATTTTCTTTATTTCTTTGATTGAAGACTATGTTGACAATATGTTGTTTGTTCTGCCTTTTTACATAGTAAATCATTTTTTGTGCCGTATGATCTGATATTCAATTGTGCATTACCTCAACACTATGATACTCTTTGCTGTTAGTAAAAATGTTGTCTATTAATGACTGTGATGTACTCGTTACCCGCGTAAAATCTTGGAAACAGATTATAGGAGTTCATTAGTGCAAAGAAATTTTCTTTATCTTTGTTATCATTGTGCATAGGAATATTGAAATCTCCAGCTACAACTATAATACTATTATTGTTCAAACACTTCAGTAGTACCTCATCCATGTTTGCTAGAAAATCATTTATATCACCTGAGCAAGGCCTATACACTGACATTAATCAAGAATTTCGATCCATGAACCTTGAATTCACTCACGCTACATTCACATATCCCAGTGGTGGACAAACTTGTAACTTTGGACTGTTTTATCATTTGCGTCCCTGTTCTTGCAAATATTGCGCTTCCTCCATGTTGTCCTTCTTCTCTACATACTGCTGCAAGATAGAACCCTTTGATTCCATAATTTTTCAGTTGCTCTTTGGTCTTCCAATGTTCTGTCAGACAGAGAAAAGTACAATCTAGATGACTTGACAGGAAGTTCTCCAACCTATTAACACAGTTTCCTGGGGACTGCACGTTTTGATGAATAATACTCAGCTTCAATTGTGATTGGTTTATGTGTTCATTGTCTTTAGACATTATAGTATCTTCTATCTTGAAAAAAATCTCCCCCATTTTGTAAAAAATCTTTGTGTCGATTAAAATCGAAACAGTTGGTTCCTACATAATTGGGCCAGAAAGATCGATCCTAGAGTTCATCTTTTCTGCTTAGAGGAGCCGTCACTACAAACGCTTTCAGGCGGTTTTCATTTGTTGGTAGCTCTCTCACTTCAATGTTTTCTTTTTCAAACCCTGGCTTTTTCTCCATATATTTTTTAACCATTTCTGCCGTGGCACTTCTTTTTACTCTGTTTATGTACAGCCATACTTTACGTTCTTCTCCTCCAAATTCTTGATTGGCTTCAACAGCTCCAGTACCTGGCCACTTTGCTTTTCTCCTTTTTCTTTGGATTGTTTTGAAACCATCCTCCTTTTCATCTGCCAGGTCATATTCACTTCCCATCACTAATTCTGAGTGTTCATTTCTTCCTCCATGTTTTTCGGTTCATTTGTTGGTAGCTCTCTCACTTCAATGTTTTCTTTTTCAAACCCTGGCTTTTTCTCCATATATTTTTTAACCATTTCTGCCGTGGCACTTCTTTTTACTCTGTTTATGTACAGCCATACTTTACGTTCTTCTCCTCCAAATTCTTGATTGGCTTCAACAGCTCCAGTACCTGGCCACTTTGCTTTTCTCCTTTTTCTTTGGATTGTTTTGAAACCATCCTCCTTTTCATCTGCCAGGTCATATTCACTTCCCATCACTAATTCTGAGTGTTCATTTCTTCCTCCATGTTTTTCGGGAATAGGCGCTTCACTACTTGTAGTGCTAATTGTTTGTTGAGCACTGATCTGAGTGTTGGTTTGCTGAGAACTTCTCATAGTAGTGAGATAGACCTGAAGTTGTTAGTTTGGATCATCAGTGGCACCACCTTTGTGAAGAGGTATGACTTTTGCGGTTTTTAGACTGGAAGGAAAAATACCTGTGGCAAAAGACTTGTTTTTGTTTTTTATGCTATTTATTACGGATTTAAGTTCACCCAAGTCCGTCTGGTATAAAAATAGAGAGTGCCACATTTTGTAGGTGGTCGAGAGGATCAACTGTCGTGAAAGTGTTCTTGCTTAATTTGTTATCTATAGAACAATTATTATTATTATAATATTGATTCAGCTAGTTTATGTCAACATTTAATTTAAGTACTTCTGGATGACTCAGATTTAACTTTTCCCCTCAGATCATTTGTTATTTCCCACATGTCTTTTTGTTTTAGATAATTTGATAGTCTGCTTGTAGATACAGCGGTAGTTAATGAGGTAAGACATGAAAGAAATGTTATCTTTGTGGAATTTTCTAGTGGTGCGGTGCCAACGTAGATTACAAGAAGAGATTTTAGTCCTCTTGTGATTCAAGGTTTAGATTTCTTTTTCTTTATCAACTGTAATGGGAATATTCATTGAATATTTCAACAACACATTTCTGAAAGGTGTTATCGGGATCTTCAGCACTCTGTATAGAATACCAGTCTATTTTCTGACAAAAAAGTCTGAATTTAGTGTCGTTTTTTTGCTGAGAATAGGCCCATGTTTCTTACACTTTAGCGCAGTATTCTCGGTAGTATTATAATCGAAACTGTTTAGGATTAGACAGGTAATTGCTTCATGGTCGGATAGTCCAGGATTTGTAGTAGAGCACACTACATAATTTATGTTTGTGCAGACATAGTCTATAATCGTAGATGAGAATTAGAGACACGAGTGGGTTGTTCTACAAGCATTACTAAATTGAAACAGTCTAGCAAATTTACCAACATTTGAGTATCAGTTGACCCTTTATTTGCAAAATTGATATTGAAGTCCTCGGCTAGAATAATAAATGCTATTGGGGGTAATTGGGATGATAAGTATTCCAATCGCTCTATAAAGATTTTGAGATCGACTGAGGGAGGTCTATAGATACAAAGTATGTATATATATATATATATATATATATATATATATATATATATATTATCAACTTTCAAGTAAATTATAGAAAATTCAAAATGTTTTTCTACAATCAAGTTGTCATATTTACAAATATTGACGAAAGGAAAACATTCTGGAAATTGCTTTCTGCCCATTATCATAGTTCCCCCATGTAATGAATTATTTCAACAGTTTTTTGAAATTTTATCGTAATCAGAAATATAAAGAGGTTTGTCAGCTTTCAGCCAATGCTCTGTCAGAAGAACAACATTTAATGATTTTGTTGTTCTAAAAATATGGAGAGTTCATCTATTTTATTGTGAATTCATTTAATATTAAATAATAAAATAGATATATGGTTGTTACAATCACTTATTCTAAAAAGAGTTCGAATGGTCCATAACCGAATGGCTGTTGCTGATACTAGCATACTATTATATATACTTGAATCATTATCTTAGTTCCCTGTGTGTACTTTGTCATAAATTATAATGTAAGAATCATTGACATCACATTTTATTTCTGAAACATAAGTGAAAGAGAAAAAAAATACATCCTTTATAAGCTCTATGACTGGGCTAACTGAAATAGGATACAATTTCATCCCTCTATTAATAAATAGTCTCGTAAATAGGTACAAATAGTTATATGTTCGATGCAGCATCTATTTCAAATATTGTTTTGTTACTTACCTCTTACTGAATTTATCTGGATGAATGAGATTTTGCAAATTTCTAAATTTATTCTTCAGGAATTTTTCATCGATGTTGAATTGCTCCTCAATTTGAAACAGTTTGAAATAATTTTCCTTTTCGATTGGGTTTTGTATAACCTGACAATTTTCACAGAACGCCTCAGCCGTTTGTTTTCTTTCCTTTCCACATTTCCAGCATATGCAGTGGTTGAAACCATTTGTTGATGAATATTTGGTAACCTGAAGAATTCCATTCCAAGTGTGTTGACATATTTGAATTGGACCATTTGGAATAAAATAATGAATGAGATGTCGGTTAAATTGAATAACATACGCACATTTTAGAAAGAGCTGATTTATGTTCGTGGGTTTCTTGAGACAATTTAAAATTCCCATTTAAAATATGACTAGAAATTCAAAATTCTCGTGAGGATTCACTTCCACTTGCCTTGACTACCTACTTCTCAGCTGATTGATTATTTTTATTTATATGAAAATTTGACAAATGACACTTGGCTCGTGACAACCCACAGATCACCCACACTATAGATGAGTCACTGCAATGCTTTCTGCCGGAACGATATTTAACTCCGCCTAGGGCTTGGCATCGGAAGTAAATACAAAAAGCGGGACATTTAAACGCAACAGCTAATCGGAATATGCACATTTTTTTTAATTATCGGTTTTGTTCCATATATCTTCGAAATGTGGATAATATTTGACGATTACTTGCTCTAGAAAAATGTTTAATTCTATTTATAGAAGCAAACTAGACTCGACAATCCTATTGTAACGAACCTAGGCCGGACCTGTCGCCCCACGCGTTGCCATCGACAACGATGATGTCATCCCCGGAGATATTCGAGAACAATCCAGTCACGCTGCCGCGGAAAACAACGGTCAATATTAGAAACCACTGGAACATGCTGTTCGCCAACCGCCAGAATTTGAAACATCGAGAATTCTGTAACGGAGATAAATAGGCAGCCCTCAAGAGGGAGTCGCAGTCTGAGCAGCCGATAACGTCGAGCGATACAGTGGCGTAGTTAGTAATATGAATTAGTTGTAAATTTAAGTGTGAAATAAATGAGTAAAACCAAGTTAAGTTTATTTACGTTACAATTGGTGTCGGAAGCGAGATTTTGAAAATAAACAAGTGATCGTGGAGTGGATAGTCAGAAAAATAAATTGATAGACCTTTTTTCACGCCCAAAATAGACAGTGACCCGGTTTTCGCGAAGTGGACAATTGTGCATGGGAATATAAACTGATACACTGTTCGCGTGAAACAGACAATAGACTGGTGGCCCGTGGAAAAGAATTCGCGAAGTGAATTTTAAGCAAACTGATAAACTTTTCGTGTGAAACAGACTGATACCTCGCCAAAGACAAAATGTGTTCAAGAAAAGTGCGCCTTGCGGATTTGAAGGTAGCGAAATTGAAACAGGAATTGGAGGAAAGGGAACTGGAAACAACGGGTAAAAAGCAGGTACTCCAGGAAAGACTTGCAGAAGGACTTATACAAGAAGGTGAGGACCCCGAAACATTTTTATTCGAAGTTCCCAGAGTTTTAAGTTTGGTTTAATTTGAATAAACTCGAAGAAACTACTAAATCCGTGAAAGAAGAACTGTAACAAAATTCTAGAAATCTGGAAGAGAACAAAATTTAAAAAAAATTCAAAAAATTCCTGGAAGAGAAGCTTCAAGAAAATAAAATCTGGAAGAGAAGCTCCAAGAAAATTCAAGAAGCCTGGAAGATAAGCTCCTAGAAAATACAGAAGGCCTAAAAAAAGAACTCTGTGGTGTGGCAAATCGTCTAAAAAAAAGAATAGGAACCGTCGAGGCAGAGATGGACAAGATGAAGGAAACGATCAGTAAGCTGGAAAAACGAATTGATAGTGCGCCCTCCACAGAGATGGTTAACAAAAATGCAACGCTGGACTTGAGTTTGAACTTGGATAAAGTTCAAGAGGGTATACAAGATGTCAAGGTCATTTCTGAAATAGGGAAGCTTTCCATGAAGCCGCCTCAATTCGACGGAAAAACTCCATGGGAAAATTACCGCCAACAGTTTGAAGCAGCGGCCAGAGCAAATGGATGGAATGCAGGGGAAAGAGCTGTAGCACTAACACTTGCATTACGTGGAGAAGCGACGAATATTCTACAAACTCTTACCGCCCAAGAACAGGAGGACTATGATCAGCTGATTAAACATCTAGAATTACGATATGGCCAGGCCCATTTGGAACACGTACACCACTCCCAACTGAAAAATCGCTGCCAGAAATCGGGCGAATCCTTACAAGAATTCGAAGCTGACATTGCACGCTTGGTTCGTCTCGCATATCCAGCCACACCGGAAAATGTAATGGAGCGACTAGCGGTTCAAGCATTCTTGGATGGACTCCGTGACCAAGAAACCAGACAAGCGTTGATATTAGCTCGTCCAACACATCTCGTAGACGCACTGGCACGCGCTTTGGAATTCGAAGCAGCAAAACAATGCTGCAAAAGCCAAAGTAAAGTTCAAATGATTGAGGAAGACTCACAGGAGCCTGCTAACTTGGAAGCTGCCATAAGAAAAGTGATGAAGGAAGTGTTGCCTGAGAAAAGACAGATAAGATGCTGGAATTGAGGCAAAATTGGACACGTGCGTAGCAAATGTCCAACATTCATCGAATCCGATGCAGAAAAACTAAAGAAGGTCGACGAGAAGGAACAATCGTCGGCATGTGTCCGGCAAGCCCCGGTTAACAACGCATATGTCGCCATCCTTCAACGACAGAACAAAGGTGTCTTCGTAGACGGTCTCATCAATAACGAGCCTTGCACCATGCTGCTAGATACAGGTGCGACTAGGACAATTCTCGGGCCTTCCTTTGCCAGAACACCGGAACGGATTGAACCGACAACTTGGAAGCTACGCACAGCAACAGGGGAGCCAGCTACTGTATATGGCGAGCTACCGATTGAAATAATTTTGGGCAGCACTAAAGTGAAACATCAGGCACTTGTAGCGGACATCGAAGACGATGCAATCATCGGAATGGACATCATGAATTCCAGAGGGTTTGAATTAGATTTCAAAGACGGCGTCCTACGTGTCAACGGAGAAGAGCTGGTGCTTCACGGGAGAAGTGAAGAGTTGATCCGTGTGTTGTTGGCTGAAGATGTAAGCGTACCTGAGAGGGCTGAAACCATTCTGGAGGCTCGCCTGGACGGGAGTGCGAGCAGTGGAGACGTATGATGTTCGAGCCCAAACTTCATGATGAGAAAATTGGACGAGGGATTGCACTAGGGAAGACCTTGTTGGTGCTGACAAAATTGTGCCGGTAAGGGTCATGAATGTCAATTATTTTCCAGTGACCTTGAAGAAAGGAACAATATTGGGGCACTGCTCGTCAGTTTCCTCAGTGATCCGGAGTGTACGAGGTACGATTAGCCAACCCAACAAGTTGCCCACAGAACTAGAAAAATTAGTTGCCATCTCTTCCAAAGACATAAAACCAGCTCAACAGCCCAAACTAAGAGATTTAGTCAAAAAGAGTACCAAGACATCTTCGATACCGGACAAGGAAAAGGGGGTCGAACTAATGTGGTCCAGCACAAGATTGATACTGGGGGTGCCCGACCGATCCGGCAATCAGCAAGAAGACTTCCTCTTGCCAAGAAGGATATAGTCAGCGATATGGGAAAAGAAGGAGTTATCGAACCATCTGACAGTCCCTGGTCCTCTCCAGTCGTACTGGTGAAGAAAAAGGATGGATCGACACGCTTTTGTGTAGACTATCGCCAACTTAATAATGTCACGAAGAAGGACAGTTACCCTCTCCCGAGAATAGATGACACCCTAGACACGTTGGCTGGTTCCACGATTTTCTCGACCCTTGATCTGAAGAGTGGATACTGGCAAGTAGAACTGGCTCAGGAAGATCGAGAAAAGACTGCTTTTACCATCGGCTCAGGATTGTGGCAGTTCACCGTTATGCCATTCGGGCTCTGTAATGCTCCCGCCACATTCGAAAGATTGATGGAGACAGTGCTGAAGGACTCTCATGGAACACGTGTCTAGTGTATCTCGACGACATAATTGTGGTCGGCAGATCGTTCGAGGACCACGTGAAAACTTGGAGGAAGTATTCCTGCGACTGAGGAACTCCGGATTGAAGATGAGCCCTAAGAAATGCCATCTGTTCCAAAAGAAGTACGATACCTCGGCCACGTTGTCTCTGGGAAGGAGTAGCAGTGGATGACCAGAAGATCAAAGCTGTTAAGGATTGGCCCATCCCAAAAGACATTCACCAACTTCGAAGTTTCCTTGGTTTATGCACATACTATCGCCGATATGTGCTGGGATTCGCCAACATCGCTAAACCACTGACCAGGCTCACGGAAGGCCAAACAAAGTTCCAGTGGTCCGAAGAATGTCAAGACTCATTCAGGAAGCTGAAAGAAGCTTTGATCAACGCACCTATACTGAGCTATCCCCTACCCAAAGGGAAATTCATTTTGGATACGGACGCCAGCAACGTGGGACTTGGAGCTGTCCTATCTCAGATCCAGGAGGGACAGGAGAAGGTCATTGGTTATTTCAGCAAGACGCTTAGCAAACCAGAGCGCAATTACTGTGTCACCAGGCGAGAGCTGTTAGCTGTTGTAAAGGGAGTGGAACACTTCTACAAGTACGTGTATGGAAGAAGATTCCTGTTGAGAACTGACCATGCAGCTCTCAAATGGCTCTTACAGTTCAAAAATCCTGAGGGTCAAGTAGCACGTTGGATCAAAGACTCCAAGAATTCGACTTCGAGATCGAACATCGAGCCGGAACTAGCCATAAGAATGCAGATGCCTTGTCGCGAAGACCATGTCCAGATGATTGCTCACATTGCCGACGAGCAGAAGAGAAAGAAGCAACACTTTGTAGAACCGCGGCAATGGATGACAACTGGAATGACAGCAAGATCCAGAAAGACCAAGAGAAAGACCCCGACCTTGGCTTAGTCGTCAGCTGGAAGAAGGGCAATCGAAGACCATCATGGCAGGAAGTCGCAGGTTACTCGCCGGCTGTTAAGTCCTATTGGGCACAATGGAACTCTCTTATTCTGGACAATGGGATCCTGAAACGTGTGTTGGAGGCCGATATTGGTGGGAAAACAGACGCCAAATAATTGTTCCCAGGAACAGAAGAGAGGAAGTGCTGCGGAAATCCATGATGGAGTCGCTGGAGGACATCTGGGAGTGACGGAGACCCTGCAAAAAGTGAGGCAACGGTTTTACTGGACCAATTGTCAAGCTGACGTCCCGGACTGGTGCAGAAAGTGCGCTGTATGCGCTGCTAGCAATGGACCTCGAATACGACCCAAGGCCCCGATGCGTCAGTACAACGTAGGCAGCCCGTTCGAGAGAATCGCCATTGACATCGCCGGCCCGTTTCCCGTATCCGACCACGGGAATAAATACATCCTTGTGGCAATGGACTACTTCAGTAAGTGGGCGGAAGCCTATGCCCTGCCCAACCAGGAAGCCATCACCGTCGCCGACGTCTTGGTGAAAGAGTGGATATGTCGATTTGGTATTCCAATGGAGCTGCACTCGGATCAAGGCAGAAATTTCGAATCCAACATGTTCCAAGAAATATGTTTACTGCTGAACATCCGCAAGACAAGAACCACGGCCCTACATCCGCAGTCCGATGGAATGGTGGAACGGATGAACAGAACGATCAACCGCCACTTGTCCAAGGTTGTCTCTGACCATCAAAGAGACTGGGACCAGTATCTTCATTTGTTCCTGATGGCCTATCGATCCGCAGTACACGAGTCAACAGGTCAAACTCCTGCTAGTATTATAATGGGCCGAGAACTGCGACTGCCTTGTGACCTGAAGTTTGGGATACCGCCAGGACAAGACACTGCGGGAGAGGACTACGTCAGAAAACTTCGGCAGAGAATGGACGACATCCACGAACGAGTCCGGTTGAACATCCAGAGTGCCAGCGATAAAATGAAGAAGACCTATGACATCAAGGCCGACGCTGGAGGGTTTAAGGTTGATGACCTGGTTTGGCTGTACAACCCCAAACGTCGTCGTGGACTATCACCAAAGTTGCGGAACTCGTGGAAGGCCCGTATAAGATCGTGAAAAGGATAAACGACCTTGTGTACCGAATCCATAAGCCACCCCGAGGGAAACCAAGGGTCGTCCATTTCAACAGGTTGGCCCCTTACGCTGGAAACCATGACCAAGTTCGCACCCTCAAGCCACCGGAGGATGATATGACGTTCGAGAAGTTCATGTCCTTGTATTCAAACGGGCGGAAAGTTCTACATGGGGTTACTAGAGAGGAGTCACGAGACCTTTTCGAGGTGCCTGCTGACTACGCACTAGCGCACTGTGTGGCAGAAGATCTTCGAATGTCCAGGGGCATCGCCGTAGTGTTTTCCAAGAAATTTGGTCAACTCCAAACACTGCGGGAGCAGAATCCAGAAGTTGGTGGGGTGCTACAGTTGAAGAAAGGCCAGAGAAACATCTACTACCTAGTTACCAAGAGGCATTCCCAAGATAAACCGTCCTATGAAGATGTCTGGAAGAGTCTCACCAAACTAAGAGACACTATGGTGGACCAGAATCTGGTGGATCTAGCAATTCCAAAATTGTCCTGTGGTATTGATGGGTTGGACTGGAGAGTCATAAGAAGTATGCTGGAGGCGATATTCAGATCCAGCGGCGTCAAGATTTTGGTTTGCTGTAACCCTCTTCCACGACCGGTCATGAAGACCGTGGAGTGTTACTTCCATCGAACTTCACGGTGCAAATATGGGGAGTCATGCAGATATCGTCACACTCCAAGGATGACATTTCGGGACGAAATGTCTTTAAGAAGGGGGCAATGTAACGAACCTAGACGGGACCTGTCGCCCCACGCGTTGCCATCGACAACGATGATGTCATCCCCGGAGATATTCGAGAACAATCCAGTCACGCTGCCGCGGAAAACAACGGTCAATATTAGAAACCACTGGAACATGCTGTTCGCCAACCGCCAGAATTGGAAACATCGAGAATTCTGTAACGGAGATAAATAGGCAGCCCTCAAGAGGGAGTCGCAGTCTAAGCAGCCGATAACGTCGAGCGATACAGTGGTGTAGTTAGTAATATGAATTAGTTGTAAATTTAAGTGTGAAATAAATTAGTAAAACCAAGTTAAGTTTATTTACGTTACACTATCACATATCATGTACAGTTAAAGAAAGTGTGAACAAAACCAATTATTTGAAAGTTTCTTCCACTTTTTCTCAAAATAAGAAGGTAATATACTAAAAAGGACATTTATGGTTTTGTGATAATCTTCATTAATAAAACAAAAAATAAGCTTTACATAAAAATTACTTTACATAATAGTTAATATTACATATTATAAGACCTGAGTGTGATACATACCATTATAAGAATAACCTAATCTATTACATGTTTCGGCTTTTTAACACATTTCTAAATCACTGATCAATCTCAACTTCATTTTAAACCTGTTACAAAGGCATTGATAAAAATGTAAACAGAAGATGAGGATGTATTTTCAAATAATGTCTCTGCTTTTCAACAATAGTGTCTTCAGGTAATCACTAGCCATCTAAATAGTATTAATAAACATCTACGTCTATGGCATTCTATGGTATTGGAAATTCAAAATTGGATGCCAGCGCCACAGTGGCGAAAGTCTGAACCAGACATACGTACATTGCTTGCCTGTCTTCTTAAAGGTTGTACACTTGTGTTTTGAGTTTTTCTGAAAATATTTCCATTTTGTATTCGTTTCCAGTTTTTTTTGTGTAGTGTTATTCATTTCAAGACTAGGGTAAATGTATAGTTAGTCCACTCGTGCTCCCTGAAAATAGCTGAAATTATTTTCATTGCCTGCTGAACACGAATCAGTGTACTTAAGAAGGATTTTTTCGACAGAACTGGCTGTATTTTGTGCCAAATTGTACCGAAAATGAGTGATTTAGTGTTCGAAGTTTATGCTGTTTGAAAGAAGGAGGCATTTTGAGTGCTTTTTGCGTGAGAAAACGGTGTTTGAAAATCAGGTTATATAAAACAAAAAGAATTGGCACCTACTCGGAAACGGTATGAGACCACCGTGATGAAGAGGCGGAAAAGTCTTTCAGATATTTTAAGGGAGCTTGAATGGACTTACTATACTTACTGGAAATGAAATAGTAAAATGAGATAACTTTGATGTAATCAGAAACAGGTTTTCCAATTTTCATGACATTATATACAGGCCCGTCGTCTGTCTATAGATTCGTTCAATCCTAGATTAGTCTGCACAGAATGCCCAAGTAGCGCACAGAGGTCATCATAAATCGATTGTACAGACGTCTACTAGACCTTCCGCAAAAGTCCATGACTTATGTCTTGTAATATGCTAAGACGTCGCTATGTATGCCAATACGACAAAAAGGCACACTCTTGCGACGTCACATCGACGTTATAAAGTAGTGGTAATGACTTGTCAATGTAGACTTATTTAAGCCAGTCACAAAAGGGTCGTTCTGTGGTCTTAGTGTAGTCATTATATCATTATGCATGAAGGTCATAATATTTCTAATATAGTATTACAATATGTATACCATATCAAAAGATTTTATATAATATCAATATAATATATAAGTCAGCCTTCCTTTACATGTTCATGATACTCTGTGACCGTGATAGTTATCGAGATAAAAATGATTCTCATTTATGTGTCTTTAAGAATTGTTTTGAAACTCTAGTGACCAAGCAAATCCATTTTTACGATCAAAATCCAATTCTACTCACTTAAAATTCATGCGCCTCGAAAATGAAGAGAGATAAATATTTATTTTCATTTCAGAAAAAATATATTTTATCAATTTTTTTCATTAATCGTTGAAATATGTAGACCATATTACGAAAGATACTTGATTAGCACATCTCCAATGATTTTCAAATTGATATAACACCCAGGGTCCCATATTTTTTATTTTAAATATTTTTGATCCAATATGGCTACCAGAATGATGTTATCAATCAATCGAAAAACATGGATGCCGTCCTTCTAGTGTCGAAAAGTTGTAATTACTCCGGTATGTACTATCATAGAATAGTTTACGAGTGTCTCAAAGACATCGCGATATCTTACATAAAAAAAATGTAATGTAGTCGCTGTGACCACAAGTAGCAAGTTTTGTTGTACTAACGTCGTAACGCTATCAAAAAAAGATATACACTGAGTGCATAAGCATTCCGCTAATTCCGCCTAATGGAAAACGCTAAAAATAACTGACATTTACAATAGAGGTTATGTTGATGTTGAACCGTTATATTTAAATATTTTTTATTTATCACTCGAAGTGCACATACATATTATTTATGTCTTTCCTTGTTGTGAAAACAATTGAAGGAACTGGATGAACTTCATTTTTTTGCAGTGTCCCGAAAGACTGATTAATTATTTCAGATGTTAATTTTGGGGTAAGCACTCATCCTTCCTCTTTATATTTTTCTATACGCTCCAGTTCTCTTGTAAGATAGATTGGATTTTTATTTTGGCATTTCAATCATTTATACTGAACTGAATATTCTACATACATAACACAATATACCTATCCAACAAAAATAACATAACCAACAAAAATAATCTAACCATAGACTAACCATTACGACCAAAGTTCATCAGTTGATAAAACTACCTACATGAGTACAATATGTAGTCGTAGAAACGTTTCAAAAATATATTCATTAGAACCACATATGTTCATTGTCATGATAACTTACAGCAACTGCTCTTGAGTTCTACTTAACGACACATACAATTTATTTACATTCAAACCACAGTACAACTTCATCTCGAGAATTCTTCATGGTACTCTCATTATATCTACTACACGACGTCATAGCAACGCCTGAAGGTTATAAAACGCACATTAACTTTTTGGTTTTAAAACATACAAATACGTGTTTTTACGACGGTATAAGAAGTCATTATGTTAATTTTATGACTCTGTGCTACTTGGGTGTTACATTCATTCTCTCGCGGAAAATGATGAAAACGTTTTGAGTTGCACAACGATGATGGTTTGAGCTTGAATCACTCATTTTTTCACTCGAGGACGTACAATAGTCAGCAGTACATCCGCCAGAATTTCATTGAATGTCAACAATCACAAGAGATTCGAGTTTTAACTATACAATGGCTGGCTAAAATCATATAAACTTCAATGTTTCGGAAAGTAAACAGTCTACTTATGTATAGTTTCAAAAATAGACACCAGAGGGAGTATCCGTAATTTTGAATTCCCAATAGGTCGTGACGATCACGAAATCATATTAAGGCAGCTCTACACCATCAGCCATGATGGACAAATACAGGCGATCACGAATGTGTGGAGGGCACTATATGCCTTTTCACGACTCGTTAGGCGCATTTTGGACACTTAGTAAATAAACGGTAAATACAAAAAGTCACGGTGTAATAGTGCCCAGTTAATAGGGGTAATGAAAATAGGCCCGAAAAAGGCATAGTGTATATAATAAGGATTTTATGTTGGAACATTAACAAATTAAACTTCCAGAGAAAAATTTAAAACATATTTCTTGATCTCCGATTTGCACACAATTCATGGAAATGTCTGCTCCCGAATATTATGTTTCATGTCATTCGTCCGTTGTCGCCGCCACAGGAGATAAAGCTGGATTTATAGATCGAAATACAGTCGTTGTCACTGACTAGAATGCGTTTCAAGCTGCGCGAAATGTCCCATGCATGGTGGCCGCCATTGTTGTTTATGTCCTCCTCGCAGTAGCGGAACAATTCCAGTGGCATTGCTTGTAATGGAAAATAGGGTATATCATAATAAAACGTTTTAATAAATGATGCATCAAAGGTACAGAGAATTGTGAATATAAATGTTATATACCTATGTAAAAAATGTTTACTCTTCCACCCATCTATTATACGAAGATATATGAGACATATTTTACATATCCTTATAATTGAATAGGTATTTCTATCAAGATTTTTTATTGCACTATTACATCAATATTTGAAAAATGAGTAAGTTATAAGGTCACATTTGATGTGGGTGCCAGATCATAGGGGGTTCAGAGATAACAAACGAACAGATTGCCTCGCCAAAGAATAACAAACACACAATTTCCTGACTCAGAAACCTTCTGTGGAATCTCTCAAGTCCATAGGAGAGAAGAGTTTCGAGGCTGGGAAACATGAAATGAAATCTCACTGGAATAAAGTGCCAGGATAAAGACAATAAGCGAAACTAGGCTAGTGAGCCTATCGCCAAAAAAAGTTGAACAGCTTCTCGAGTTGGACAAGAAATACTTGAAATTGGTAACGGGACTCTCACTGAACACTGCCCTCTGAGGTATATTTTTAACATTGTATTTATCCATTTTTCAACCGACGAAACCAAAAAGGAGGAGGTTCTCTAGTCGACGCGTATATTTTTTTCATGTATGACCACGCATAACTTTTTACAGAGGAGTCCGATTTCGATGATTCTTTTTTCATTGGATAGGGCATACTCCAAAGTAGGTCCCATCTGAATTTGAAAAAAAAATCCACTCCCAAGGGTAGCAAAATGGAAAATATGTATCGTTCACCCTCTGAATTTTGATCCGTTAACCGATTCTATCAGGCATAACTTTGTAGTGGGTTTTCCGATTTGGATGATTTTTTTTATTACCTAGGGTATACCTCATAGTTGATCATATTTGGGTTCGGAATGAATTAATCCACCCCTATGGATAGAAAAATAGGGGATGATTAATTTTTCACTTGTGAACATTGGCACACATATGTAGTTGACATTGACAGATCGCTATTGTCATTATTTTTGTTCTCCTACATCCGTCACAATAATAACATTCTATGGAAGGATGGAATTATATACAAAGTGATGAAATGAACTTACCAGAACTATCAAAAATAATTTATATTATATAACAATAAATAGTTGAAGTAGATAATCGTATTATTTAACTGTTATTAGTTGAAGTAAGGTGGGTAAGTATTTTGGAATTAATCAAAAGTTAAGTGGGTAGTAAATTAGTATATTTCAGCCACAAAAAATTGAAAAATAAAAACTTTTTAACAAAAAATTAAACCGACGAAAAACGGAACTGAAAATCAAAAAATAAAATAAACTTCCTTAGTCTTGATAACTAAGCTCCTAAACTAATGTAAGTAATTAATTGCGAGTCGGCGCCAAACGAATAATCAACGAAGATCATTAAATTACTTCAAAAAAATTATCAGAATGTCACCGTGCATCTCGATGCCATCATTTTACGCTTTACCTAGCTTGTTTGTTTGGCGCCGACTCAAAATTAGTTACTTACATTAGTTTAGGAGCTTAGTTATTAGAACTAAGGAGGTTTATTTTATTTTTTGCTTTTCAGTTCCGTTGTTTGTCGGTTTAATTTTTTGTTGAAAAGTTTTTATATTAGTGATCTTTGCCTCTCGACTATACCGCATATTTTCATTGTTTAAGAATATTTTTTGCCATTTGTTTAATTCTGTATTGTTGACGCTACAAAATGTACCATATTAAAACTGTTTTTTGAAAATGCCTTCATCTGAAAGGGAAAGGATTGAAATTTTAATTAAATTAAACAAGAGGTATGCAGATTATTCCATGAAATGCACCCAGATAGTGAACCTATTTCATAATCTACTGTAAGCAGAATAGAGCGAAAATACAGAGAATTAGGACACGTGAGGGATGCACCAAACCAAGGTAGACCTACAGTTAATGAAAATAATCAACAAGACTAGACGTAATTTCGTCGGCATCTGGATTTCTTACAAAATACGTTAATTCCTGATTTGACCCAGCTATTTCCTTATATTCAAATAGCCAATAATTTACACCGCAGAAGGCGCACCGCAACATTTTGATGCAACTTCGGTAGTGTATCCAGTAGCTGCATGACTACGTTATTTCATATAATAATTCTTAATACGTTTATTCTTCATTTCGTTTTTTGTAAAAATACAGTATCGTATAACTTTCTGATAAAATTTTGAAAACACCTTTTGTATTGTTGCCCACCCTCTACCAATTTGACGCAGCTTGATATATTTTTGGAATCAGCTCAGCAAGTTAACTCATAAATAAAAAAAATAAGGGTGTTCATTTAATAAAACCACCGCTGATGACGTCATAACTCGAAAGTAGATCACCCTGTATATTGGATTATTATTTAAAAAAAAGTAAATTAAAATAAAAAATCGGCCTGTTTCGGGAATTTTTAATGGTATTGTTTATTTAGCTAATAATATGAATGTATGCGTTACTTTATGAACACACTGAAAAGGCGATATGTATAAATAAGCATGGCCTCATATCATTACCTACTACTACAAACTAATGTAACACTTCATTATATATAACAGTTTTCAATTTATCCACTATGATCACTATAACAAAAAAGACAACAAAGTACAAAGACACATCCAAACCGAACACAAAGAAATTAAAGAAAATTGGAATGATTTGGCAACGCTTATAAGTGCCAACCGACAACGTCGTTATGTTTACAAATAGATGATATAAATACTACCGTCATACGTTCAGTTGATTATCTTCGTCGCACGCATGTAATATGCTCATGAAGTCATACTTTTCTTCATTGTTTGGTGTCCTCTTTGCCTATCGCATAAGGGTGCCACGAAATTCGGGTGCGCAGTAGACTAAACGCGTTCTAGTCAGTAGGTATATTAGTGCGAATTTACACGATCCAATAAATTGGTCAATTTTGTGACCTTGAATTTTATTGATAGGTGTAAACAGAAAATTGTCGTCAATTTGAACTTGACCAATAAATTGATGAGTTTAGAATCGGTTCTAATTTGTCATCAATTTTTAGTGACAATTTGCAGTAACTTTCGGCCATGAATTGGTTGCCTGTTAGAACAGAGATTTTCAGGTTATATGTTGTAACCGAACCCACCCCGGTCTTATATGATTGGTAAATTTTCTGGTCGACTTTCAATTTTTTCAACCTTCTTTTTTTTTCTTTTTTCTTTTTTTTTTTTGTTGTGATCGTCTAGACAGTCAGCGCCACTTCTCAGGTAGCCTAGTATAGCATTTTTTTTTGTCGGCACACAGCCTTATATAGAGAGACCCTTGAAAGGAGAGACCCTCAATTTTCCCACGTTGTGTATGTTGTTTTTTTTTGTGTTCTTTAGGATACAAAGTTCTGTTCAGCTGAAGAGAAATAAAAGACAAACTTAAATAAATACATATATTAAAGCCAAGAGTTACAATCTCCACTTGTTTGAAAACAATTCAACGATTAAAGGCTTTACATTTTCCACAAGATACTATTGCAAATTATAAGAGTTCAGCTTATAAAAAATCGTCTCTGGTTTCGAATCTGAGTAGATACTGCTATGTAAAGTGTTTCTGAAGTGATGAAAATTGGATTATATAAAGGTGATCGGAATATATCTGTAGTTGTAACATTGTTTCATGCCCAAAACACCTTGCCGGTGTTTTCACGGGTATATTCATAGATTGATTATCGCCAATTGAGAGAATGAAGACTATAGTACATTTCCAGCACGCAACCAAGGAGTTGCCAGACTCACAGGACTAGTGACCGGTCCGAGATTGTTTTGTGTGCACCCATACTAGACAACCCGTTACCATCCTCGGCCACTCTTTACAGTACGTTCTATTTTTTATATAGAGTTTTAGGCGTAAAGCCGGGATCCATGCTTAGCAGAGAGTAACATTGTAGCACTACAAACATACTCATTCCAACATTTCTCAATTTAGCTATTAAACTGTCGTGTTGAGCCGTAGTCAAGTACTAAAATCAATTCTAGACCAATATATCTATAACTTTAGGATTTAAAGTGGTACTGATAGGCTTCGACTAATATGACCTAGATATATTCCACCATTAAGTATTCTAGATTCAAACCAGGAACAATTATCAAATTTCAATTTTCCTATCTTTACAATATTCTTTGAGGTCCAGGAGGACAGACTGTTGTTTATTAAGGCATTCAAAATACAAATTGGTGAAACTGTCTAAAAATTCATTAGTCTGATATCTTACCCAAATTCCTATAGAATTTACTCCCGACAACGTGTGAGAATAGTCCACTAATATATTTACCTCGCCACACATCAAGAAGTTTGCAGGGACAGCGTCCGCTGATGGACATGAATGTTTTGGAGTGCACCCCTACCCACAAACCCGTTACTTTCCACGGTCACTTTTTAGTATTACTAATGTTGCGTAAAACCGGGATTTATTTATGGCAAGAAGCAACAATGAGACAATGATAAACATATTCAGTTCCACTACTTCACAGTTGTACTAAAGTTTCTCTATTTCACTCGATGTTATAAGTAAGACACAGACTAATCGTGGCCGAAAATGCTGACTCTATAATTTAACTGAGTTGACTGGTTAGTGATAATGAATGGAGATTATCAAATAAAGGGAATAAGTAGAAAATTCTGAATAATTGAAGATCGTTATCATTTCTATTCATTACGGACCTGGACTTCCCGAAGGTACTCGTGTTGTACTTGTAAATTCCATTTTGGATCCGTCCTCTTCTTCCCAGTACCTAAGGAAGAGAACTATATTAGCACTTGACAAAATACAAATGTGTGTTAAACGTTTGCCCCACGATTTTATTTTCTAGGAGGGTCAATCTTTAATAACTCAATCGGAAGATCAAACATTTCCAAATTAGTAGTGAAACATACCCCTACCCCTGGAACTTACGCCCTATACTTGAAATCAGCCAACCTACATAGGCTTGGGGATTCACTAAACTCATTCCAAATCGAAATAGTTGAGTATGGGACTCCACTGAGTGGATTACTGAGGAGCGAAGTGAGTGTGGTGCCTTGACGGGGTTTATTCCGGAAAGGTGTGTGTGAGTGTGGTGCCTCGACGGGGTTTATTCCGGAGGGGTGTGAAGTGAGTGTGGTGCCTTGACGGGGTTTATTCCGGAGGTGTGTGTGTGTGTGCCTCGACGGGGTTTATTCCGGGGGGGTGAGTGTGGTGCCTCGACGGGGTTTATTCCGGAGGGGTTGAGGGGTTTATTCCGGGGGGGTGGTGTTGGCTCGACGGGGTTTTTCCGGAGGGGGAGTGTGTGTGCCTCGACGGGGTTTATTCCGGAGGGGTGTGGTGGTGTGTGCCTCGAGGGGTTTATTCCGGAGGGGTGTGGTGGTGTGGTGCCTCGACGGGGTTTATTCCGGAGGGTGTGGATGAGTGTGTTGCCTAATGAGTGTGGTGAATAATGAGTGTGGTGAATAATAAGTAATATGTGAAAACCAAATGTATAGATCGTATGTATAAACAATAACCAGAGAAAATTCAATAAAATATACCAATAGCATAATATCATATGAATAGAGATTAATATCGGGTATTAGTGATCACAAGAGGAAAATATAATATGGGGAATAATAACTTGTAATAAAACAAAACATCATTAAAATATATACCTATAGTCCTGAAATAAATGATTGCAAATAAGTGTTAGTGAAGAACGATATATCTACCTATAATATAGATTAAATATACCAATATAATAATTTTACGCTAAAGACAAAATTAATAAACGAACATTAGTAAAGCAATATATCTGTATCATAGGTATAAGTCATAACCTGTGAAATTTATTCAACATATCAAACCATTATGTTTTCCTAAAGGAAGAAATAACCATAAAATATTAGTAAAACAATACGCATGTACATATGTACAAACAATCACCTGTAAAATAATCTGATTATACCAATCTCATCATTTATCTAGGTAAACGATAAAGAACCACTCGTTAAAACACCCCTATCGGAAAACTCGCCGTTAAAATACAACTCACAGTCGACCGCTTCAGTTTGAACTACTTCACCATGTCAACTGTCATAATTCATAATAAAAGTTCAATTCATAGATACAATTTCAGTTTCAATAATAATGGATTAAAAATGATTCAAGTCATCTTACCAAAATATAATTCCATAGCAGGAGATGTTGTCAGGACCAGGACCCAAGTGGAAGTGATTTCTGATCGATTTGGTGCTCGCTTTTATAGGAAAAGGATCGTATCCAGGGAGACGCATTTTGTTTCTAAGAATTCCCAATTTTCCGACTGGAATTTGCCGATTTTCGAATTTACCGAATGGATTTGCAATCTGAAACTTGTATGAAAGTGGTCTAAGATATCTGTTCTACAATTGGAACCAGGTTTCTCTCCTGAATAAATACGGCATTTACCAAATTTTAGCCATAACTTCCGTCTTTGACGTCTTGTTGATAACTCAAGCTACAGGACAAATTTTACTTTGGAACTCTATTTTCAACTCTCAAGCTCAGTAAGGTGGGTAAAAAGTATATCAGCTTGATGAGAAAAGTGCATTCTTTCATTTGATATATTGGATTAGTAGAGAAATATTCTAGGAAGACGACAGGGTAGTGTAGAAGTTGAAATGTCATCCTACATGTTCAAAATATTTCCTAGATTTGGTTTTAATATTTCCTAGATTTGGTTTTACTAACTCTAAAGATACTATTCTTCCTATCAGCTTTATCGAGAAAGTATATTCTTTCATTTGAGGGGTGAAATAAGTAGATAGACATTGAAAATTTGCAGGGTAGCAGAAGTCGACGGACACTCCTACATGCTTATAAAGTTCCAAGATTCGTTTTTCCTACCTGCAGAGTTCTTATTATATTGATCAGCTTGATTAATAAAGTGTATTCTACGATTTAGGAAGTCATTTCAGCAGAGAAATATTATTTGAACAATACAGGGTATCGTTGAAGTTGAGTTGAATATCCTCATCTCTATAATGTTCCCAGATTTGTCCTTTCTGTTCCTAAGATTGATATTTGTAGCTCAGATTCATCAATGAAGTGTGTATTTCAATTCTAGATGACAAATTGTTAGGAAAATGTGATTGGGAGATGACAGTAGTGCTGAAGTTGCATCGTAGAAAGTACATACAATGTTACCTAAGAAGTGTATGGACCTTATACCTATGAAGTGATTCATACTCACCTTGTTCTCTTCATACAATTTTAGACTTGTTATAAGTTGTCGTACAATTCCACAACTTCAGTTGCGGGAGAGGGAAAGAAATCATCGAAGGAGTTTTACTTACTTTCTGCTAGGTTCTTTTCTTCGGAAACCCTTTTCTTGTAAGTACAGATGATGATGCTAACTACCTGCTTGGGATGTGCTTCTTCTGGATGATATTCCATCCTCAGACGATGCTCTGATGTTTTCCATAGTTGACTTCATAACGCTAGTTTTTTTTTTTTTGTTTATGAAAAGAACACTCCCCCTACCCACCGAGCTCTAGGAATTTATGTTACCTAACAAGACCCGGGGTCACACCGTCTCAATGTTATTATTTACGCGATTTCACATACCATACCCTAACCACGAGAAAAATGATAGTGTGAAAAAAAAACATAATTTACGTTGCATTACATTTGCAGCAATGTGCATTGATGAATATAAAAGACAGAGATGTAGAAGATGGTGGATTAGATCTCTGTTTGAGAAAAGAGGGGAAAGGAAACTTGACATTAGTTCACGAAAAAGTCCTGATTGCAGATCCTAATCAATTCTAACGATGTTTAAGAATGGATCAATTCGATAAGCTATTGAATAATATTCGGAACTTTTCCTATAGTTGAACCATTTTTTGTCAGTATGTTGGTATTCCTGAGTAAAAACTGTTGCCAAAATTGACCAATAAATTGTCAGGTGTAAATATAACCCATATTGGTCAATTTTATTGTTCAATTTATTGATCAATTTTATTGGATCGTAAATTCGCACTTATAATTACAATTCTATGGCGGCAACGGACTAGTAACATGAAACGTAATATTTTGGAGCAGACATCTTCAATTTCTGTGTTGTGCAAATAAGAGATTAAAAGTTGCGTTTTATATTTATTTTCTTTGGAAGTTTCGGTTGATTTGTTTAATAAATGCCTATATATGAGTATTCCTAGTGAACCCAACAAATATTTCAACATTAGAAATTTGGCGTTTGAAAAACGTCAACTCATCCGGTCTACGCCGGAAGTATAAATTGATGTAAGATTATATAAGATTTATATAGACGACCATAGATGCGTTTATGATGGAATGTACTGACTCGATAGTTCAGAATTTTGAATTATTATTCTTAGCAAGTCCACCATATGACTGGCCAAAATTTACTAAAACGGTAAACAAATTTACCCAAAATCTTCTTCATAGATTTTATGGAAATTACGCATATTCAATAACGTATGGGGCTAAGAAAGTATCGAAACTTTTCTGAAACTATTTCGAAAATCCATTAATTCAAATCCCTATTCGCTTACTAACTACCCTAGACTAGGTATGCGCCATCTACCTCCTACGGGCGAAACGTCAGTCGTCAGGGTGCGCTAGACCACAGATGTCCTTAGTTTTCATTAGATGAAAAATATGTGAAAAATCTTAGGGAGAGTTATTAAATATCACACTATTTATTTGAAGCAGAATCGGTAACAATTCTAAATATTGAAATCTTCAACAACGGACACTATTCCGTTTTGTCAGGATATTAAAATACATTTGTAGTCAATGGCTGGGTCATTCTATGGATTTAAATATGTCATTTACATTCTTGATCATTAATTTTCATCCACTGACTTATGGTGGATTTATGCAACACCAATTAACAATTATCAAGTAACAATTATCAATTAACAAATAACGAAAATGATGGCATTTATGCATGTTCAATTAACAATTAAGGAAGGAAAGTAAGCATGCGCACAAGTCATACAACACGGGAAATTGCCGAACGAGGTCGATCAAAATAGGCATCATCAATTTCAATTTTTACAGTATATTTTCAGGAAGAAATAAAATTCCAAAAGACGCCACAACCGACAACAAAAACAAACCAGAATATTGTATTTAATAAAAGTTAGGTTAGCTTTCGTCAACGCACGGGCCAATCCACGGTCCTCTGCGTACTAGTTGCGCACTAGAAGACAATTTGGTTCAATTAAAGTAAGAAGTAAAAGTTGGCCAACTTTCTACTTGTTAATTGAAAATTGTTACTTGTCTGCATAAACACGTCCATTGTAAGATGATGGTTCAACTTATAATTACTAATTGATAATTGGTACTTGATAATTGTTAATTGATGTTGCATAAATTAACCATAAATTAGCCAGGATGAAAATGGGCTTTCATTCAACACGATTCGCTTGAGCATATTTTCTTTTCATTTCAGCATCAGTTGACGACTAAAACGATGAAAGCATTCTTTATATTATTTATAAACAATGATGAAAGATATAGATACACGACACATGGTATGCGTGTTCCAACAAATCATCCCAAGAAACTAACCGACGACATCTGCAATCTGCAGCAGTGACACCCCGATTCAGTGGTTACTATGCGAACATACCTTGGAACTAGCTCACGAGATGGCGGTAACATAGAAGGCATTCAGAAAGTAGTTTGTCCCTCATGCTATAGATGGCAGCATAGATTCAATATTTCTGAAGGATATAATTATTGTTTATCCACAGCTGGCATGGTCATAATGCTTCTCTTTACAAACGTCTGATTAGGTCAATAAATCACTGCCTGATTTTTGAATAATACAAGAGAAACAAGAATTCTAGTTATTTATTGGCCCTATTTGTAATTCCTGCGGGTAATATGAAAATTTCAGACACTTTAACTTGCTTGCTTGATTTTTTTGCCTGTCTTTTACGGACAATATACTAGTATCGGGGATAATAGCACATATTCACGGGTTATGAACGTATAAATTGTCCGAAAAACATGGCGGAAATTGAGGCATGCGCACAGAATATTTTCTATAATGAAAAAGTCTACTTACTTATTTTTTACATTTACATTGATAGTTATATCAATAGTTTTTTTTTCTTGTCATCATCTGTAACATTACATTACAAATGGAGCCTATAAACAATCTAAATTCACATAATACACAAACCATTTTTCATAGAAACCATATCATAATCATCGAAAAACATGTTTATACATTTTTAGCAATAGAGGGAACAACACGCTTGTGCCCCTTTTCTGAAATATTTTGATTTGCACATATAGATTACCACCTACAAAGGTCAGCAACAAACTTAGGAATTGGTTCTTGGTTATCTTTTGAATTCGTCTTCCAGCCTTGGTTGAGGTCAAGCGGCAACCTTGTGGTTGGAAGTCATGTTAATGTTTGTAATTGTCCTGCCGTTGATAAGGTGCATTGCAAAAATATATAAATGTTTTTGTTTGTGTTCAATAAGTGTATGTGAAATTATCAGGCCCCTTGTTCTCTACGATGGTACCAAGGCCGGATGACAACGGATTGGTCGGAACAAGGGAAACGTTTACAAAGGAAAAAAACTGTATCAGAAATATTGCCGTTTAACGTGCATTGCAAATATTATTTGATGGGATAAAACTAGGGCACTCGTATCATTTCGAGTGAGACATCCAGGGTGCCTTACGAAGGGGTGCAAGTGAGGTACAACCACACGAGGCCCTTGGACATGGTCAACTTTCTGATGGAAAAAGGCCAACATACTGGAAAAGAGAGAGAGAGAAATAGTATTGTCCATCAATATTCTTGAAACAACCACAATTGGCGCTAGTGTTTTGGGGAAGTAAAGGTCAAATGGAATTGAATTGAATTGAATTAAGGAGCGTCCTCAAATTTGATAATTTCGACAAAGCTTTGGGAATTAAGAAATTATTTCCACAAAATCTAATTTTCGAGGACCGAACTGATGCAAAGAAAAAAATATGCGTGAGATTTATGTATTTCTGAATTTTGTGATACATCATTAACAATTGGGAAATATATGGAGACATTGTATATGGAAGACCTACGATACAGTATGATACGATGAAGTAGTGTAGAGATCGATATCGCAAATTTGGATTGTGAACAATCACTTCGTTATTTTCTTATAAAGATAATAGAGATAGATTGATTGTTTGAAAAATGAAAGATGATTAACAGATGTGGAATCATCTGCGACTGAAAGATAAACTTTGGTTACTATCTTCCATCGTTCAAGATAACCTCTTGTGGGGTATTCATTTTGAAAAGGGAGACATTCTCAATTGATTATTGAATCTCGAACGATGGAAGATAGTGACTGAAGTTTATCTTTCAGTCGCAGATGATTCCACATCTGATTTCATGAACATCCTGTTCATATTTTCGTACAAATCAATCTATCATACCCCATGACAGGTTTCAATGTCAAAACACACTAATTTCAAAGTGTCTCTCCAAAATAAATGTTTCTAACATGTTTCCATCTTTGCAAAGTGAGATTGCTTCTAGAAAATGTGTTTCCCATTTCTTCCGATCTTCCTGACGATCGTGGAAGCGTGAAATAGATTTTTGGCGACAAAAATGTATTGAAGAACTAGTGAAAGCGATGCCTCTCTTGCGTCAATGTTGCAAATGATTTCTGGTGAGTACTCTCTTCTTGAAAACATCCTTCTTTGCCTCATTCATCTATATGAGTTCCTAATTAAGACTGGAATAGAAAATCGAATAATAACTATCTGAATGAAAATGCAAATTTTCAATTTCATATTTTTTCTTTTGAGTTAGGGTCTTTTCAGAATATCTATCAGATGTAGTTCAATGTCCAGCATGGCTTTAGCCGGGGAAGTAGTTGTTTTCTGTATTCTATGACTGTGAATAGATTGATTCATTTTGAAATACTCTTCATCACACAAAAATAATTACAACACGCGACTTGACCGGCACAAGGCAAAGGGCCCCATACGACTATACGACGTGACACGTGACCCAACAGCGACCCCACCACGGCACCTAATATAGCGAAAATTTTATAATAATGGTTCTGCGCAATATTTTCAATAAATTGTAATTATTTAATGACAAATAAAATATTTTCTAATAAAATAGCCATTTTTAGGACAAGTAAAGCGTGGCAATTAATCAGGAACCGGATGAGGTGAGTGATTTCGCAGAAATTATTTTGCAATTGTTGCATAAATAACTATTGTGTCACTGACTCGTCGAAACAAAATTGCAACCAGCCTACTAAGAATACAAATCTGCGCTACCGTTGCTTCTGTTCCATTTAATTTGGAAACCAGCCTACTCGATACGAATAATTCGATACCGTTGCTGCGCTATGAGCAATGTGTAAGGTGGTTGTTTATTGGTAACTAGGTAACACTTTTAATCACTTGTGAAATAAATATTTTTTCCGGCGACCTCGTATTAACTAGTCTGTTTAATCTTCACGAAATCGATTGTTAATGACCCTTATTAACCTTCAATTTCTCTTTTAATACATAATTGTTATACAGTGCTTCTCAAAAGTCCCCTCCCCCCCTCTTATTTTTGGAACGATTATACATAAACAAGTGAAATTTGGAAACTGAATATTAAAGGTTGTAAATTTCCCTACTAGTGATGATAGATGACGAAATCGTCAATGACGTCACAAGGCCATTGTGACTAATAATTTTAAATGGAACCCTATACGGCAAGCGACACCTCTTTTAAAAGGTATCGAAAGAACCTATTCAATGATACTAATTTTGTTTGTGTTTATGGCAGTTTTGGCAACTCGATTTTGAAAAACGCAAAGCGTGATGAATTAAAACAGTTAATACTAAAATTCCAAATTTAAGCTCCGCCTCTGGATAGTTGTCAAATGAGCTGACATTTTTGTTAGTCTCCCTAATTCGACGTTTTTGTAATTGTCCAAGTTTTTGAACATTTAATAATTTGTGTATTGCTGATGGAACGTTTAACTGTTTTAGCAGCTTTTGGTACTTTTAATATTTTTGTACATTTTGATAATTTGTTGAACTGTTGTGAGCCGAAGTGCTTCAAGAAGCGAAATGGTACGTGCTTTAGGTGATAAAGTAGCAGCGATCCTAATTCTTGGTGAAACTGGACAAAATATTCATGCAGCAGAACGCATTTTTAATGAGAGGTTTCCCGATCGCCCCGTATCGAGGACTTATTTAAGGGAGCTTCTTCGTAAGTTTGGAACAACGGGTAGTATTAATGATGCGAAACGATCTGGCAGACCACAAATTTCTGATGAGAAAAAAACTGATATACTGGCAGAAGTAATAGTTAATCCTACTTCTTCAACAATTCACGTTGCATCTACCTGTGAAGTCAGTCGAAGTACAGTACACAGGGTGTTGAAAAAATACAAATTTCATCCATACAAATTGAAAATGGTTCATCAACTTTCAGACGACGACCCAGACCGAAGACTAGAATTTTGTGAAAATATGGAAAATAAAATTAACCAACAGCCAGACTATGTCAAAACAATTTGTTTTAGTGACGAAAGTACTTTCTTTCTAAATGGAAATGTTAATTGCAAAACGCAATAGAACCGTTAATCCTTGAAATTTTGGAAGATAATCCAGATGAATTCGGCAATTTGGAAATAACATTTCAACAGGATGGTGCTCCTCCACACTATTACGGCGCAGTAAGACGGTATTTGGATTAGGAGTATCGTGGTAGATGGATTGGACGACGAGGTTCAACGGAATGGCTAGCTCGATCACCGGACCTCACACCTTTGGATTTTTTCTGTGGGGGTACCTTGAATCGAAGGTTTACGCCACTGAACCTGACAATATTGACGTTTTGAAACAACGTATTGTTGCAGAATGTGAGGCTGTTTCCGCAGACACATTTGCAAAAGTACGAGAAGAGTTTAAAAATAGGATATTTCACTGTCAGCAAGTAAATGGAGTCACTTCGAGCAATTTCTTTAAGTAGATACTGATTCTTAAATCTGTAATGATACTGATTCTTAAATCTGAATGGAATTAAAATTTTAATGTTTACTAATGAGCCATAAACACAAACAAAATTAGTATCATTGAATAGGTTTTTTCGATACTTTTTGAAAGAGGTGTCGCTTGCCGTAGGGTTCCATTTAAAATTATTGGTCACAATGGTCTTGTGACATCATCTTTGACGATTTTGTCATCTATCATCACTAGTAGGGAAGTTTACAACCTCTAATATTCAGTTTCCAAATTTCACTTGTTTATGTATAATCGTTCCAAAAATAAGAGGGGGGGGAGGGGACTTTTGAGAAGCACTGTATATGCAACCAAACATACACCGAAACCGACCATTAATAATCTGTAAATGGTCAATTTGGTCCATTAATGTATAATTGTGGTATAGGCAACTAAAAAATACACGAATTGGAATATTATTCAAATGTCAAATTATATTACCTTCGCGCTATCAAATTTATGTATTTTAAAATCCAAATATTGTGTTTCCTCCTAGTTGAAGGAAATGGATATCGAACATTTCACGTTGACCTCAGGAACGAGGTCGACGGATTTTTTTTGTAATCAACTCGTATATTAAAATGGCGATTAATACACTAGTTGATTAAATAACTTTAAATCACTAGTGATTAAAAGTGCAACTTATCTCACTAATTTGAGTCGAAATACGTTTTATCTAACAATCAGTTTGAATTTAGAACAAATCTACCATAAGGGCGTTGCTTAAAATCATAGGGGACATTGTCGAGGGCCTGGAAAATAATCACCATACCATCCTCTCTATGTGCGACCTGTGGGAGGCGTTCGATTGTGTCTCACATGACCTACTCTTAGAGAAATCAGAGTATTACGCGATTAGGGGAATACCTCTTAACTTATTCTCATCATACATGACTCGCAGACAACAAATGGTGAAAATAAACGCCACAACATCAAACCTCAAAACCATTACACATGGGGTACCTCAGGGCTCTGTCCTTGGACCATTACTTCTTATCATTTATATTGATGACAGTCGTCACACTGCTTTCAGACGATACTTCATCTGATTTTTTTCATTCTTTCAGATATAAAAAAAACTCAATATCCATAACAAGGTCACCTTGTTATGGATATAAAACAAAAAACCATAACAAACTAAGAAGGTCCAAACGAATCCTATGTTTGAAGAGTTGTAATGTTTGTAATCCTGATGAAGACGAGGATCCTCCCGTCGAAACGTAGAAACGTATGAATTTCACGTGTTATACCAAAACAAAGTTGTAATTGATTTATGAAAGTCAGATCCACGAACCTAAAACCCAAGAAAAACAAGCCAAATATATATATATATATATATATATATATATATATATATATATATACATATGTATATATGTTGGCCCGTTGCTCTTCATATTGTATTTAAATGATATTGAGCTGTTCGTTGACTGTGAATTCATTAATCTTTTTGCGAATGATACTCTGTTAGCAGTAAGCGATGATAGTCTGGATTGTGCAACCAAAATAATTAACTCGGTTTTGAGTGATGTCCATGAATATTTAACAAGAAATGAACTCAAATAATCGTTTCCAAAACTAAAGGAATGCTTTTAACAACAAAATATAAATACAGGGTGTCCACGGAAGGTGGCTCGCCCCTATAACTTTTTTATTTTCGGAGATAATGGAATGAAATTTGGAGGATCTGTTTAATGCATAAAACTGCATTTTTTGACAAGTAACTCAATTTCATGTAAATTCCGGATTCACCGGAAGTGACATAAACTTTCGATTTTTAAATGGGACACCTTTTATATTTTCAGTTTTTTTGTCTCCATATGACATTGAGAATACAATACATGTATCCTTTGTTACTGTTTGTAACCGTTTTTTTTTTCAAAAGTAATTTTTTATTCTAGAGGGCTATGGATACGTTCAAATAACTAATTTCACTCCTAAAATGTAAAGATACAACTTTAGTGTTTTCGATCAAAATGTTTCAGCTATGAGCCGTTGGATTTTAAAATTTTTATTACTATTTTTTTCAAATGGCAACATGGTGGCTCGTCAGGTTAGAAAAAAAGAGCATTTTATTACGATTAATTTGATACCGCACTCTATTAGGTTGTAAAAAAACTTTCGATAAAAAACTAAAAAATATAATGTTAGAACTTTCGTTAAAAGAATCATTAAATTGTTGCGTTAAAAATTGACGTGTCGACATATATTTTATATCTCTTCTACAAAGTCAATTAGGTAGTTATTGTGTACCTCATTGTTTGAAAATCATGGAAAATAACAATAGTTATACAAGAACTGAAAAAGTTTATATGTTATTAGTTTTTGGAGAGTGTAGGCAAAATTCAACCGATGCTCCACGTCTTTACGCACAGAGATATCCTGATCGGCGTCACCCGACCCGGCACTATTTTCCAAAACTGGTTCAAAAAATGCGAAATGAGCCTGATAATGATGGGAACGATTCGTTTGTTGTGAGTGAAGAAAAAGAAATAGATGTTCTGGCATATGTTCAAGTAAATATTAATACGTCACTCAGGAAGATCCCAAGAGAATGTGACATTTCGAAGTCTTCTGCAGCTAACATTTTGAAGAAACATAAATATCATTCATTTTAATATCAACTACACCAGCGCCTGTACCAAAACGATAATGCAAGGAGACTTGAGTATTGCAATTGGTTCTTTGGAAAATATTTGAAGGATGACACATTTCCATATAAAATTCTGTATACTGACGAAATCCGTTTCGCTAATTTGGGACATTTCAACAGAAATAATAAGCGATATTGGTCCGATGCAAATTTACACTTGATGGAGGAAGGACATTTCCAAGAACAGTTTGGTTTCAATTGATGGGTTGGGATATTAGGGTCTATAATTTTTTACGGTGTCCTGACAGGGGCTAGATATCTAAGTTTCCGCAAGCAGAAAATTGAGCATTTCTTGGACGAAGTTCCATTAATAAATCGAGTTGGATTATTTTATCAACAAGATGGTGCTCCACGACCCATAAAACGAAAACTGGGTTGGAAATATGGGTCCAGTTAGCTGGCCGGCGAGGTAAAATAGGGTTGTTTTCAATTTATACCTTTATTTATTTCTTTTTAAAAAACTTTAAAAACGAGGTTTATGATGTACCTCCTGCCACACGACATGAATTAGAGGGCAAAGTAAGGGCAGGTATTCATAGAATTACACCAAGACAGTTCGCATTTGTCAGCAACAAGATAGAGGTCACTTTGAACATCTGGAACCCTAAAGATATGTAAATAGGTAGTTTCAATATAATTATTTCATTTTCAACAGGTGCTTCATTTTAGAAAAGTTCTAACGTTATGGTATTTTCAGTTTTTTATCGGAAGTTTTCTTACAACCTAATAGAGTGCGGTATCAAATTAATCGTAATAAAATGCTCTTTTTTTCTGACCGACGAGCCACCATGTTGCCATTTGAAAAAAAATAGTAATAAATTTTTTTAAATCAAACGTCACATAGCTGAAACATTTTGATCGAAAACAGTAAATTGTATTTTTACAAACATTTTAGGACTGAATTAGCCCTAAAAAAATTTGAAAAAAAATAAAAAAAACTTTACAATATAACAAATGATAATGGTGTATTCTAAATGTCATATGGAGCCAAAAAAACTGAAAATATACCAGGTGTCCCTTTTAAAAATCGAAAGTTTATGTCACTTCCGGTGAATCCGGAATTTGCATAGAGTTGAATTACTTGTAGAAAAATGCAGTTTTATGCATTAAATAGATCCTCCAAATTTCATTATATTATCTCCAAAAACAAAAAAGTTATAGGTGCGAGCCTCCTTCCGTGGACACCTGGTATATCACTATCGATATAAATTGTATCAACTTACATTTGAGTAACGAAAAAATAGAAATAGTTGTCATAATCGCCTGCAGTTTTCCAATTGCCAGATATCGTGTTAGAAACACCATTTTCACTCTTTTTAGGCATTTAGATCACTTTCAGCAGACTGTTTTATTGCTTTTAAGTTAACGACGGAGTTTATAATTCACTTTTTCCACACTTTGGGGCTTAAACGGCACTTTAAACTACTGAATTTCACGAAATTCGCGGAGCAACTACAAAATGACATAATTGAATTATTCATTGCCTTGCTTGAAAAACTGAGGCTTTCTAACATGCTGAAAAAGGTAAATTGAATTCAAATATCAAATCACTGTATGTAGTGAGTTCAGAATCTCTTATTCCATCAATTTTGCATTTCCTATCTCCCTATATAGGAATTGAATGCGTTGACATTTAATTCTGACAGGACCAAGTGTAGTTGTCACACATACTCGTATATAATTATATTCGCAGATGACTTCAAAATATTAAAAAAGATAGAAACAGTGAGAGATTGTGTGATGTTACAGAAGGGCATTATTAGGGTTTTAGAATGGAGTTATAAAAATAAATTATATTTCAATCTAGGCAAATGTTTTGTGTTAACTATAACACGCATTAAGCAACCGTGTCTCTTTAATTATTTAGTGGGGGGTCAAAGCTTACAACGATGCACTGAAATCAAAGATTTAGGCATAACCTACAACAGCACATTCTCATTTGCCATACACATTGAAAATATTTTAAAGTCAGCTAATAAAATGTTAGGTTTTATAATAAGACAATCTCATATCTTTAATAATATTAATACACTTAAACTTTTGTACTATAGCTTGGTTAGGAGCAAGTTAGAGTTTGGCTCATTAATTTGGTTCACGGAATCTCAAAGTAATTTGAATAAATTAGAAAAAATTCAAAATAAGTTTTTAAGGTTACTCTATTTTAAAAAACATCACGTATACCCTGACTACCAGACAATAAGAAGTACAACTCTTAGGAATGAATTCAAGATATTATCTCTAGAAAATAGAAGACAACTCTCAGTATTGGTATTTTTATATAATATTATAAATAATAGAATTAGCTCCCCTGAACTTTTGGCCTCAATTAGATTTAACGTGCCACCTAGAAGAATGCGCCAGGTTCCAATGTTTAATATTCCTCCATCATTTAACATTTCGAGATCACCTACGGTAAACATGTTTCGACTTGCGAATCAATTCAATGCATTAGTAGATCTAGAATGGACAGTTTCTACTAGAGTTTTTCGTAAAACAATCTTGGAGCATTTAATACTGATATCTCTATGAAGAACTTTAAAGGTTGTATCAATCCTCATACAATTCAATTAATTTAGGAAAAATTATACGAATATAATTATATATTTACATATAACTAATTTTTTTAGGTGTCTACATTTTGTGAATCTTACAAATTCTGTAAATTTTATTTTATTATGTAAAAAGTTATTAATTTGCACAATGTATCTAATTACATATTTATTCATGTAATAAAACCGTAAGGTTTGTATGAATAATAAATAAATAAATAAATAATAGAAAGAGACATAGAGAGAGAGAAAGCACGTTACGTTTTCTACCAGTCAACACCTACCGCAAGCCGCGTAAAGGAACTTAGTTCCAAAAGATCTTTCGCTTTCCATTAACCATTTTTTTAATTTAATTTTTAATATTTCTGGATTTTCGGTTATTTTTATTTCTTTTGGCAATATCTGGTAGAGCCGTGGGGCTATTTATTCAACGTTTTTTTGTCCTACAGTTTTTTCACAACGAGGTTTCTAGTGTTATGGGAGTGAATGACTGGTTCCAGGTGGATATTTCTTTTTTATATGCTCAGACAAAACAGTTGGCCAATATCTAATACATAAATTGACATAAACAAAAACTATTGTAGATAATTCTAAGGACATCCTGTATATAAATACAAATATGTTTAGAATGTGCCTCACTGTCGAATCTATCGTTAAAAAAAATCAAGTCTATATTTCGAATAGAAAAAACAGTATAGAGCTTGCACGCACCTCGGGGTCACCCTGTATTTTATAATTTTCAATACTGTTTCATTTTTGGCACCAGCTCGACTGGTTTTTGTAAGAATAACCCCTTTGCAAAATTATCAATTTCGACATCACATCGAGTTCACTGAAAAACAATTTACTGAATATTCTACCCAAAAATTAACTTTCTCATACTTTGTATAATTGCTGTAGGATAGGAATATTACCTACAATAACAATAAATGACAATAATAGTGTCGTTACAACACAAAATCATCATTTTCATTTAGATGTGTATCAAGAAATGTCATAAAAATCCATTTATGTTTATGGTAAAATAGTGCATATCAAGGAGATGATATAAAGTCCTCCTAGTATAAATTGTCAATTCCAATTCGAATAATATTATCTACGCTTCTAGGTGCCACAGCTTGTGAGTAGATAGTGAATTTATTTATTAAAGTAGGGGTGATTCACCCTCTTTCAGTATGAGTCACTCTTGTTGGAAGTAGTATTCGCAGTAGGGACGCTTTAATGTGAATCCATTTTCTACACACAGATGCATTAGTCTACAACAATTTTGGTGCAATTCGAACAATGAATACTTTCTGGGCTCTATATTATAGATAGAATGCGAGTAACATCAATTATCATTAGCTAATTGTTAGGGAACATCAGTCATTTCTATTGAAATTTCACTTCTGAATTAGCTGGATTTATAGTTCTTGTAGAAAGATTATTTCAAAAATCCACTAGAAACCAGAACAAAATACTATCCGACCAGGTGGCATAGCTTTTGTGGCTCACCTACGATTTCATAAAAGGACACTATAGGTAGAACTGATAAATCAAATTAAAACTATTTAAATCATAATATATTTATATAAGTATTAGTACAGTTTTATAATAGTCAAATAAATTCAGGATCACATGCCATGCCGCATATGGAAACAATTTTACAATTTTTGTGGAATAGTTCGGTAATTATATTGATCTGAATGTTTATTAATTTTTTTCCAAGTGTAACATTTTTATTGATTACAATTATAGTATAGTTATTCTAATCGCAATTGGAACGGCAATAAAAATAAGAGCACTACGAGGAGTATTCATATGCACTGCCGGCAAATGGGAAATTTATATATTACCAGTGTTTTTACTTTCAAAGCGTTCCTGGTACAATCATAAAAAAGTTAAATAGTGTGGCCCTAATTGCCCAGATTATTAGTAAAGGCGCTATCAAATATATTTGAGGAATAAAAGCTCGGCTAGCTGGATTGGACATCTGTTATCTGAAGCCGCATGATTTCCCCAGTTCACAATATTCCTTAATCAGTGCCGTGTGTTGGTGAGGTTAGGAATTATTCATTGAAAATAATTTTATCAATATGGCTTTCTGGAGACCTTTCGAAACAAATAATCAAATTCAGTTGACAGAACATGTGTCAATTGCTATGATTGTAAAAATAAGTAACTGAAAAAATACCACTGGAAAATAATATACCGACGTCTATGTCAAGGCGGAAATTGGAAAGAGAAAGAAAACACCTTGAGGATTTTGAGAAGATGAAAGACTTCATCAGAAATAGAAAAGTAGGATTCCATACCTACACCCACAAAGATAGAAAGCAGCATGCGTTCGTGCTTAAAGGCATGGACAGCGGACCTAAAATTGAAGAAATTGCCAAATGGCTCAAAGAGGAACACGCCCTGGAGACACTTGGTATATACAAAATGAAGAAAACAGAGAGGCCACTATACCTTGTGATTACAAGCGGAGAAGTCACACTCTCAATAATAAAAAGGAGAATTAAAACACTGCGCAATACGCTTATCGACTGGGAAGTCAGGAAAGCTGATACAAATTTGACACAATGCAGGAGGTGCCAGGGGTGGGGACACGCGGCACCTAACTGCAACCTCACGCCCAAATGCTTAAAATGTGCCAATGAACACTACACGGCAACATGCACGAAAAGTCCGGATACTCCAGCTAAATGTGCAAACTGCAAGCTGGACCATCCTGCAAATTACAAGAAATGCACAGCCTACTTGAAGAAGCTTGCATATCGAGAGGAACAATCCCAAGCCCGCCCCCCAGTAAACAGGGGAACGGAAGTAGGAAATGCAAGAACGAATATGTACCCAAGAACGCCAGCCAACCCCCGAGGCCAGGGTGGTAGAGGCGCTCCCACTTGGATAGAAAATCGAAGACTCATAGAAGAACCAAGAAATACGGTAAATCGACCTGAAACGGACGATGGGAATGGCCCGCCCCCGCAGATTTTGGTTCAGGACTTATTGAACGAAATTAAAAAAGTAATTTTAAATACCTCAAAACAATTAGAAATATTGACAAACATTCAGGATGCCATAATTTCATTAACTCAGTTGTACATCAGCTCGTCCCTCACGGGTGGCAGGGCTCCAAGGGCATAACGTGGGGGGGCGGCTTGATCCGTCACCACCCCGCGGCCCTTGGTGGTCGCTGTCGCTGACGGGGGGTACGGGTTGATATAATCACAACACAAACATTGAATACACCTCAAAATACAAACTACTCAAAAACATTACCCAAAACTTATAACTACCAGAATACCATAACACAAACATAGAACATACTTCAAAACGCAAACTACTCAAAACACCACCCAAAACCTATAACTACCAAACTAGTACTCAAAGCACCTACAAAACTTAACTAATACAAACACACACTCGAAATGCCTACAAAACCTAATAACTCAAAACATACTCAAACGACGTCAAACAAATCATATTTTAACCAGGTTTTTTACTATTATTTTCCTGGAAGCATCCACAAAAACTACACACACAAAACAATCTCATTCATAAATTTTTTTAAAAATACTTCAAAATTCGGCATAAGCGTAAGCAGGAGGCTGAAATTAAATTCAAAAACCAACATACACTTACTGAACGCTCAGGAGAAACAGCTTCAAAATCTGCTGGGACGGTCCATCTCCTCGCCTGGACGTAGGAAGCAACCCGTCTTGGGGCCGGGTCATTCGTCCGGAGACCGGAAACGGATCTCTGGGGGGATGACTTGGTTCTCTCCGGAATGCTGGTGCGCGTACACTCATCATTCTGTAAAATGTATATATGTAGAATAAGTTAGTATTTAGGTTAAGTGTATGAAATGTAAATAGAAAAAGCAGAAATAAATATTATTGGATTGGATTGGATTGGAAAGAGAAATCCTTCACGAAACTTTGTATGTCGGTTCAATTGGGATTAGAAATACTATATAAATTAATGCTGTGCTACTTATAATATGAATTAAAAAATAACTATAAAAAAAATAAAAAACTCTAACTTCTTACATAATATAAATATTATAATATAAAAAAACACACATTAATTTAAAATCTACTTTTCCAATATTCTGTGGCAAATGGAATAAATTCCATGCCAAATCTCTCGAACAAAATAAAAAAACAATGGCGCGACCAGTAAGAAAGGTAGATTTCATCATCAATCTTGTTGATATTTCATTGGAAAACATTCCTATTTTTGTGTTAACCTTAAACTCTATGATCAAAAGTTCTAGGTTTTAAATCTTCCGAAACCTACGTAATATTTCTATGTAATCTAACTCAAATCAAAACATAACCAAACTGGTTTCCTTTCGGTTTGATTCAACTCTGAAATTCCATATAGATATCAGAAAGTTTAAAACTCGGATCTAAAACACTTCAGAAAATACAAAATTCCACTCATCCATTGAACATAAACACACATGGATAAAAGACAGTACCTACCTGGTTTTTAATCTCGATATCGAATCACAAAAAATAATAACAAATAATTATTGTGCAATAATAGACATCTCGATGGCTAATTCATTAAAAATGAAAAATGTCTTATTCCTCGAGACAGCTGACTACAAATATCTATACAACAGGTGTATGTTTGTCGCATATCCATAAAAAAACAACTACTTTCCTGGCTAATGCCTCGACGGACGTTGGATTACATCCCATGGATAAACGTGCAAAGTCCTACAAGGTACTTTGCCAATGTTTGTGGCCAAATGGATGAATATTTGCCACCTCACTACATTTTCCTACGTAAATTCAGTCCCACTGATAAAATCATTATATAATCGGTAAAACCCTCTGAACTGTCTTCAGGCTTTAAAAATGGCAGTCCAAAGAAAAATTAAAAAAAAAACATTATTTCTGATTTTCATTGATATTCCTGGGATAAACCAAGGGACCAGTTGCGGCCCCATAAAAAATCGGACCAATTGCGGCCGAAAAGAATAGTACCTACTTCAACCGGACCACTTGCGGCCAAATATGTGTATGAAAAAACAAAGGATATGTAGAGTTCAAGAAATATATTTAATGAAAACGATACAAATGGTATGAAACAAAATCACATCGGTACAAACAACAAATAACAAATACCCAACTTATTCTAATTTATGAACATAACTGAGAGATTTCAAGCATTCGAACAAGTTGATTTCACTATCCATAGATTTTATAATAATTTCATCAATACTGTTGTCAATGTTCACATATTGGTTTTTCCTGCGCTTTCCTTCAAGGTTCAGGTCATGTCGCTTGGATATGAAATCCCAATGGAGCGCTTCATTTTTCAGGATTCCAATCAACTCAAATATGTTAGGTTTAGGTTTATTGACTAGCCTATTCAAACGGTTATGCCATCCTTCGACACTATTCGTTGTTCTGTTTCTTTGGTTGTGAACATTCCAAAAATCAATTGGAAAACTGGGGTTGTCCATCCAATTATTGACGAAATAGTCATTAAATTAATCAATTTGCGAACCATTCGGAGCATTTTCCATAATGACTAACCAACCATCTACTACATCACTGACTGAAAGGAATGCCAGGGAAGCACACATACGAATATGCAATCTTATTGATTCATCGTTACCATACCCTTCCACTAGTCCAATGCTCTGGACTTTCCGCCACAAACACTGATTGAAGTGGAAATCACATCCTGAAATATTCACAAGTATTGTTTTTATAGCCAGTATGGCCGCCTCTTCAAAATCAATTTTTATTAAAATAGGATTCCAATTCGTATGCGTATTTAGTTTTATAAACCTCTCATATGTCTGCGTTTTCTTGCCTGGTAAAAGGGAATTATGTTTATCTCCTCTTTACTACTTCCAATGTCCACATGTACACTATACAACTGATAAAATTATTTACTGCAACTTTTGATTGTCCCATCTATGAAAAAGTTCTTTTCGTTTCTCATGGCTCCAAATCCAGATTCGATGGCGCAAATTACGACCTTGTTCTTACCCACTCCATCTTCAACTAACAAGAAGGAATTAAAGATATTCACGGGCCAATCTATATTTTTGCAATCCACTGGATCTTTAATTGTACCAATTGCATTGTCTCTTTGTCTATTTAAGACTGTCGTAACGGATTCAAATTTGGGTATTGATGTGACGAAATCCAGACCACCGTCGTAGAGATTTCTTACTTCTGCCTCATATATTTTCGACATAGGACGTCCGATATTTTCTTCTTCTCTGAACCTTTTTTTAACTTTCGAGATGCAAACATGAACTTCATTTAGGGCTTCATCAGGTTTACACGCATGATCGATAACCATTAATTTAAAGTCATCACTGTTATCACTAAGTGCGAATTTATACGATCCAATAAAATTGAACAATAAAATTGACCAATATGGGTTATATTTACACCTGACAATTTATTGGTCAAATTTGGCAACAGTTTTTACTCAAGAATACCAACATACTGACAAGAAATGGTTCAACTATAGGAAAAGTTCCGAATATTATTCAATAGCTTATTGAATTGACTCTGATCCATGCTTAAATATCGTTTGAATTGATTAGGATCTGCACTCAGGAATTTTTCGTGAACTAAAGTTTCCTTTCCCTCTTTTCTCAATCCAAGATCTAATCCACCATCTTCTACATCTCTGTCTTTTATATTCAGCAATGCACATTGCTGCGAATGTAATGCAACGTAAATTATAATTTTTTTCGCACTATCATTTTTCTCGCGGTTAGGGTAGGGTATGTGAAATCGCGTAAATAATAACATATAACCTGAAAATCTCTGTTCTAGCAGGCATCCAATTCATGGCCGAAAGTTACTGAAAATTGTCACTAAAAATTGATGAAAAATTAGAACCGATTCTAAACTCATCAATTTATTAGTCAAGTTCAAATTGACGACAATTTTCTGTTTACACCTATCAATAAAATTCAAGGTCACAAAATTGACCAATTTATTGGATCGCGTAAATTCGCACTAACAATTCTGCATGACACCTGTCCTTCTTCTCTTTTGTGCAAACCCAAGTTTTGCCATCAAGTTTTTCATTTTACAAGCGGTATCGATAACCCTTGTATAACGCACTGACTAGTAAAATATAACTGATGACTTATGCATTTTATAAAAACTTTTTAACAAACAATTAAACAGTAACTAAGCTCCTAAACTAATGTAAGTAACTAATTTTGAGTCGGCGCCAAACAAACAAGCAAATGAATTAGGTAAGGCGTAAAATGATGGCATCGAGTTGCGCGGTGACATTCTGATAATTTAGTTACTTACATTAGTTTAGGAGCTTAGTTACTGAGACTAAGAAGGTTTATTTTATTTTTTACTTTTCAATTCCGTAATTCGTCGGTTTAATTTTTTGTTAAAAAGTTTTTATTTTTCAATTTTTTATGGCTAAAATATACTAATTACTACCTACTTGTTTTTTGATTACTTCCAAAATACTTACTTACCCACCTTACTTCAACTATTACCAGTCAAATAATATGATTATCTACTTTTACTATTTGTTGTAATATAAATTATTTTTGTTGTTCTGGTTAGTTTATTTCATTACTTTGTATATCATTCCATCCCCTCATAGAATATAATGGTTTTGACGGATGTGGAACAGAAATAATGTCAGTAGCGATCTGTCATTGTCAACTACGTATGTGTGTGCCAATGTTCATGAGTGAAAAATCAATTATCCCCTATTTTTCTACCCGTAAGGGTATATAATTCCATTTGGAATCTAAATATAAGGTATACCCTATCTATTAAAAAAAGAATTCTTCATTTCGCTACCCTTAGGGGTGGATTTCATCTTTTAAATTCAAATGGGACCAAATTTGAAGTACACCCTATCCACAGAAAAAAGAATTATCGGAATCGGACGCCTCAGTAAAAAGTTATGCGTGATCATACATTAAAAAAATGATGGAAAAAAAAAATACGGGTCGACTAGAGAATCTCCTCCTTTTTGGTTTCGTCGGTTAAAAATACTATTTCATATCGTTAGTCTACTTATGCCTAATGGATTTTAAAATAATATTTCACATCGTTAGTCATTATAGTCTACTTATAGGTAGGAGAACTCTGGGTGGAACGGGGTACCAGGGCACAACGGGGTAGCGGGGCACAACGGGGTACCGGGGCACAACGGGGTACCTCACCTAATATGACTATCTCGTGCTGAAACCTGGCGGAAACTAATTGGACTAGTATTATTCGATGACCTTCAACTGGCGAGTGCCGCGTCAGTTCGCTGTTTGACACTGTTCATAGTTGACGTGGAAGTTTTTGTAGTTTACACGTTTTGTTGCAACTTCTTGGTTATTGGAGTATTGGTAAGTCGCATTAAAGAAATCTGTTATGAGATTTTGTTTGTGTTAGTTTAAAAGATCGTGTAAAGCCTAATTTAGCATGATTTGTCATTCAGATTGACGATGTTTTCCAACCGTAATGTAACTATAACCTGGTCTCTGGGGCAGAACGGGGAAGCACCCCCACATATTGACGAGATGTTTTTGTTGCAGATGGTCCGATGGTCCAGAAAAACAGACAGAAAGAAATGGACTTATGAGGCAATGAATACGGCCGTTCAGGCAGTTATTAAGGTTGCAGTTGGCTACTTCAAAGCATCTCATCAATTTGATTTTCCACAGACCACGGTTGGTTGGTTGGTTGGTTGAAAGCTGACGAGCCAGAGACAGGGTTGGCACTTAGCTTCCCTTGACACTGCGTCCAGCTGGGGTCTATTGTATCACTCTGTCGTCAGTGGTTCCTCATTCAAACAGGTTTGTGCCTTTACTTAGGTTCAGAAGCCTGTTGATAAGGTTCTTCGGATTCATGCCTGTTTCCGGGCTGATCTCTCCAAAGGTTCTGTGTCGCCTACTACTTAGGGCGTCACATTCGAAGATAATATGAGAGGCTGTTTCCTCCTCTTCATCACATAGCCTACACTCCACGGTTTCCCTGCGTACTCCCATGGTGTTTAGGTGTTTTCTTAGGCCGCAGTGTCCAGTCAACAGACCTATTATTATACGTGCCTTCGTTCTGTTCAGGTTCAGAAGGTCAGTCGTCAGGGTCCGGTTTGGATGCCCCACCTTGACTTTGCTGTGTATTTGCCCGACAGTTTGATCCCAATATTGTTGGTGTCTTCTTTTTATCCACTCGTCGATCAGGGTCCTGCATCGGTTTTTGCTAATCCCGTGTACAGGTTCTGGCCCTGTGAATAGCGTTTCAGATGCTTGTCTAGCCAGCAGGTCCGCTTTTACGTTGCCTTCAATGCCTCTGTGACCTGGCACCCACATCAAGGTGACCTTGTTGTGTTTTGTCAGCTCGATGAGGTTCTGGAGGCAGTCCCAGTCCAGTTTAGACTTTATCTGTATAGAGTTCAGTGCTTTGATAGCACTTTGACAGTCAGATAGAATGTAGATGTGTTTCTTCCTATAACCACTTTCTAGATTCTTCTGAATGCATACCATAATAGCATGTGTTTCAGCTTGGAATATCGTGGAGCATTTGCCAAGTGGTATTATGTAATCCCTTCTTGGCCTTACCCCATGTATTCCTGCTCCCGTTCCTTCAACTGTCTTTGAACCGTCTGTATACCAGACTATGTCCGCAGTTGATTGTGATTCTATACTCGGGGCCCATCCAGATCCGTCAATTCGGGTTTCAAGGTTTTTAAGGGGTTAAATTTTTTTGAATGGTTTTTCGAATTAGATAGGGGTTTCATGTAGTCCAGTCTGTATGCACTCATCCTGGCCTCTCCAATGACATGTAAGTCAAGGGGTTCGAGGTTTAGGACGATTTCCATTGCAGCTGTTGGAGTGCTATTCATTACACCCGTGATACAGAGACCGGCAAGCCTCTGGATTTTTCCAAGGTTGGTTTTTGCCTGTCTTTGATTTGTTTTTGGCCGCCATAAGAGTGAGCCATAAGTTACTCCTGGTCTTATTACCACTGTGTAAAGCGAGTGCATGGCTTTCGGTTTGAGCCCCCAGGTTTTTCCAAAAGCTCTCCTGTACATCATGAAGGTTATCTTGCTTTTATTGGTTACATGTTGAAGATGCGGGTTCCAGGTTAGTTTCTTATCAAGAATTAGCCTTAGATATTTCACCTGCTCTACTACTTGTAATGTTTCACCGAATAGTCTGGAAGGTATGAGATCTCCCATGTTTCTTCTCCGGGTGTTTGTTGCAGATGGTCCGATGGTCCAGAAAAACAGACAGAAAGAAATTGACTTATGAGGCAATGAATACGGCCGTCGTTCAGGCAGTTATTAATGGTGAAGTTGGCTACTCCAAAGCATCTTATCAATTTGATTTTCCACAGACCACACTGGGAAGATATCTTAAGAAGAAAAGACAAAATCCAGAATATGTAATGAACAAAATAGATGGAAAGTATAAAAGTGTGTTCACCACAGAACAAGAAAGTGAATTGGTTTCTTACCTTAAATCCATATAAAGTTGTCTTTTTGGACTGACTATGAAGTATTTACGCTCATTGGCATTTCAACTGGCTGAGCGTATTGAACTAAGCCACCGTTTCAGCAGAAACACATGCATGGCTGGACAAGATTGGATGAAGGCATTCTTCAAAAGGCATCCTGACTTGAGTATTCGTACTCCTGAATCCACCACTGGTGTAAGAGCCATGGGTTTCAATAAAATTGCTTTTTTGTCCTGTTAACTGAAATCATTGACAAATACCCACTCACTGGAGAGCAAATATTTAATTGTGACGAAACGGATCTGTCTGTCAATCCCAAGCAGCATCCAAAGGTCATAGCCCTTAAAGGAAAGAGGCAGGTGGGATCTTTGACGTCAGCAGAAAGGGGTGCAACAGTAACAGTCCTCGTTTGTATGTCTGCAGCTGGAACTTTTGTTCCTCCCATGCTTGTGTTTCCCAGAAAAAGGCTTAGGCCGTAATTCGAACTGAGCTTTCCTCCGGGAGCTTGGTCAAAAGCTCATGAGACAGGATGGATGACATCTGAACTATTCTTGACCTGGTTCAAAAAGTTTACTAACTTTTCGAGAGCAACCACAGAGTTCCCTGTCCTTCTGATCTTAGATGGGCACACAACTCATACCATAATAGACATGGCAAGAGCAAATGACCGCTCGATGTTTCATTTATGAAACCCCCGAGCTTATATTATGCTGACGAAATCGTAATGTGGCTCCGATCTAATCCAGGTAAGGTTGTCACGTTGTGGCAGATCTCGTCCTTGTTTGGTGCAGCCTATCTTCAGCCAGCGTCCATGACTACTGCTATAAATGGTTTTCAAAAAACAGGAATATGGCTTTTGAATGACAAAATATTCTCAGAAGCAGATTTTCTTTCGGCACAAACGACAGACATTAGTCTAATTGTTGGAAGTGAGGCCTCTCATCCAAATGCTGAGCAACCTAACGAAGCCCCTCAACCTACCGAGCAGCCCAATGAGGCCCTTCAACTTACTGAACAGCCCAACGAGCCATCAACATTCAATTCTTCTGTAGAAGGAGCTCATGATAGTCATCAAAGTGAAACAACGCCAGATAAATATAAAAACGTTCAATTCGTGACAGATAAAGATGTAGCTCGTCCGGGATGTTCCTGGATGCCTGATAGCAGTGTCAACAACAATGCACCAGCCTTTCATATAGTATCACCAGAGTTGATAATGCCTATCCCAAGTAAAACAAGGAATCAAAAGGAATACCTGCAAAAAAAACTGCAATTCTAACCAGTTCACCATATGAAAATGAACTGGAAGAAGCTATATAGGATAAGGTAAAGAAACAACAAGAAAAAGAAGAGAGAGAAGAGAGCTAAGGAGCGAGTTTTCAAAGAAATTGAAAAAGAAAACAACAAGAAAAAAATACAAACAAAATTCCTATGGTTAAACAGAAAAAAAAGCAACAGACATCTGGACCTACAAGACTGTGTTTCCGACACTGAATGCCTTTATTGCGGAGATTTTCACTCATCTTCAAACGAAGGCTGGGTATCCTGTCAGTAGTGTCTCAAATGGGCTCTCCTCTTGCGCAGGCATTATACAGTGAAGATGATGAAACTGTTCTTATTTGAGAATTATGTGCTTAATTCTCACTTTTATGTCAATGAATTCATCATGTTTAAAATGAATATGGCTAGTACCCCATTCTACCCCATGCATGGGACAGAATAGGGTATAAATACCACTCAATCTGTACAGCGGTTTCAGGGTATTTGCCCTCATCATCTCGAGGATGTATTGATAATGTTTATACTTTGGCTTCTATCATTCACCTACACATTAGGAGAACGCGTAAACTATTTGCTATTTTTGTTGATTTCAAAAGAGCCTTTGATTCTATTAACCACAACATACTGTGGATGAAATTATTTAATTAAGAATATCCTCAAAAATTATTCGCTTAATAAAAACATTATATTTACAAACAACTGTCCAAATAAAAGGCTCCGATGGCTTGACGAAACTATACGAGGTTACTAGTGGTGTTTTACAGGGTGAACCTTTGACTCCCCTATTATTCGCATTATTTATAGCGGATTCCTTTTTTATGTCAGTGGAGCCCAGGGTGTGAAACGATGTGTTAACATTAATGTATGCTGATGATCTTGTTATCCTGGCCTGTGGAAATCACTAACAAATATAATTATTTGTCAAATCTGACAACCACTAAAGCCAAACAAGCTGTTTGTTCGATTTTACCTATTACGTCTTTGGCTAAAATTGATACCTGGCCACCCAGGATAAAACTGTTTGATTCTTAGTGTTTGAGCGTCATGTATAACTGTATTGCCCCTTGGGGACTTAGATATCTAGATGTGCTTGAAAGAGTTGAAATTTCTTTCATTGAATGAAAAGTTAAAATTTATAAAAACAAATGAACATGAATATCTATCACAATTAACAATAAATAAAACACTTGGCAAAACACAATAAAAAACCATGTCTCTAATACATTTCCAATTTTTCTGGAGCCATGAAAATATTGAAAAATTATTGAACAGAAAATAGTATCATTTTGAACAAATCAATATCGAAAGAAACTATGCACTCCAACTTATTTCTCTGCAAGCGGAAATTCCACTATATTCGAATTAATAATCGTTTTATCAATTGAAAATAATAATTTTACGGAATCCAAAAACATTCCAAGAGTGACAACACCAATTTGAAAAATAATGAGCACATAATATTTTTGTGGTTTCTGTACATACAAACTTTATTTTGTATAGTTGGATGAATGGCGACCGTTGAATATGATTTCAATCGTTGGATTTGCGGGAATTCGGTCGAAATGTTGAAGTAAACCAATTTTTAAATTGTCGACGTTTCGAAACTTTATTGTTTCATTCTCAAGACTCTGAAGTACAAAAACAAGAACATACAATTAAAATGAGATTCTAGAATGTGGTTTTTTTTTGGTAAAAACAGAATAAATTAAGTAAAATTACATCGTTAAAAAAAAACAATATTTAAAAACACTTCGACATAAAATATAAATAGATACTCAAGTTCCTGAAATACGTCAACACTGACATGAAGCAAAGGAACAACTGAACGGTCGGTGAATCATGTTTTTATAATGTAAAAAAGGCTCATGAAAGAAATGAGTATTGGAATCGGAAAAAGCCGTTCAATAAAGATCTAGGATTAATGTTTGGTCTTTTCTATTAGATTGAAATATGAAGTGTGTGTGTTCAATATCGGACCTTTTGTTAACACATTTTGTTCCATGTTTTGTTATTTCGATCATTTCGTTCGAGAGTCTTTTTTTTAAAATCGTCTGTTGTCCTATAATACTGGCTGAATTGAAGTCGAAAGTATGAAGTGATGATTTACAGTGCTCTGCAAGGCTAGTGGGGTTTTTGATAGTTTTAAGCGGGTTGTGTATATTTTTACAATCCCTCATGTGTTCAGTCAGCCTCTGCTTTAGATACCTCCCCGTTTGTCCTATATACACCTTCTCACACTCAGCACATGGTATTCTATAGATAATATAAGATTTTAGTTCTTTTGGTGTTTTAGTTTTGAGTTTCGTGGAAAAATGTTTTTTGACTGTGTTTTCACATTTCATGCTGACTTTAAGATTTTCATTTTCTAAAACCTTGCAAAGTTGAGGTGTTAGACCTGCCACGTGCGGTAATTTGCAATATTTGATGTTCAATGGTATCTTTTCTTTCTGTGTATTTGTTCTGTCAGAATACACTAATTTTTTTTAATCAAGGATTTAGTGTAGCAGTTCTTAAGTAGCATCGTTTCAATAAGTTCAAGGTTGTAGTTTTTGAAATTATCATGTGCTAAGTGTGAAGCTCTGTGTTTAAGATTAGTGATGGTGTTTATTTTTTGTGTCATAGGATGAACGGAGTGGTAGTTAATAAATCTTTCAAGATGATCTTATGGTACCAATTTATAATAGTATTGTTCAGCCTAATCAGTAAGACATCCAGAAAAGCGATCCTATCATTTTTTCCTATTTCTACTGTGAACTGAAGTCTGGGGTGGTAATTGTTGAATGTTGTTAGTATACTGTCGACGTTTTCTTTTTGTATACATAAAACTATATCATCGACGTATATTTTGAAAAAGACGATAGGAAATTCACATTGAGCTAGACATTTGTTCTGTAAGTCGGACATAACAATATCCGAGCAAATTGGTGATAAACAATTTCCCATTCCTAGGCCAAAAATCTGTTTATAAAAGACTTCATCAAAATTGAAATAGCTGTTGCTCGTCACGATCTGGAACAATGCAATGAATTCCTCTAACGGAATAGTGGTGTGTGGTTTGATTAGATGCCATTTTTCATTTGAGACTAACTACCAGATCTATTGGTATGTTTGTGAATAGGGAAACTACATCCATTGATATTAGAATGAAGTCATCTGGTACGATAACATCCTTCATCTGATCGACAAGTTCAAATGAATTCTTGACGTAATAATCATCTTTTATGAATGCATGTTTCAGGAGTCCATCTAAAAATGTACTTAATTTATATGTAGGTGATCCAATAGAACTAACAATCGGGCGTAATGGAATATTTTCTTTGTGTACCTTTGGTAAAAAATACATCTTCGGAAACACTCCATTAGAGCACTTTAGGTTATCACCACTTTTTTTGTCTAGGTATTTATTATCAACTAATTTTTTAATGAGGTTGTTGTTTTTATTTTGAATTTGTTTAGTCGGATCTTTATTTAATATGACGTAGGTCGAATCATCATTTAGTAGCGATTGGGCTTTTATTGAGTAATCTTGTTTATTCATAGCTACAGTTATATTTCCTTTGTCTGCTTTCGTTATTACTATGTCCGGCTTATTTTTCAGGAATGTATTTGTTTTTTTAAACATGTTTATCAGGTTTTTTTATAAGCTGTGAGCTATTAGAGAAATTTTCTTGTTTAGAAAATTTGTGATGACATTTATAGTTGAATTTCTTTTTATTATTTGTTCGTTCTCGTCTTCTATGTTTCCTATAATATATTCTAGATCTATCAAAAGCTGTTGTACTGGAACATTATCTGCTGTGTGTGGTAGGTTAAATTTATCTCCTAGACTCAACATAATTTTGACATCATTAAGAAAATCGTTGTAAGTCTAATTTACAAACCATTTTTCATCAGTATTAATCGAAAAAACCTGTAATTTTTGCTGATTAACAAGATTTTCAAGTTTCCTTTTCTGTTTGTTTTTTATTTGTGAATTAATAGTGTTGTATTTGATTTTTTGGTTACATTCAAATGTTTTAAATATAGTTTCTGGCAAAATATTTTCTAAAATGGATTTGTCATTCAGTAAATCACTTTGTATACGTTTCATTTTCCAATGTGAGTATTTAATTTCTAAATTGAGTATCTTTTTTTGAAAATTCATTATAATTTTTTGACAGTCATTGACGAACGGATTGTTATCTATTAGCAAATGTTGAATGCAATTCACATATTTTTTAATATGTTGTGGTAATACTTGCTGTTTTCTGCACTGTAACAAGAACTTCGAAGTATTTTCATAACTAGCTAATTTCTTGGTGTTGTTTGCCCAGGACTTCATTCCATGTATCGTGTCTTCTCCAAAAGAATCACGAATTTCATTGAAGAAACCCATCTTGTATTTTATGTCTTGTCTGTAGCGATGTCCCAAAACTGTATAGTTGGATGGATGGCGACCGTTGAATATGATTGAAATCGTTGGATTTGCGGGAATTCGGTCGAAATGTTGAAGAAAACCAATTTTTAAATTGTCGACGTTTCGAAACTTTATTGTATTATTCTCAAGACTCTGAAGTACAAAAACAAGAACATACATTAAAATAAGATTCTAGAATGTGTTTTTTTTTGGTAAAAACAATAAATTAAGTAAAATTACATCGTTAAAAAAAATATTTAAAAACACTTCGAACACATTACAGAAAACAACAATGATGAGTACTTACATTTAGGATGGCTTTCCGAGTTTAAAAAGTGTAAAATAAATAATTTCGACATAAAATATAAATAGATACTCAAGTTCCTGAAATACGTCAACACAGACATGAAGCAAAGGAACAACTGAACGGTCGGTGAATCATGTTTTTATAATGTAAAAAAGGCTCATGAAAGAAATGAGTATTGGAATCGGAAAAAGCCGTTCAATAAAGATCTAGGATTAATGTTTGGTCTTTTCTATTAAATTGAAATATGAAGTGTGTAGGTTTTCAATATCGGACCTTTTGTTCCATGTTTTGTTATTTCGATCATTTCGTTCAAGAGACTTTTTTTTTTAAATCGTCTGTTGTCCTATAATACTGGCTGAATTGAAGTCGAAAGTATGAAGTGACAATAAAGTTTCGAAACGTCGACAATTTATAAATTGGTTTTCTTCAATATTTCGACCGAATTCCCGCAAATCCAACGATTGAAATTTATTTTGTATATTATGCAGAGGTCATCCATTAACAAAATCCCACAAAATGCGACTGCCGATAACTTCATCAGGATAAGGCATGTCTAGCGGAAAGTTCTGCATCAAAGACAGTGGTCAATTTAAACATATGTCCAATTCAACGTATACCCATTATATTCGAATTGGCAACACTAAATATTTTAGATATTGTGATATGTACGAATTTGCAAAGAAATAAGGCGATTCTGAGGAGGCGGTTTCTACTAAGGTATTTGATGAGTTGTTGTAAAACGTTCAACATATTTAATTTATATTTAATAGAATTTTGAACATGTACAATATTTTTAATAATATTTATTCAATAAAAGTAAAAATTCCTAAAAACAAATGAAGATGAATCTCTATCACGATAAACAATAAATAAAAAAATCAGGTTATAGTATGAATATTTATTTAATAAAAGTAAAAATTCATAAAAACAAATGAAGATGAATATCTATCACGATAAACAATAAATGAAAGAATCAGGTTATAGTATGATAAATTAGAATAATTTTCTGGAAAGCTTAACTTAGTATTGGAAATATTAAAAAGAAGCTTTCAATCTGGTCAAGAACTTTTTTTTCGTCGCGATGGACTTGCTTTCTGAATCGGGGTGTATTTTACAATGCATGCGTTGAAACATCTCCAAAGTACCACCAATTTTCTTAGGATATTCCAAATAGAAAATAAAATATAATGCGAACATTATGGTAAATGCTTCTAGAAACTCATTGGAGGATAATACAATCTGCCTTTCCATGTATATATCATACCGATGGTCTTCTCCTGAAAAAAAAAGATTCCAGAAGGTTGTTTGCGTAGACAACGAACGGACTATACTCTCATCTTCACTCCTTCGAATGTAAAATGGCGAGCATGTTTGGAAAGTTTATAGAAATAAAAAAACTGTTTCTATCGCCTGGTTTTCAAGTGGATTGTTGGATAAATACAATTTTTGTTTTTGAAACTTTAGATGAATTCTCATTTCGTATATATTTGAACTAATGCATTCATTTCATTCGAAAGTACTGAACCGACTTCAATCTTGTAGCAACGAATTATCCCCCTTTTAACCATGTTTTTTATAACTCTCTTTCGTGTCAGTCTGTTCGGTACAAATCTTGCAAGTGACATTTGACGCACTTCTAGTTGCCGGTTGACATGAAATTTGGCAGGTATTTATTATTCCGGTAACAATACATAATGAAATTTTAGTTACAGAAAAAAAATGGCGGCTCCAAGATGGCGGACGAGATTTGTGATTATGGTTCGATTCGATTCAAAATTGGTATGTGGGGGTTTTAGGGGTCGGAGATTATGAAAGATGGTGAAATAATTTTTCCTAGCCCCATAAAGATCTCTTACTATGAAAATACCTGTAAGATTCGAAACGAAAAACGTGGGGCGCATGCAACAGATGATGTAGGGAGTAGCTATCGTTGAGAAAACTCACAGAACAATTCATATCATTTGCAGTGCAATAAAATTGTTATTGACTTGTATGTGAACTGTTCATGCATCAATTATCTATTGCATGCGCCTCACGTTTTTCGTTTTGAATATTACAGGTATTTTCATAGTTTTACATCTTTATGGGGCTATGAAAAATTATTTCATAGTTTTGAGTCCATTTTAGAAACGTGGTAGGTATATTAATTTTTTAAGTAAATAATTCTGAAAAACAACACCTTGAAACCTGAGGAATCTTTATTATGATAAAGATCAAAAGATCTTTCAAGTGGTATGTAGCATGCTTCATTCTGCCTAATAATGTTTCGAAGATGTTGGAAGATATAGTTTTATGTAGAACTTTTCCGAATGATAATAACTCATTAAATGATAGGATTTTTCATTAATTTCAATTATTGAAATATTCCTCGGTTGTTGTTTGCAATAGTAAAATAAATAAAAGTAAAATTGTAACCAGTCAGCGAAATACTTTCAGAGAAAACCGCGGACGCATATAAAACACAAAATCTTTTTTTTAATTATATCGAAAATACATTCTCAAACAAGGGAATACTGCAGTTGGATGATTTCTGTGATAATAAACATGGAGTTCGTATTTCTCAAAGTTTTCAATCGATAGGTACTTACAAATAGTACAAACTAACATCCTGGAATAAGTGTGGATTCACACTTTAAATGATTCATGTATACACGAAATAATTATTTCAATACTCACGTTTAGTTGCACTTATTGAAACACTGTAAAAAATGGAATTATTACACAAACACGTTGCGTCGACTATGAAACTAACAGTCGAATGTCGAATAGCCGAATACGATGCAAAGGACAACGCCCTTAGCCCTCTGATTTAAATGGTCAGAAATAACAACGATGTTGTTAATTCACAGCATAAATGCGACGTGCTCACAAGATTTTCATTTTAATAGAATTGCATTGTAATTTCTCTGAAGCATTGCTAATTAACATGTGCGATATATTTGAAAATGAAAAGGAAGAATTTCGTGTCTAGGTATTGAGACTACGCAATTTATTTATCGAAAACAGATACTGACTAATGATTTGAAATATCGCAATGCTAAAATAACTTGAGTCCGAAAAGTTTAAATATATTACTTTTATTGGTTCTAATCTGGCGAAATGAAATGTTTTCACAATTCCCCTAGTGATCGAAACTATGTATACATTTTTGAATAGTTGCAACTGCAAACAGAATATTTTTATCGCAAATTTTCATGAAACCAGATAAGTAGGTAGGTACATGAAGAAGTGCCTACCAATAGTTAACAATGAATCATCGTTTTGGATAGATAACATTGATCAGTGTTACATTTCTGAAATCATGTGGTGTGATTTTTTATTATGAATGCGATTTCTGTCCTGTTTGTAATTTTCATTCGCATTTTCACAACGTAGCTGAAAAAAAAACGAAAATGTGAAGAAATACGGAGGCATTTGAAAAATCCAACTTCTACCTTATTTTTACGAAAATCTTGTGCAAAGTTCAACAATAGTGTGATATCACAAAGTAATATTTTTATCAGTATGCATATTTACAAGCCGTCGACCTGAAAATTAAGAATGGTTGTATTTCCACAGATTTATTGGTAAATTCACAAGAAATGTGATTTCTGTTACAAGGTCTTGTAATTTCATGGACAAGTGGGTGAAGTGATTGTGATTTCATGATGTGAATCCACATATTGATAAGGTGAATTTACTATATATTTGTAATTTAACGACTGGCTGTAATTTTTTATTGTATTTTTTTTATTGAAATTTTACAATATGAACTTGTTGTTTTACTGATTTACATTGAAAATTCACCAAAGTCATGTGGAATTCACAATATTTCCGTACAAACACAACATAATAATCAAAATGCTTGTAGATATATCTTGTTATTGTTGGCAAACATGGAATTACAGATTCCGGTCAGTTTCGAACCAACCTCACATTGTAATCCTGAGATCTTTTTCAGTGTTGTATCCAGAATTGAAGAAGGAATTAAAAAATGTGAAAATATACAGGGTGTTCCATTTAAAATAATGAATGATGTCTATTTCTGGTATAAGTGCTAAAAGCACAGTAAATCGAATATATACCTATCATTTTTGGACTTTTTCATAAGTGGACACCATTTAGAAAGAATGGCCCGTTTCTCATACTCTGTATACCTACCTACCTAATAAAGCACTCAAATATTTAGTTTCACATAAAAATAAAATATATTTTCATACTTCTGGGGAGTGTTTTTAAACTACCTCTGTACCTTTGTGTTGTCAAAGCGTTCACAAAATCACAATTGGGTTAATTACAACCGACAAATTTCAAATGTCTTGGTGCCTTTCAAATATAATCCAAATGAAACATGTAATTACCTATCAATTAGGTCAAATAGGTTTTCCCCATCAAACAGAAACTACACAACAATCTCCTCTAATTGTGATATTCAGCTGAAGATACATCACAAAATGTTATAATCCTTTGTTCAGTCAGTTTCAAAGTAAGGACAAAAGAACGTTATCAAACTGATAACGTCACACATTCCTACCTATCATAAAACCATAAACCTAATCCCCGCGTGTAGAAGCCCACGTACTCTAAAATATAAATTGTCGACTCAAGGAACAATGCTATCGCGGCCAAGGTTAAATAAAACCGTCGCATAGCAACAGCCTACTTGAAATAGCATTATTCAAAAGCCAGGTCATAAACCCCGCTAACAGGCGAACATCTCGAAGAGGTATACAAGCTCCATGTACTCCGTATACGATTGTCGCAGTCCGTTAATTGGATGGTTCAGGGAAAGTGGGGGGTAGGCGTTTCCCTTTCGATCCGCCTCAAAAAGCGACCATTGGTAGCACGATAACTAGGCAAATGTGATGATGTGGATAAGTGAATTATATATTTTATCGTATCATTGAAGATTAAGACATTTTTATATGAAATCTGTATTAATAATTATTAACATCATAAACGTACCAAAACCTACATAAAACCTTAGTTACTCATAATACATTAGTTACCATAATTTAATACGTTAGTTACGAAAGCATAATACGTTAGATACCAAATAATATTTGAACTAGTTTTCATGAACATGTAAAACAATATTTTGACAGTTTTCAAATTTGATGGATACACCTTTGCCTTTATCGTCCACGATCATCAGAGAGTTACAAAACTGCCGATATTCTTTTTCATAATGGATTTTAGATTTGTCCGGAAGCAAGTTCAACCTTATAGTGTTGGCGGCAGCTAATATATCGTCAGGAATATTAAAATCTTGCATGATTTTAATGATGACTTTTTGAAATGCCAAAATGAAATGACATAAAACCTTGTTGCTTTTATTTTTGCATCGCCGTGTCAATGATACGATAAAGCTTTGAATGTAACTCGATTATTAGCGATTTAACACCGTCTCGGACATAGCGGGTGACTCGGCTGTCGCCTCGTCACCTAGCAATGTCCTCGACTATTATAAATCGCATAATAATCTCGTTATATTAATAGCTATTATGCATAGCTAGTATATCATAAAGTCATAATGCTGTTTACAAACGTCTTATGAAAGTCAGGAAAAGCGCTCTCGTGTTGCTTTTCTTTTGTGTTTTATATGGCTAACGAGACTCATAAAATGAATAACTATTTTGAGATAACAAATAAGTACACTTGTAGAGGACGCATTTGTAACTTGTTTGTCCTTGAAAGGAGCCGGGTTTATCAAAATATGTGGCTTCAATTTATATATTTTTTTTTTCGGATCAATATTTAAACTTCGTTCGAGATCGTGTATGGCTTAGGGTACAGTGAGCACGTGAAGGATAAAATAAATTCACTAGTCTTTACAGGGCCAGAAGAGAAAAATCGCTCGGACAGGTCAATTTCAATTTTTAAATGTTTTGACATATAACTCTTCTGGGTAGGTCATAAGTGTGCCAGTCATGACACCATTGGCTTTTTTAATAACAACACTCATATTTGAGATGACATTTCTCTGCATATACAATTCGTTGAATTTCATGACATGGTAGGTACTGGAAATCTCGCAGAACGTTTGTTATAGGGGGGGGGGGCATATTTTTTAATGAACACTAATGACAACTCTTTGGTTACTTATTAATTCATCATTTGGCACCGAATTTGGTGAAGGAAGAAATCAAATAATATTTTTAATTTTAATTTCATAAGACCATCATGAAAACTCCATCGTGCCCCGGGGTAGGGACAGTATGGGGTACCCAGTGAGGGGCAGTACGGGGTACACTATTTTATTTGTCACCGAATAAGCAGATGTGGTTTTCTTCTGAATCTGCGTCAACAACTCCTGCACAGGCTGTATGGGCCCACTGTCCACATAGCTGGCAGGCCACCCAACGCTCCGAAGACTTCAAATAACTGAGGTTCGAGTGAACACAATAGAAGCATAAGACATCCTCCTTAACATTTTCTCCATCAGAGCGAGCTTTTTGAGTCTTTTTCAACCGTGGATCATTCAGATTTGAACACTTCTTCGTCCGTTTAAGTTGTTCGCGTTTTCCCACACAACGGGGTAGGTACCCCATTGTGCCCCATAGCCATGTTCCCGTTATGCCCCCATGTCTAACAGAATTTCAAATAACGAACAAAAAAATGAAATCAAGGTCAGAGTGATTTTGATAGTTGATGTTAGTAGTAATACACATTAAAAAAAACTATAGTAGTAATCTAAACACTTACCTACCTTTTTAGACGCGTTTTGGTAACCACTCAAAATTAGATGGAATGTCGCAGGAAAAAAGAATTGGTCGTCAAAAATAAACGCGTGCACTCTGATCGCCGGTCACTGCCGCACTGAAGGCCGATGCGAAATGCCCTCTTATTGGCGAAAACAAAACACGGCTAGTGTGCGTGGTTACTTGTATGTGTGGGTGGCCCCGTCATGCCTCGCGTCCCCTAGGTATTGTTCTGTGTCGAATTCTTCTATTATATTATATATATTTCGTCAATAATTATTTCCTTCAATTCTTGCAGGTCGGTCTATTGAAATAAACTTTTGATTCAAAATAACGCCATGACAAAATCTAACGGGGTGAGGTCCGGAGATCTAGCTGGCCATTCTATTATTTAGCGTCTACCAAGCCATCAGTTTCGTTGAAATAATCATGCACTGATTGGCAATAATGCGGTGGGGCGCCAACTTGTTGAAGCCACACAGAGTTATCCGGTACATTATGATTTTCGCCATTTGGGTAGATACAATGAGGTGATTCTTGAAATTAGGTTTCGTTGAAGCAACTCCAAGTAGGTTGATCCTCCAATGAAAAATGACTTCAAAATTGATGTTCCAACTATTCCAGGCCACACGTTAACTTTTTATGGAACCTGGGTAGGTGCCTCCATTTTCCAATGTGGATTCTCAGAAACCCAATATCGAATATTTTGTCTATTCGCAGTGCCACTCAAATAGACGGTTGCTTCAGCAGAGAAAACTACTCGCATCAAGAAATATGAATTGTTTTTGCATCGTTCAATCATGATCTCGCAAAATCGATTAATTCGTTATAGACTAGGAGGAATCGGCCATATCAATTTTTTTATGCGATTCTCTTCAAATTGCCCTACTGATGATATGAATGCATGTTGCCATGGGGCAACCCCGTGCCATATTGTTTAAACCGAAATTGTTTAAACAATTGCAAGGAATTATTATTTTTCAACCGGACAATTTTTTTTTATAGTCTTTATTGAAATACAAATTAAAAAGGTTCCATGACTTTTTACGATAAAGTTAATATTTTTAGAGATATGAATTTTTAAAGGTTCGAAAAATCTCAAATTTGGGTACTTTTGACCCATGAAAAATATATTAAAAAAAATATAAATAATATTTTTTTTTATTCTTTATACAATAGTTAATAATATTCTTGATAGATATTTAAAAAAATTTCATTGTTTATACCTGTTTTTTTACAGTTAATTTCGCCCGCTCACAAGTATGCGTCGCTTACCTTTAAGTATCGCCGTCTCTCTCTGACTCATGCGCTGCATCGGCCTCTCTGTGTCCTGAATTATTATTTATCATTTATCTTAAAAACTATTGACTTTATCAAGATTGTTAAAGAAAGCAATGTTATTAATAATGAAATTGTCTACAATTTGTTACCAACAAACTTTTTTCTGGAATCAATTTTACAAAAGTTATTTAAGCATGAATCGGAATCAAAATTACTTTTTTATCAGTTTATATTACTTTTTTGTTATTAAAACAGAAAGTAATTACATTGAATAGCTTCTTCAAACGAAGGTTATAGATGTAGAAGTATGAAATAATGAAACAAAATTTAAAAATAAGTATTTATTTATTATTAATATCATTTTTACACGCTTTATATTAGCTTCACTTCCAGACGTCCGAATGATGTGAAATTTGGCAGGTGTACATAATTCCGGTAACAATGCATTAATAAATTTTTGTGTGAAAAAAAAAACAAAATGGCGGCTCCAATATGGCGTACGAGTTTTGTGATTATGGTCCGATTAGCTTCAAAATTGGTATCTGATAGTTTTTGTGGTCGGACATTATGATTCTCTCGTGGAAATTGGAAAATTCAAGATGGCGGCTCCAAAATGGTGGACGAATTTTGAGATTATACTCTGATTCTGTACATAATGTACATCTGTACATAATGCTGCCTGGCTCAAATTCTCTAACAAAACAGATGATGCAGGTCGTCAAGCTGAGGCCTTCGCCATCACTCATGGTCTAGAACAACTGGTCGAGCTACCAACCCGCATCCCTGATGTCAACAACCAGTCTGCCAATACACTAGATCTTTTCCTCACCACCAATCCTGACCCGTATAGAATAGAAGTTTGTGCCCCACTTGGAAACTCTGATCACACCCTCATCTCCACAACATGCTCTTTCCATTTACCATCGAGCAGCACAATACCACCCCGTCTCATGTGGCATTACAATTCGGCCGACTGGGAAGGTCTTCGTATGTTTTTCTCAGCGTTTCCATGGAAGAGAGTTTGTTTCTCTTCAGTAGATCCAACACGATGTGCTGAGACAATTTCTGAAATCATCATGTTGGGGATGCAAACTTACATACCGAATACCGAAAGAAGAACATCATCCGATAAGACCTGGTTTAACAGAAACTGCTCTAGAGCTGTGGCTTCCAAACAGGCAGCATACCATCGATGGCAAAAAAATCCGGGACCTGAGACCAGAGCAGCATACGTTGAGGCTAGAGGCATATGCAAAGAGACAATAGAATGTTCAAAAGATGCTCATAATGCCAAAATAAGATCAAAACTTGTTGAATGTCCCAACGGATCCCGTTCATTTTGGTCATTCGCCAAAGCTGTGGGAAGAAACTTCACTTCCAGCTCTTTTCCTCCCTAACCAAAGAAGATGGAACACTAGCAACGACTGCCCAGGAAAAGCCAATATCTTTGCGCACCTATTTGCTGGAAATTCCACTCTGGATTCTTCGGAAAACAACCCCGAACATTACACCTATTGACAGTCACATGCCGAGATCACCTTTCGCCAACGTACTATCAGAAAGATTTTGCTGGGTCTCAATACCAACATGGCCTGTGGATCTGACGGAATCCCGCCGATTTGTTCTCACGATATGTGCGCCCGAACTAACACCTGTTCTTTGCAAGTTGTTCAACCACTCTTACAATTTGGGAGTATTTCCGTCCAATTGGAAAATTGCAAGAGTACAGCCAGTCCTAAAAAAGGCAAAAGACCCTACCTAGCAACTACAGACCTATCGCACTGCTATCTATTATTTCGAAGGTCATGGAAAAAGCCATCAACATCGAGCTCATGAAATATCTGGAAGACTCAGGAATTATCAATGATAGGCAATATGGCTTCCGCCATCAGAGATCAACTGGTGACCTGCTCGCATACGTCTCACATATATGGCAGCTATCTATTGAAAAGTATGGAGAAACTTTAGCTGTGGCATTAGATATCTCCAAGGCGTTCGATCGAGTTTGGCACCAGGGACTCCTCGCCAAGCTTCCATCTTATGGCTTGCCCCCTCAGCTGTGTTCTCTGCTTGCTAGTTTTCTCTCAAACAGGTCTCTCCATGTAGTGGTCGATGGAGTTTCATCTGACACTCTACTCATAAATGCTGGTGTTCCGCAAGGATCCATTCTAGCACCAACACTATTTTTACTCCACATCAACGACCTATTGAAAGCAACTTCATGTCCCGTACACAGCTTTGCCGATGATAGTACCCTCCATACCGCTTTCTCTTCCAGGGCCCCTATATCAGCCCGTGAAACCAGAAATGAACGAGGAAGAAATGTTAACAATGTAAATATGGACTTAGCAACAATTCTCGAATGGGGATCCAATAACTTGGTAGAATTCAATGCAAACAAAACACAAGCATGTCTTTTCTCTAGAAAAGCCGTCCATACCGCTTTCTCTTCCAGGGCCCCTATATCAGCCCGTGAAACCAGAAATGACATGCAGATCTCACTGTGCCTAACATAACTTTGTCAGGAGTAACCATACCACTGAAGTCATCCATATCGATGCTTGGTATTACTATCAGCAATAACCTTTCCTGGGAAAATCACGTGAAGTCCATTGCCAAAAGTGCATCCCAAAAACTTGGTTTTTTGTTTCGTGCCAAGAGCTATTTCACCTCCAGTCAGCTGCTTATGATCTATAAGGCACAGATCCGACCTGTCCTGGAATACTGTTCCCATATTTGGAGTGCGGCACCTAAACATATCCTGAAGCTATTGGATTCTGTCCAAAAAAGGGCAATTCGTCTCGTCGGTGATGCCTCGCTTACAAACTCGCTCACTTGTCTGGAACACCGTAGAAAAGTTGGCGATTTGTCTCTATTTTATAGATATTTTCATGGGCGATGCTCTTCTGAAATATCAACAATCGTTCCTCCTTTGGCAGTCTCTTCGAGATTAACCCGTCAAGTTCAGTCTTCACACCCCTTCGTGGTCACTTTGGAGACCTGCAGAACATCACTTTCCAAAGACTCATTCTTCCAACGAACTGCGAGGCTTTGGAACTCATTGCCTAGGGAGGTGTTCCCCGAGGCATACAACCTCCAGAAATTTAAGAAGAACACCAACTCCTACCTTCTTTCCCTTGGTTCCCACGATGTTCTCTGAACATTACAGGATATCCCTTTTCGTGGGAACCAGAACATATAAAAAAAAAAAAAAAAATTCTATTCAAAATTGGTATGTGGGGGTTTTTGGGGTCGAATATTATGATTCTTCTGTAAAAATTGAAAAATTCAAGATGGCGGCTTTAAAATGGCGGCCGAGTTTTGTGATTATGGTCTGATTCTATTCAAAATTGGTATGTGGGGGTTTTTGGGGTCGGAGAATATGATTACCTAATTTGATAAGATTATCCCATTTTTTCAATTTCCAAAAAAATAATGAAAATAATACCTAGTTTAAAAAAAAATAAAAAAAACACGCTTTTATAAATAAACCACACTAAAAAGTAGGAAATGAATAATAGTTTAAAAAAAACTAAAAAACACGCTTTTATATAAAACCAGACTAAAAAAATAGAAAATAAGAAAAACATTTATTTTATTTAAAAAAAAGCGTGGGGTGCATATGGTATCAATAATTATATAGTACATTACACACCTAGGGTAAAGTAAGAAATGTCTCAGATCACAGCTAATTGTTGGCCGAGGCGATACCACGCACCCCACGTTTTTTTTTAAATAAAATAAATGTTTTCCTTATTTTCTATTTTTTTAGTTTGGTTTTTTATAAAAGCGTGTTTTTTAGTTTTTTTAAACTAATATTTTTATATATTATATTCTTACAGTCTTCTGAATCACAACCACATAGAAGTATGCAACTAATATTATTTTTTTACAGTAACAAGCTTTGGTTGCACAGGATTTCTTACAATTACACGTTTTTTTTTAAGATCAGTTGGAAATGGGCTTTTGTTTATAAATAAAGGTAGCAAAATACCATTCTCTAGTTTGTATCCGAAATTCGTAAAATCTAATGTTTCATATTGGAGATTCAATGCATTTTTCCAAATGTATGTTTGAGCAGGAGCTCTAAGTGCATGCAAATGCAAGGCATCTGATGTGCACGGAATTTTCGATAAATTAATATTAGTGCCAAAGCAACGAGAAAAAATACTTTGTCTAGCTTCATCCGCGGCGTTTCCTTTTTTACCCAAAATAATTAAATACAATACTTCTAAGCCTTTCAACTCCTTAATACTTAAATCAAAGCCATTGCCAAGAGGGACTAAAGCATCACGATTTCCTTTTACTTTTATCATTTCTAAAGCTTTTTTACTGTTCGTATCACAACCCGTAAATGCGTGTAAAGCAGGTAAAATTTCACGAACTTGTGAGCGCGCGAAATTAACAATAAAAAACAGGTAGGTAGGTACCTATAAACAATGAATTTTTTTGAATTATCTATTAAGAATATTATTAATTATTGTATAAAGAATTAAAAAAATATATTATTTATATATATATATATTTTTTTATTATATTTTTCATGGGTCAAAAGTACCCAAATTTGAGATTTTTCGAACCTTTAAAAATTCATATCTCTAAAAATATTAACTTCATCGTGAAAAGTCATGAGATCTTTTTAATTTGTATTCCAATAAAGAATATCCGGTTCTGCATCGATCAATTTCTCAATATTGATTTCTTCCAATTTAGACATTGCTCTTGAGAAACTTGGTAGCTTGGTTTTATTTCTTTGGTTTTTACTTTCTTGCCTTATCTCCGTGGGGTTTTTATTTATCTGAGTTTTATGCCGCAGAGTTTTTTGGGCCCATAACCTGATGAATTATTCAATATATATTCAAAGAATAACTTTTATTTTATATTTTGTAAAAGTTATTTTTTTTTTTAACATTTTTTCAAACTGAATATATATATATATATATATATATATATATATATATATATATATATATATATATATATATATATATATATATATATATAAGAGAAGGCTTTCATTAAATTTACTCTCAACAGCCACATCGAGAAATTTCATATAATATCGTCTGACGACGTTGGATCTCCCTCTCATGGCCGGTTGCATCGTTTTTCTTGAGTGGCGCTCGGCTCAGCTTATCGTTCACCTTAGACTAAAAATCATTGCACCACCTGGCTTAACTAAAATCTTAGCTATGATCGTAACAGTTTAGCAACAGTGTATTTCTAGTAACTTTTCCTAGGTTTTTATTTTATTTTTCCCAGTCCCAGAGGGATCACTATTTCAATGAGTGGGATTTTCAAGTTGGAAGAGCCTCTCTCGTTTGGGACCGGGTCTATTTCATTTGCAATGTTTTTTGTTGAACTATAAAGTAAATTTACCGAATATGGAATCTGAAAAATAATAATTCCTTGCAATTGTTTAAACAATTTCGGTTTAAACAATATGGCACGGGGTTGCCCCATGGCAACATGCATTTATATCATCAGTAGGGCAATTTAAAGAGGATCGTATAAAAAATTTGAGGTGGAATAGTTTTCGGTACTCATGCGCCGATTCCTCCTAGTCTATTGAGCTCGTGAACTAGTTTTTCAAACATTTCAAAACGGATGATGAATGAGTGATTGCTCGTCTGCGACTTCGAGATTTGGTTTGAAGTGATTTTCCATTACCTGCTGTCAGTAGAACATCCACTTCTTTATCATCTTCGATTCCAGGACGACCCCTGCTCATGAAATCATCCCTCACATGACCAAAATTTCGGGACTTCTCAACGTTGCCAACAATTGAATACTCCTGAGCTTGTGTCCGAGACCGGTCTCCATATAGGCCAGTAGAGACAGACATGATTTTCCCAAAATTTTATAATAATTCCAAACGTTTCAAAACTTCAGTAGAGTGAAGAGGACTTTCATATGATATGTAGTACGATTTTGCAACCCTTTTTTCTGAACGGAAGATGTTGAAAATCAGGATTTAATGAATTTTCACATTATTAGCGCGGAAAAATTTGCAAAAGTTCTGCAAACTTCCGAGGTTTTGAAAAATAGCAATTTACATCCTTTGATAAATTTGCAACCACTCATACAAAACGGAGATGTTTGATCGATCGAAAAAAATTGTTGTTAGTCCTAATTTTTCGATGAAAATTCCAAAAGTTTACAAACTCGAAAAAACTACTAAAATAATGTTCTCGACGAAAGTTTCAATTTGCAACCTCTTGCGTCAAACGAAAAATATATTTTTTCATTAAATTCATTTTTTTTATTGAAATAAGTATCGGAATTACAAAAGTTTCAAATAATGGTTGGAAGTGGAGATGTCCTGACGTAGAATGTTTTCATTAATTTGCAACCTCGTCTGCAACACAAAATGAGGGAAAAATCAAAAGAAAAATATTTTCGTATTTGTACTCTATCAAAAAAAGCAAAAGTTTTGCGAATCGGACAGACAACTCGTTTTACCAATTGGTGGCAGTATAGTAATTTGCAAACTATGTGACAATGCGGACCAATTAAAAAAAATATTTATTTTTGCAACACCGGTGTTATCTGAATAATAAATATTTTTATATATCTAATAAATGACATTCATTGTGTTACCAAGTTAACTATGGACCAAGAAGAAGCTCGTCAACGGTAGGTGAAATCATTCAATGTTGAAAGCTAACGTTTTCGATATGAATTCAAAACATCATATTACAATTAGGAATTTGCATAAAAAAATACTCTTGAGTACGTTTGATGGAGGATCAAAAATCTCTCGACACATTTTTATAATTTTCTTGATTCATAAAAAAATGGAATAAATATTGAGATTTAAAAAACACTCGTAAGATGTACACGATTAGCCTACAACTGTGTTACTCACAGTGTTTTGTTTACAGAGTAATGAATGCACAGCAGTTTAATAACATGATTTTTTACCAGAATAACAAGAAGACTGACAATTGTATTTTTCTGACAGACAACTATATAACTAACCGAAAACAATGCACATTCATCTAATAGTCCTAGAGCTACAGCGGAAATAGAATTGCCTACCAACATGTTTTTCCCTCTTTATTTTCAAAATTTTTATAAATCAAGAAAATTATTCTTACGTGTCGATTACATTTCAGCCCTCCATTCGGATTCAATACAATTTTTCATGCGAAACCACAATTGGAGTTAGAAAGTCGAGTGGAAAGGTAAATTATAATTTTATTTAATTCAAGAAATACATACTTGTAAAAATTTAATTTGAGGTGTAATGTCGATATACAATCGATAACGTTTTGATATCCTTACTTCCATAGAGCATCGATTATTCATTTTAAAATATTTTCGATTGCTATAAAGTCATGTTGTGACAAGTGAAAATTTGAAATGAAGAATGATTGCATGTCATTTCTAATGCGATAAAAAATTGATGTCTTCCATTTAGCAGAATTTATCAAATTTTTTTATTCTTTCGATTGTTGCATTCGAAAATATTAGATTAAATTAATTTCGCTGATTAATCGAACACAGTGATTGCTTCTGAGATCAATAGTTAGTTTCAAATTTTTAATGGTTAACTACGTAACCGTATTAATCTTCGGATGCAATTTCAATCAACCAGTACAAAGTATAACAGATATACGCGATTGATAATCAAGTATTTAACTGGACCACTGTAGATATGTCAGTCTAATATATATCGCAAACCTATTTGCACAATGTTTGCAATTTATTGGCAAATTATAAAAAAACAAATCAATTATACATTTTTTTTTAAAAAAAAAAAAAAAATTGGTGATAAATAGGTTCCGAGGTTGCAAAGTTACATATAACTAAGACCGATATTCTCTTTATTTGCAACCACAATAAAAAACTTTTGTAATTAGAATCGATGAAAAAGTTTGATGAATAAATTATGCGTTTTTCAGAAATGGTTGCAAATGTAGGTACGTGAATATTTAAAACTTTATTTTCCGTTCACTTGTCCAATTTGCAGAACTTTTGTAATTTTTTTAAACAAATTACAATGAAAAACTTAAACAGATGACAAAAAACAAGGTTCCGTAAACTCACTTACTCAAAGGAACCATATTCAGAAATTTAAATAGGTATCTACCTACACTTTGACAATTCTTTGGCAATACTTTGACAATGAAATAATAACAGCATGCGTTGCTTAGTAACAAAAAAAAAACAGAATAAAAGGTAGATGCGGACAAACGTAACAAAAAATGTATCTACCAGGGTAATATAATGAGTAGTGCGTGCTTTCTATATTCAATTGATTCTTTCTCGGTAATTTCCTTATGTACTGCTATGCCATGAAGTTTAACGTATTGTATCAGGAGAAATGTCTTCTTTCAAATGACACTTACGAGGGTCGCTATTTATTAAAAAAAAGTTAATGAGGTCATTACTGGCACAATTATGACATCATCCAACAGAATGACATGTCAAAACGTGTAGTTTTAATATTGAAATTGACCTGTCTGAGCGATTCTTCTCTTCTGGCCCTGTGAAGACTTTAGCGAATTTATCCCAACCTTACGTGCTCACTGAGAGTATTGGGCAATCCATCGACCTGTCAAAACGAAAGCAATATGGCGGCTGTTGGCACACATTGTAATTCGTCATAAGCGACCATAGTGGTAAAAGTGTTTATTTGTGATTTTCTGTGCGAATTTGAGTAGTTTTTTCAATTAAGGATTATAATTCGTGCTTCAACTGAAGAAAAATGCCCCTTATTTGCATTGTAGTCAACTGTGGGTCCCGTCACGAGTCACGACAGGGATAGAGTCGGGTTTCACTCGGTGTCTACAGTTTCAAATCATAAGTTTTTGACCAGTTAAAATGACTTATCGAGGAGGAGAAGAGCTCTATGGTTAGCTGCAATCAACCTAGAAGATCTTACGGATTCGAAAATCAAGTATCAGAGAGGCTGCAGCAGACATACACTGTGTGCAATTTCGTGATAATATCCTTCATTCCGTCATGGATTCCTATAACTTCAGACTTTTGTGTTTTGATTTGTTCCTACGATTACCTATGATTTTGCCTACTTGTATATCTCTGAACTATTGTACATTAGGAGGTCCCATTTCAAATAAAGTTCATATATATAGATAATTGATATATTTTCCACTTCAAAAGTAGAGAAAACTCCAAATGAATGTTCATATTTATGTACCTACCTCCTCAAAAAACATTCTTATAGGTATTGTTATTGAGTTAGTGGAAAACAAATTTTCTTTAGGATTCTGGTGACTCAATAAATAAAAATATTTAGAAATATGTCTTTCAATCTCAACCTTCCCATTTTATATATTTCAGGCAATTAACGAAAGCCTCGATCAAGTCTTGTGAAGGGTGTTGATTTGATTAGGTACTCTCGTTTCGGACGTCCATCATCTTAATGTATTTGAAAAGGTTTTCACGATGTTTCGAATGTGAATACTGCATTCAGACGATTGCAGATACAAACATTCGAAACATCGTGAAAACCTTTTCAAGAACATTAAGACGATGGACGTCCGAAACGAGAGTAATCAAGTTACCACATCGTCTACAACCTTCAAAGGGTATTGTAATTTATTAACAGTAAAAATTGGGTATATCGTGATATTTATCGTAATTGTACTATATACAAATATCAATATTGTGTCATTTTTTTATAATTGGTATTAAATTAAGAGTAATCAACTGAATCAGTAAAGCAACAAATAAACAAACATTTATTTATATATATTCATTTGAAACATTTTATTTTTTTAAACTGAGCAAGAGGCAAGTCGTCCAATAAATTTTTTGACTGGATGGCATTGGCCACACAGCTTCCAAATCTGTGCGCGACATTGCCTCTAATATGGCACCAATATGACCACCTACTTCACTGTTTCCGGCCATACAAGTACAGTGAGCAGTACAAATGCTTTCATCCTTTTCAATTATGTACTAAATATCTGAAGGTTTTTAATTTGCCTTTTGTGAATACTTGACCTGAAAAAAAGTTATGTCGATTAGAAAGAACTATTATGAAAGTTGAGAAGTAATATTCTTGAATATCAAATCAATGTCTCTTATAATAAACAAATGTGGCAATGAACATAATAGATCAGATCAGAAGTTATAAATTGCTTCTTATGTATTATTATTCCTAATTTATAATAATTCACTTCGATGACTCAAGATTTGCAACTGTACATGTACCCATTAGAAAAAACCTGCTGCCTAGGAAAAAACATACTAGACTAACTAAAATATATAAATGATTCTGAATTTTTGTTCTCACCTTCACAACGAAGCCAGATTCAAATTATGTATGGATTCTAAACTTGTATAGGGCTTCATCTGCATTTGGAAAAGCTGAGTAAAAAGCAAATACAGGAGGAGCACCAACAATTGAACAATTCAGTTCAGAAATATACAGTGTAAAAAGGATCTAAATCACTGATCAATCCTCAACTTCATTTTATACCTGTAACAAATACATTGATAAAAATGTAAACAGAAGATGGGGATGTATTTTCAAGCATACCGTTAACCAAAGCCTCTGCTTTTCAACAATAGCGTCTTCAGGTAATCACTCTCCATCTGAATATTATTAATTAACAACACAAAAGCTCCGAAAATAACCAAAAATACCCTTTTACCAGCCAAAGGTAAACACTGACAATGATGTTCTTATGGCGATTATCAGTTTGTGTGCCAACAACCGCCATATTGGGTCACGTGGTATGGATTGCCTAATGGCTCTAGAAGATCAACTGCAATTGTAGGAGATTGACTTAATATACAAAAATATTGTATGTTCGTATAACTATCTCATCATATCGACGTGAATAATTTCAATGACGTAAGTGCGGATCTAATAGATATTTATATTCCAAGTGAGTTAAATGAATGTTTAATCACGCGAGCCGTCTAATTTCTTCGAATGCATAAATATCATTTAACTCCATTTGTATCACATTTCATGCGGTACTGATATTCATATGTCGTTGTTTCACACCGTTGTTGTCCATTAATGTTGGTTTTGAGGAAACACAATGTGAATATTTACTTTAACAGTATCAATAATGAGAAATGTATAAAATTAAATTTGTGGAAGTAAATTAATTTGAAATTTATCATTGTTGCATGTATTAAGATTGTTTTAACATAAAATTGAGATTGTTTTAACATATAATCGGGGGTTGTGTATTATAGTTCAATTTACAATTTTTGACATATTTACTTACTTTGCCGTACTTCCGGTTTGACCGGAAATTACCCCAAATTTCCATTTTTAAATGGGACATCTTATATATTTTTACTGACTTCGATCGAGAATGTCAGTCTAAATCCAACAACAACTCACTTGTCAAAATTTGACGAATAAAGTAATTTTTATTCCAATTTTTATTTTTAGATCTAGAATGCCATGGATCGAGTAAATCGCTTCATTCTTGATCAAGTAACATTGATTAGCAGTCCCGCAGTGATGTTCTGGAATGCCACCCTCTCCAGTTCTTCACGTAGCTGATGCTGTGTTATACACCTGATTTTTAATTGTTCCCCAGAGAAAAAATTCTAGTGGAGTAAGTAGAATATTTAAAAAAATGATACATTATGAAAAAATATGACAACTTAAGAATGTACCTCGCAGGCCACTGAATTGGTCCATAAGTGCCAATCCACTTTTCTGGGAAGGTGTCATTCAGATGTTCTCTTACGACTTGAGAATTGTGAGGTGGCAAATCTTCAATGAAATCATTAATTTGATTTCTAAGGAACTGTAGATATCTTTCCGCAGTAAGTTCTCCGTCGAAAATTATAGGCCCCCTGAAGTTTTCCTCCGATAATACCCATCCAGCAATTGAAACCAAATCGCTCTTGAAAATTTCCTTCTTTCATCAGATATAAATTTGTTTGAGACCAGTTCCTTTTATTATTCCGATTGAACAGACCCAAGTTGGTGAATCGAGTTTCATCTGAATAAATAATTTTAAATGGAAAACGTACATCTTACCTGTATTTAGTAAAAAACTAGTTGCAATAAGTTAATCTTCGGTTGTGGTCGTTATCGTAAAGATGTTTGTGTAGTTGGTACTTGAATGATCGATAATTATATTTGTGAAGAATTCAGCAAACCGACAAATAACTTATATCACACTAGAAACAATTTGGCGAATTGACGCTTCAACATATAGACCAGGGTCGATAATTTTTGAAACAAAAAAAAAAAAATAGTAGGATGAAACACATTGGAAAAGGAAAAGAATATATCAAAAATGAAAGGAAAAATAATTTACGGGCGATCTGAGGTCGGGAAGTGGAAGGGGGTGAGTTTTTAAGGGTAAGGGGGTAAAGGTTTATCTACTACAAGTCCTATGGAAAAAAGTTGAATGGCAAAGTTGTAGGCAATAAAAAGATCTACAACTTTTGTATTCACACTTATTTCACATAACCTCAAAATATATATGAAAAATTCAAATAACCAAGTTTTTGGTTTTTTATTTTTCTTTTACAAAAAAAAAATTACGAAATTTGATGAAAACTCACCTTTTCATGTCCCAAACATACTGTAATTTTTTTGATTTAAAATATTTATTTTTTCACCTTATTTTGACTTAATATCGAAAAAGCACCCTAATTTTCAATCGGAAATTCTCCCGTCAAAATATCAGGTTTTTTAAAAAAGTTGGTGGGCTTTTTGTTCGTTGAAATCTCTACTTTCTGATATATACATTACCATGGTAAATGTTCTCAGAAAATGCAAAGAAACGAAAAAAACTCGAATCCGATTTTTTTTTAATCATTATGTACAATATTGAGCTATTTATTAAAATTGACACTTTATTTACTCGAAAAACGTAAGATTCCATGTTACATTGATAAACAAAAAAAATACATCCATTAAACATAAAGATTGCGAAAAACATGCGAATATAGTTGTTCTAAATATTAAAGATAGGATTTCAAAGTTTCAGGAACATCCTTGAAGGTTCGATACTGGGTCCTATTCTCTTTATTTTGTATGTAAACCACTTGGAGTCGATAGTTGGCAATGAACAATATACAGCGTATGCAGATGACTTTTCCTTAGTTATATCCGCCGCCGATACCAAAAGTCTGCAAACGAAATGCATTGAAACAATTTAAAGAGTGTCTTCTTTTTTCAACTCTAGGAACTTATTTTTCAACATCCAAAAAACTCAAATGTTGCGGATGCACTGTCGGCAAAAACCTATTAAAGACCTAGAAATATCATTTGATGGAAACATTTTGTGCAATACACACAGAGAGATTAGATTCTTAGGAATATCTCTGGACGAACACCTATGTTGGAAATCTCATTCTCAACAACTGTCTTCTAAATTGAATTCCGTGAAATTTCTTTTTGTCAATTTACGATCAGTGTTAGAACTGGATCAGATGATGAATGTGTATTACAGTCAAGTTGGGGCATTTCAGCTGGTTCGAAATATGTTTTTATTGGCCAAAAACGGATCTTAAGACGTATATTCGGGATATCTAATAGGGAAACTTGTAGAACAATTTTTAAATGTTACAATGTCATGACACTTCCCAGTCTCTTCATTTTCGAAATGTGTGTTTATGTTTTCAAAAATAAAGAAACTTTCATAAGAAATTCTGATATTTACGGATATCAAACACGAACTATGCACCATTTTCATGTTCATTTTGCTAAAAGAAAAGTCCAGTGCTCCTGATCATGTTGGTCTTAAATGTTTCAATAACCTCCCACAAAATCTGAAGAATATAACTGCAATGTCTTCTTTTAAATATGAATTGAAACAGTTTTTACTTGATAAGTGTTTTTACAGTGTTAACGACTTTATAGAAATGTAGCGCATATGTGACAAATTCTGTGTACTGTAATCCCTCTGTTTCATTTTATTTTATTTTCACATTTATTTACTTATTTATTTTATTGTTGTATTCTCTGTATCTTATCTACATACTGACAATTCCAAAACATGTAAACCATGTCAAAAAAAGGAAATAAAGATTGATTGATTGATTGATAAAAAGATTGCCTTCGTTTAAATCTGGAATTTCGTAGTAATTCATATCGTATACTTTAGAACGTATATCTTCTAAAACAATTTCAGCAGCCATTTGGACAATTCTAGTTAGTTCGTCTTTACTTTTTAATCTTTTTTCGTACCAGTCTTTGCAGAGTTTCTTACTTGCAGTACCATTTTTGTATAAAATTATCATGTCTCTTTTAATTAAATGACACTCGATATCGTTCTGAAAATGCTCTTTCAATGTTTTCTTAATAGTTGTCTAGTCTGGGAGATCTCCTGAAAATCCCTCTTTTATTTCATTGACAAGAAATTGTCATTCTGTTTCGTTGTCAGCGATATAATTAATAAGATAATTAATAAAATTCCTAGTATTTTCACATGCTGAGCGACCCCTTTTTCTTTCAGTTCTTTTGTTATAAAAAGTAGACATACAAGCAGTGTGATAATGCGCTTTTACTGCGACTAAATAAGGCATATAATTTAAAGAAGATTCAACAACTTTCTCAAAATATTGTAGATGTCTTATTAAATATTAACTTTATTAACTTATTTGGTTGCTATATTTTTAATTTTTTTGTTTATCAATGAAACATGGAATCTTACGGTTTTCGAGTAATTAAAGTGAAATTTTAATAAATAGCTCAAAATTGTACATAATGATTAAAAAAAAATATTCGGATACGAGTTTTTTAGTTTTTTTGCATTTTCTGAAAACATTTACCATAGTAATGTATATTTTTCACCATCAGAAAGTAGAGATTCCAACGAACAAAAAGCCCACCAACTTTTTTAAAAAAGCTGATATTTTGACGGGAGAATTTTCGATTGAAAATTAGGGTGCTTTTTCGATATTGAGTCAAAATAAGGTGAAAAAATAAATATTTCAAATTAAAAAAATTACAGTGTGTTTGGAACATAAAAAAGTAGGTTTTCACCAAATTTTGTAAAAAAAAAATTTTTTTGTAAAAGATAAAAATAAAAAACCAAAAACTTTTGAATTTTTCACATACATTTTGGGGTTTTGTGAAAAAAGTGTGGATACAAAAGTCTTTTTATTACCTACAACTTTTTTTCTATAGGACTTGTAATTTTGCCGGAAATCGAGATAAACCGTTTTTTACCCTTAAAAACTCACCCTTTTCCACTTCTCGACCTCAGATCGCCCGTAAATTATTTGGTACTTGGATGATCGATAATTATAGTTGTGAAGAATTCTCCAAACGGACGAATAACTTAGGCCAACACGTCTACTTCTTTTTCTTCACTGACGATGAAGTTATTGGCATTTTCTTCTGGTTCATTTCGCATTTTCCTTTCCAGTTTTGGAAAATAATGCCGAGTGGGATCGCGACGATTAGGGAATCTCTGAGCATAATGTCGAGCTGCATCAGTTGCATTCTTTTCTGCTTCTCCGTAAATTAGCAGCATGTCAATTTTCTCGTTTCTAGTATAATTTTTCGTATCAAATTATAAACTACGCAACAAATAAATTTTTAAAAGTGACAGCATATTCATCAGCCTATTTGTTCAGTTAGTCCTAGAAACAGCTTCAATTGTTTGTCACGGATAACTAGAATAACAGGACTTAGTGCATAAGTATACCGAATACGTATTATTTGTTATTAGGTACGATCGCTTCTCGCAATTATTCAGAAAAAGAGTGAAAATAAAGTAAAAGTGTGTGGTATAAAATTATTCGTAAGAAAATGATCTTTCCCAAAAAGCCGACGAGCTACCCCCTTTCCATTTGAAAAAATCAAGTTAAATGGAAAAACTCATATTTATTTGCGACTTTTAAATAATTCTTAGAACGACTGTGAAGTCATAAGCCTCAAAGTCGTATTTTTCCCATGTTACACGATCCATGGCATTCTAGATCGAAAAATAAAAATTGGAATAAAAATGACTGTATTTGTCAAATATTGACAAGTGAGGTGTTGTTGGATTAAGAATGTCATTCTCGATCGAAATAAGTAAAAATATATAGGTTGTCCCATTTAAAAATCTAATGTTGGGGTCATTTACGGTCAAACCGAAAGTACAGCAAAGCAAGTAAATATGTAAAAAAATGTAAATTGAACTATAATACACAACTCCCAAATTTCGTTTTTCTATCTTCAATAATAAGAAAGTCATGCCACCTTAGAGAATCACCCGGTATAATTACATGTCCTGACTAATTGACTCACTGATTGAGTGATATACGATCAACGCCCAAACCAAACCGCTGGACCTAGAAGCTGAAATTTTGACAGCATATTTTTTTGATATTCCACCCCTAAAGAGATAAAAAGGTGGGTGAGTAGGGGGTGGAAGTAAAAGTACAGTTGGTTTTGAAATTAGAGTCATGGAAATTAGTCCTCACAAATGAAGACAAATGTGTTTCGGGGTTTTTGGAAATTCAACCTTAAAAAGGGGTAAAATGGGGATTGAAAGTCTGTTTAGTTAGTTTTAAAGTTAGGATCATGAAAATTGGTATTTGGGGGTTTTTGTTACGAATAAAAAATACATGTTTCGGTGTTTTTCGAAACGCAACTTCGGGGAAAGGGGGTTAAATTTTGGAATTTGGAATTCCATTAGTTTTCAAGTTGGGGTCATAAAAATAGCTATCTGAAGTCTTTATTACAAATAGCAGAAATAAGTATTTCAGTGTCTATAGAAATTCAACCCCCGAAGGGTTGAAGTGGGGGGGTGAAAATTTATATTGGGGTTCCGTTAGTTTTGAAGTTAGGGTCATGAAAATTAGTATTTGAGGTCTCTGTTACAAATAAAGAATTACGTGTTTCAATATTTTTAGAAATTCCTTTCCTAAAGGGGTGAGTAAATTTGAAAAAATTCAAAGTTCAACGCGGACGAAGTCGCTGGTACCAGCTAGTTATAGTATATAACAGTTAATAGTTGAAGTAAGGTGGTTAGGTAAGTATTTCAAAATTAATATCTACAAATTGAGTAAGTAGCAATTAGTAGATTTTGGCCACAAAAAATGAAAAATGAAAACGTTTTAACAAAAAATTAAACCTACGAAAAAATAAACTGAAAAGCAAAAAATAAAAGGAACCTTTTTAGTCTTGATAACTAAGCTCCTGAACTAATGTAAATAACTAATTTTGAGTCGGCGCCAAACAATCAACGAAGATCATTGAATTACTTTAAAAAAATGATCAAAACAAAATAACATTAAAATGCAACGTGAAATCTCCAGCGATAAACAATAATATTGCAAAAATGCGTTCTCCGCACGACCATTCGAAACGACGAGTACCCTCACGTGTGTGCATGTTCGGGTAGCTGTATCGCTGATAATGACTTCGAGAACGCTCGGCAATTTCCGGCGAAGGGACGCGCCGCCGCCGCGCACCCAACTGCCATCATTTTACACTTTTCGTAATTAATTTGCTTGTTTGTTGGTCGCCGACTCAAGATTACTTACATCAGTTTAGGAGCTTAGTTATTGAGACTAAAAAGGTTCATTTTATTTTTTGCTTTTCAGTTTCCTTGTGTATCGGTTTAATTATTTGTTAAAGAGTTTTTATCTATTCCAGTCTTAATTAAAACACATATAGATGGATGAGGCAAAGAAGAATGTTTTCCAAAAAGGAGTACTATCCAGAAACCATTTGTAACATTGATGCAAGAGTGACTGATATTGTATTTTGGAGAACTCTGTATAAATATTCCAAACTTCCAAAATAATCACCTGTAGCAAGGTATCTCAGTAAGTATTATTTGAGGTTTTATTCGTGCAAGTATACTCTTTCTTATTAAAGTATCTTCTTTCGTTATTGGGGTAGTGACAAATTGAGGAAGTTGTTCAGATTTCCTTTTATCCATTTGAATATAATTGTAGTATGAATCAGAATCTTCATCCACTAATTCTTTTAATCCAATCCTTGGTCGAACCGTACCAACGTCGATGTTTTCTTCGCTTCTTTTTTTGAAATTCTTCCATCACATGATCACAAATTAAACGAATTCCAAGGCGCACAATATATCTTCAACAGTAATAAAATGTAATCAGTCCATAGTTACTGTGGGAACACTTGATAAGCACATACAAACAACACTACGTCATTATTATATTACTAACTATAGGTTAGCTCCAAAACACAACAGACATTCATTCATACATTATGGATATCATAGTACTCTTATCTGCAATGTAATGCATATAGCAATTTCTAATTAGTTCCTCGGAGTTGATGGTATTATCGAAACAATAAATCAATAATGAATGCTGACAAGTAATGATTATAAGTGAATCCCATTAGTGCAAATTATTCCAAGAAAATCCGCTTTATACACTGAGCGGGTGCCCTAGGATATCCTTCGTCGGTCGGGTATATTATAGAAATATTTCTGCCAAAATGCGCATAGTAGGGGAGAGCGTGTATGAAAGATCCAGTTTTAAATAGTATGAAAAAACACACTTTAGACTAATTGTTTTTAAATAAAACTGCTGTACTTAAATCATCACTTCAATAGTAAATGTTATCAAATTAAAATAAAATAGAACAATGCTAATAACCTGCAATATAGCTAATTAAAAATAAAATAATTAATGAAAAAACAAGATTTTACTCCAATGCACTAAAAAGTAAAAAATAATTTCTTTGGATGTGACGTAGGTTATTCCGTGAGTTATAGATTCAAATGCTTGTCGCGTAAAGTTTTCAGTTCGAATACAAAAGCGACAAGCTTTTGAATCTATAACTCACGTCAAATCAATTATTTTTTACTTTTTAGTGAATTTGAATAAAAGCTTGTCTTTAAAAAGTATTTTTATTAATTATTTTATTTTGTGCTTTCTAGTACTTAAGTACGCCTTAATCTATGCATTTTTGTTAATGTATCGTTATTATAAGTTCTGAGATATCTAGTTTTTCAATGAAAAGACCATCCTGGAGCTGCCATTTTCAATTTATGAATTTTGACAAAAAACCAATAATCTTTGACTAAATTCATAATCTCCGGCCCCAGAAATCCCGACATACAAATTTTGAATCGAAACGGTCCATAACCACAAAATTCGTCCGTCCACCATCTTGAATTTATGAATTTATAATCTGCGACCCCAACAACCTCCACATACCAATTTTGAATATAATCTGACCATAATCACAGAGATAGTCCGCCATCTTGCAGCGGGCCGCCATTTTGATTTTATTAAATTTTACAAAACATTCATAATCTTCGACCCCGAAAACCTCCACATACAAATTTTGAATCGAATCGAACCATAATTACAAAACTCGTTCGCCATCTTGGAGCCGCCATCGTGAAATTATTAATTTTTAACAAAAAAATCATAATCTCCTACCCCAAAAACCCCCTCATAGCAATTTTGAATAGAATCGGACCACAGTCTTATTTTATTATATTTGAACTGAAAAACGGTAAAGCAACCGGAATAGATAATATAAAAGCTGAAACATTGAAACTAATCAGTCTATACATAATGCAACCTTTGACTCATTTATTCAGTAATTGTATAAAGTATGGAATTTACCCAACGGCCCTCAAAAGTTCTATCGTTACTCCTATATTCAAAAAAGGTAATGTAAACAAGATTAATAATTATCGACCAATATCCCTCATCACACATATATCGAAGATTTTCGAAAAACTTATAAAACAACGCTTCGTTAGTTATCTGAATAAGTTCAAAATTTTATCGCAACAACAATATGGATTCAGAGAAAAAATATCAACACATGATGCTGTAATTGCCTCAACAAAAAAAATAAACCAAAGTCTCAATGACAGCAAGCCGTGTTTATGTTTATTCGGCGATTTATCGAAAGCCTTCGATACAGTGAGCCACCAACTGCTCTTAAACTGCTTAGAAGATATTGGTATACGCAATAATAAATTGTTGTTTTTCCAAAGCTATCTCACCAACAGACATCAAGTTGTGAGGATTGAGGATACTCTCAGCAATGAGACGCTTATTGAATATGGAGTTCCGCAAGGGACTGTCCTTGGTCCAACTCTCTTCAATATATACAGGGTGTCCCAAACTCGATGACCTATTTGACATTTCTGGAAAACGGGACATAGGATTATTTTGAAAATTTGGTTTCTTAGGTAATTAGTTCTGTTCTATCGATCTAAAATATTTTCAGCGCTGCGACGTTACCGCTTATATTGAAAAGTAGCAACAACTTTGATATTTTGAATAGGACACCCTATATATTATTGCATTTCTCGCTTTGCTATTGCTTTTCGATTATTTTTGTAAAATACTTCCCTATACCTATCTCCAGTGGTTTTCGAGAAATTCATTGATTTCCTTATTTTTTGTGCGAAACATAGCTTTAATCAAATGTTTATTACTGCGGTATTTGGATTCGAAAACAGCTGAAATTTTGGATGTAGTTTGACAATGTCCTGTGTATTAGTTGTGTCTAAGGAAATTCTTTCTCCATTATATAGGGTCGTTCAAAATTTGTGATTTTACCGATACATACAAAAGTGGTGAAAAGTGCATTTTTTCAAATGGAACATCCTCTATATTTTCGAAAATACAATTGAAGTTCCTTTCAAATGATGTTTCATGTTTCTTTACCTAAATAGTCAAGTTTCCGAAATAAAAGCAAGTTTCTATAAAAATTGGATTATTTTGCCATATTTTGTATTAGGTAGCTATGAAATGTCATCAATAATAAAACGTTTGCGCGTTCATTAACGTAAATTTGATTAGAAAAGAATCAAAATGGAAATTGTTTACTCTTCATGGTCAATGTGATCAAATTATAGCAAGAACATGCAAAATGTTCTGTAGTATATTGAAGTGTGTGACTGTTAAGATGATGAACTGATTGTACAAAGAATGATTAATATACAGGGTATTATAAACTCGATGGCCTATTAGACGTTTTTGGAGATCTGGGACATAAATACTTGAAATTTTGTATTCCACGATAAGTGATAGCGATCTACCGCTTGAAAATATTTTCACGGTTGCAGTGTTGCCATCTGCTTGTAACTAATATCGACTTTCTAATTTCAAATGGGGAACACCCAGTATTTTATTCCGTATTTGAATTCTACTGATAAATACAAATAACTTTTACTGAACATGTCGTATACCTACTTATCTCTACCTTTTATCGAATATTGATTATTTTGTAATTCTTTGCTACCAAGATGGGACCAACTTCAATTCAAATATCTTTTGTTTTTACTTGAGTTTTTTTGGGTTTGTAACCTTCCACAACCTAAAAAATAATAGAATTAATATAGAAAATCTATACAAGTTTGCCCTTCTACACTTGTATAGATTTTCTATATTAATTCTATTATTTTTTAGGTTGTGGAAGGTTACAAACCTAAAAAAACTCAAGTAAAAAATTTATTTTTCTCCAAAAAAAATGACGTTCAAGCAATATCAAATACCTCCTTATCTGTTGCCCACCCAGGACTCAAATTCAACTTTCATCCAGAAAATATTGAATAATTTCAGTATTATCGAATGATTTGACCATATTTCATACAGGGTGTCTGAAAAACATGTTCTTGTAGGCGATAAGGAAAAACGGCCCTAAGTCATTTATTTACCTGTGCCTGTTGAGAAATCATGATTCACCTTAAGTAGAACTCAATTTTATTTCAATCAAAAAACAAATGAAGGTCATATTAATCGCGAATTCATGTGTTCGAAGTGCTGACCATTTACACGCAAACATTCGTGGATCGAAGTCATTACATGGTTGGTTGTTGCTCTTTGAACCTCTTCTGGCCGAATTTCCTCCAAAGCACGTATTATCCTCTGTTCCAATTCGTTCCTTGAATTCACAGGTGTTTCATATATATTCGGTTTGATTTTTCCCCAGAGGTAAAAATCTGAGGAGTTAGATCTGGGGATCGCGGTGGCCAAGGCTGTGGACCCAAGCGCCTTATCCACCGATCTTCAAAGGTTGTAGTCAGTTCTCTGCTCACTTCTTGTGTACAGTGAGGGGTGGCACCGTCCAACTGATACCAACAACTCCGATATACATGAAGCGGCAAATTGTCCAAAAAGTCGCTAACTGTTGTTCTCAAAATATTCATCATAAATACAAAATGATAATTTATCATTCATTAGTAAACAAAACACATTTGAACTGAATTTTTCTGCAGCCCAGAAATGATTGTTTTTGCGATTGAATATTCCCTCTCTCGAAAATTAAGATTCATCCGTCCATATAATTTTCTGAAGGAAATTTGGATCTTCATAAGTCCATGTTAAAATCCATTCACAGAAATCAACACGTTTTGAAGGATCACCTCTATGTAGGGCATGAGCTTTGATGAATTTATAATCATGCATTTGATGTTTTTTTAAATTCTCCATGTTGAAGTGCGGGTCATACCTAAATCCACAGCCGCTCTTCTTAATGATATATGAGGGTAGGCGTGGAAATACCCCAAGACGTTAATTTCATTTACTTCGTCTCCAGTTATCGACTTGATTTGATTTCTTGGTGCTTCAACATTCCCAAACACAGCATAATTCCGTTCAATTCTTCTGAATTTTGTTCTATTCATATGCGGTAAATTTGGATAAAGTTCATTGAATTTTCTGCATGTTCTCGAAACAATTATTTGGCACCCACCGATAATATAAAACAAATTTAAAATATCTGCATTTGAATATGCATTATAATCCATTTTTAATACTTTCTTCTGACAGAAACTCTATGAAAATCACTGCTTGTCAAACTTGAAGTTTGTTTTGCTCTTTTCTGGTCACGGCACACTACAGCTATCTTTTACATGGCGGACACCTGGAATGATCGGAGAGTTACTGCGGAAGCTGGATTCTCACGAATTTAACAATGGCTGGATTCCAAATTACTGACCGTAAACACGGAAAAACCACCTATCTGTACTTTACCCGTAACTCCTCTAGTAGACCGACCTTCAACCAGCTCAATGTGAATTCCCATTTGAAGACATTCACCATATACCCTGAAACAAAAATTAAGTTCTTAGGCATAATTATCGATACTCACATGAAATGGGACATATAGCATACCTGTTGAAGAAATTGAGAGCAATATTGTATAAATTCAGGAAACTTAAAGAACTCTTACCTGAAAATTACCTTAAAACATTATATTATTCCCTAGTTGAAAGCCACCTTCGTTACGGGGCTCAGCTGCAAAAACTTTTCTCCATACCTTGGAAGTCATACAGAGAAGATTGTTGAAATTAATTTTTTCAAAGCACTCCCGGTATCCAACAAATACATTATACACTGAAACGAAAATATTCGATATCATGCAATTGTATTACCACTGTTCCTGTGTGCGACATCACTTAGACAAGCAATTTTCCCAAATACCGTAACATGAATACAACACTCGAAAAAAGCAACACTATATCATTCCATTCTTGTCCAAAATAGAAGAACTTTAACTCGCTATATTTAAATACCTACAATTTAATGTTTTACATATTTCTGTTATTTTATTAAACTAACATTGTCTTTTAAACATTTACTCTTTTATACTTTTTTTTTTTCCTTTTTTTAAATTTTTTTTATAATTCATATTTCTCATACCGAAACAATGTGTACACACTTATCGGTTTTTGCTTTGTTTCACAAATAATGTGATAAATGTTTTGTATTTTGTATTTTTTTTTTGTGTGAACAGATCGTTGGCCATCTTGGAGCCGTTATTTTGATGTCATGAATTTCGACCCTGGAAACTCCACATACCAATTTTCAATCGATTCGGACAATAAACACAAATCTCGTCCGCCATCTTAGAGCCGCCATTTTGTTTTTTCTCTAAGAAAAATTCCTACATGCTTTGTCACGGAAACTATGGATACTTGCCATTTTTCACGTTAATCGGACAACTAGAAGTTTGTCAAATTCAACTTGCAAGATTTGAAATTACACACAAATTAAATTAAATAATAGCTTGTAATAATTACTTATATTTAGGGTTGCTCTCCGAGTTTAAAAGTGGTAATATAAGTAATTTGGACATAAAATATAAATACATGCACAAGTTCGCGAAAGACGTCGATACATACACAATGAAATAATAATAATGTTTATTCGCATAAAAAAATGGAAAAACACATATAATTGAAAGAATTATGAATAAACTTAGGAAAGCCACAGAAGTGTATAACAGTTTTAAGTGATATATTCCTTATGCGAGACTATGTTATGTTTGCCTATGATACATGAAGATGGATTATGATGATTTGAAAATGACATAATATTTAATATGATACAACAAATGAATTATTTTGAAATAAAACCCTTAATCAATATATTAGCAAAAAACACTATGCTAAGTAAATATTGTATATAAATGAAATTTCTTATATGTTAAAAAATAGTTAAACAACTATAAATAAATGTAAAAGCCATAAGCTGTTCTCATGGCAAATTGGCGTGGCAATTATCAGTTGATATACCATTTGTGTGTGACTGCTCATGCCATTTGACGCACAAGTATACACATCAGCACATATTTACATATATACACACATACATACACACATATATATATATATATATATATATTGTTATGTTACGATGTTATAACAAATTATTTTGTTGATTTGTTGAAAATATAAACAGGATGTTCATAAAATCAGATGTGGAATCATCTGCGACTGAAAGATAAACTTTAGTCACTATCTTCCATTGTTATTATTTCGCCCCACGTTTTGGGTGCCATTTGTAATATAATGATAATTTGCAAATATAAATTGTTGTTATAAAATGAAGATTGCTAATAATTTCCGCTCTTCGTTGTGAGCCAAATTGTTATGATATAGATAAGTATTTTCGCCCTGTATAATATGTTTTGTGATGTAATAATAACGCTAACGTCACTGTTCTCTCGTCACGTTGCTGCCAATTGTTATCATTTTTCTTACCACGACTAAACTCAGTTGGTACGCCTCTCGTCTCAGATAGCCGGTTCAGGCAATAGAGCCACTATTCTGGTCTTGATATCAATATCTGTGTTTATAAATATGATTGCTGATAATTGTGGAAAACAAAACGACAAAGTATCAAAAAGCAATTATTTCCTTTATTCAGGAAAACTTAAATTAACCTGGCCTACGATAAATAACTTATTCTATTGTCAATCTACAGATTTTCATTGATAATCATGAGAAACAGGTCATGGATAAATAGACACAACCTCACTTTTACCTGGACAGTGAAAATTTCTTTAATAGTTCAAAATCAAGTGAAATAAAAGTTCTTCTGATGGGATATGAGTTATTAGTGAAATTGTTCAGTTCGTGACGTGCACTAGGAAAGTTTATACCTGTCGCTGGAACTGTCGCTGTTCAATATACACCCAGAATTTGGATTCTCTCTCAATCCAATGCTCTCAGGAACTCCAATACCAAAAGAAGGAACCATACAAATTCAGCAATCAGCTTTGGAATATTTGTATATGGTGTACAAATAAGGTAATGTTGATTTTCTGCTTATAATGTTGAAATTATTGAATTTTCCTTTCTCCCAAATAAAATGTGGCATTCGTTTTTAAATTATTTTCGGTCTCCTTGTGGCTTTGTTTTCCGTTACTTGGATACCATTTATCCTCATTCCTTTTGATTTGAATTTTTGAATTCGCGCACTATGTTCTCACATTTTTACTGTTTGGGGTTATTTGTCAAAACTTATACATGAATATATTTTTCCTTTCTTACAGACTATTTACAATATTCAATCATAATTGTCTCTGACACTTTTCCGTTCTTATTTTCTCACAATTTCAAATCTTACATTTGACCATACTGTTCCCTGATTGGCTATTGTCATCAAGAAGTTTGTTGTTCTCCCATTGGCTATTTTTAGTTACATACAATTTCATATAATGTATGTTTCAAGCTTATAATTTTGTTTATCACATTTTATTCAGGATAATTTTGTAAATCTAGACCTTTCTTGTTGTCTTTTGAATAATTATGGGTTGTAATCATTATGACAGTATATGAAATTGATTGTATTATAGTATTTGAATATTTTTATCTATTCATATTATACAGAGGCTTAATAAAGGAAATAGAATTTCAAAATATGTAAAAACAATCTCTTGAAACTAATATCTATTAATTAATTATTCTTGATTTGTTGAAAATATGAACAGGATGTTCATAAAATCAGACGACTGAAAGATAAACTTTAGTCACTATCTTCCATCGTCAAGATAACCTCTTGTGGGGTATTCATGTTGAAAAGGGAAACATTCTCAATTGAATATTGATAGAAAGATTTTTCTGTGAATTGAAAAATCCACGATTAAAATGAAGTTAGACATTCACAAAATAACTTCATTTTAATCGTGGATTTTTCAATTCACAGAAAAATCTTTCTATCAATATTCAATTGAGAATGTTTCCCTTTTCAACTTAATTATTCTTTTTGTGGGTTTTTTCCTTTTAATATATATAACTGGTTTTTCATAACATAACAATATATATATATATATATATATATATATATATACATATAACACATTAAAATTAGATAAGCGATAAGTTACGAACATTGATGATTGTCGGAATCATATCTGATTTATAAAATTTCCAAAAAAGATCTATTTGATTTCATTATCCATTTTTGGCTTTTTTCTTGAAGCAATTTTTGTTTGCAATATCTTTTATAGGTATTGGTAGGATGTTATAAAGATGAGGACCTAGGTAAGATGCGTTGCGCTGACCTATATATTTTTCGCAACGTGACTGTAGTACATTATTTTTTTTGTTTCTAGTGTCATGGCCATGGTTCGTAGACTATAAAGCTATACATCCTTTTTCAATATTTTTCAATATACTCAAACAGAATAGTTGTCTCACGTCAAGTACACCGGATTCTTTGAACATGTCGTCGCTAGGGTAAGTAGGCACTTTACATCATTTTAAGAATATATTTTTGTATAATGTTCAAATTTTATTCGTAAGTATCAGTCACTCCGCCCCATCCAATTATTCCGTAGTGTAATTGAGACTCGACTAGTGCATGGTATAATGTTCTTAAATTCCCAATATCAAGAAAATCTCTCAGGTATTTGAATTTATGTAATAATCCCCTTACCTTTCCCACAACATTTCTAATTTGTAGCTCCCACCGCAGATGGCGATCTATTAATGAACAAACTGAACTGGCGATGAATCGTTGCTTTGTTATGTAAAAATGACTAATGAGAGAGATTAGGAGAATTGGAAAAAGTCATCTGTTAATGATTCACAATTTGTGTTTGATTTTTCTATTAGGTTAAAATACGAGGTGTTTAGATTTTCGATATTAGATCACATTTTTCTCCACGCTTTGTTATTTCAATCATTTCATTAATGAGTCTTTTTTTAAATATTGTCTGTTGTCCAATGATACTGACTGAACTAAAGTCGAAGGTGTGAAGGGATGATTTACAATGTTTTGAGTGGGTTGTGTATATTTTTACAATCCCTATTATTGTTTCAAGTATCTACATGTTTGCCCTATGTACACCTTGTCACACTCAGCACATGGTATTTTGTAAATAATGTAATATTTCAGATCTTTAGGTGTGTTTGATAAAAAAATATGTTTTACTGTGTTTTCACATTTTATGCTGATTTTGAAATTTTCATTTTCTAACACTTTGCCGAGTTGAGGTGTCAGACATGTGGTAGTTTGAAATACTCGGCGTTTAACGGTGCTTCCCTGTGTATTTTTACTGTTGCAATATAATAGTTTTTAATAAAAGATTTAGGGTAGCCATTCTTCAGTAACATTGTTTCAATAAGTTTGAGGTTTTGGTTTTTAAAATCCTCATGTGGTAAGTGCGTGGCTCTGTGTTCGAGAGTGTTAATAATGTTTATCTTTTGTGTCATTGGGTGAACAAAGTGGTACTTTATAAATATTACAACAAAGTCAGTCGGTTTGATTGGTATCACAAACCAACTTACTCTGAAAGATTTATAAACTACCACTCTGTACACCCAATGATACAAAAGAAGAACATTATTAACAATCTCAAACACAGAGCCACACAGTTAGCACATGAGGATTTGAAAAAAAAACCTCAAAGTTATCGAAACAATATTACTGAAGAATTGCTACCGTAAATCTTTGATAAAAAAACTATTATATTCCAACAGTAAAAATACACAGGAAACAGAAAAGGCACCGTTGAACGTCAAGTATTTCAAATTACCACATGTAGAAGGTCTGACACCACAACAACTTAGAAAATGAAAATTTCAAAATCAGCATAAAATGTGAAAACACAGAAAAACAGTTTTTAAAAAAACAAACACACCTAATGATCTGAAATCTAAATTATTTACATTGGGAAAACAGGTAGATACCTGAAACAAAGAATGACAGAACAGAATAGGGATTTCAAAAATATACACAACCCACTTAAAACAATAAAAAATCCCACAAGCCTTGCAGAACATTGTAAATCATCCCTTCACACCTTCGACTTTAGTTCAGTCAGTATCATTGGACAACATCCAATATTAAAAAAATTAATGAATTAATTGATTGAAATAACAAAGCATGGAGAAAAATGTGTTAACAAAAGATCTGATATCGGAAATCTAAACACCTCGTATTTTAACCTAATAGAAAAAATCAAACACAAATTGTGAATCATTATCAGGTGACTTTTTCTAATTCTCCTGATCTCTCTCATTAGCCTTTTTACATTACAAACAAACGATTCCTCGCCAGTTCAGTTTGTTCATTTCATTGTGTATGTATCAACGTCTTTCTTGAACTTCTGCATGTATTTATATTTTATGTCTAAATTATTTATATTACCACTTTTGAAGTCGGAAAGCCACCCTAAATATAAGTAATTATCAATGTTAGTTTTCTGTATATTGTCCGAGGTTTTTTACTTTTTAACGTTCGTTATTTTACGTTTTGTATCTTATTCTGTCAATACTCATTCAAGAATTCCATTTTAAAATAGATGTTTTTGTTCTTATACTTCAGAGTCCTGAAGATGAAACAATAAATTTTCGAAACGTCGAAAATGTTGCAATTGGTTTTCTTCAATATTCTGACCAAATTCTCGCCAACAAACTATAAAAAAAAATATTATTCTTATTCTCCAAACAACTGCTAACTGTCCTGCGATCGGCTCGTCCTTTAATATAAAGGCCATTAACATCTGGAAATTCACGATGTTCCCATTCAGAAAGCCATCAGTTCACCATGGTAAGGCTTTAGTCTTTCCAGATGTACAAACTTATCTTAGTTCTAGGGCTGCGTTGAATTCTGTGACTTCGTTGATCCTCTTCTTTACCTCGAACGGTCCTTTCCAAAATGATGTTAGTTAACAGTCACGATCGTCCAATATCGGCGACTCCTTTATGGCATTCAATACGCTGATAATGCATACAGGCTTCTGGACACGGTCTTCTAGATAAGGCCCTGGACGATGTTTGATTTTGAAATGGTACTGTTTTAACTTTTCTATCCATCTAGCTATTTGTTCCTCTGGATATTTCATCCCCAGTAGCCACTTCAGGACCCCATGATCAGTTCTTTCCTATAGGTATTTGTGGAAGTGATCTACTGATCCTGATTATCGCTAGAAGTTCCTTCCTGCTGACACAGTAATTCCTTCTTTGCTTAGATATCACCCTGCTGTAGTATTCGATGGCTTTTTCCTGGCCATCTCACATATGTGATGTTGTTCGCATCTGTGGCCATTTTGTGGTGGGTATGCCAAGATTGGACTTGAACAAAACGCTGCCTCCAGCTTGCGAAAAGCTTTATCACTTTCGACAGACCAGTGGAAATCAACCTTGTCTCCTGTTAACTTGTGTAGGAGGGCCACGATATCTCCTAATTCTCGCACAAATAAGTAGTAAGGCCTAGAAAACTTATCACCTCTTGTTTATCTTTTGGTCTTGTCCAGTCTCGAATAGCCTGTATTTTAGATCCATCCTGCTGAGACTGTGTGGCCCCAGATATCCATTTGTTTCTGGAATAGGATGGTCTTGACCGGTATCTATCCTGTGAGGTGATAGGTTGGTTCCCCCTGTTGATGACCCTGCTAGTATGTTATCAGCCGTGCATCTTCTATCCGGATATCCGTTCGTTTCGAAGTCTGCTACTCACTCAACTGGCTCACATACTCCTATGACGTCTTCTTTCCACCCTGTTATTCCATCAGAGTATACATTAGCAATTCTGGCAGTGAAAACTCTGTCCTTTATTCCTAGTTTTAAAGTAACGTCAGCTTCCCCTCGTATCGGTGCATTTTTTCCAGTGACTGTTCGAATGATGAAATTGGATATAAGTGGTTTTACATTATCTGGCCCAAAGATAGCTCTGCGGCAAGGCCGTACCCAGAGAAAAATTTCGGGGGTTTGGTTCTGAAGTAAATAATGCAATGTACATTTACCAAATTTTATTACACATCATTAACTGAGTAGTAAGTAAGTAAGTAAGTTTATTCGTTCAGAATTACATATTGGTTTACAAGAAGTAATTTGAAATATATCTATTCATATTACAATCTGACTCATTGAGTCACTGAGAGTAAAACAGAGAGAACAGGTTGAATGATTACTGGAAAACTATCTAGTTTGTGGCCACCTAAGCAATGCTTGTGTTGTAGCCAGCAAAAAAGAATAGTATTCCTGACCTCACATAACAAGAGATAATTATATAATGAAAAGAAAGAGAGAGAGACGGAAGCAAGAAGGAGAGAGAGAGAGAGAGAGAGAGCAAGAGGAGAGAGAAATATCAGAGATTGATATGAAATCTGAAAGATGGATATATCATCTTTCCAGTATCGCTTCTAGGATCCCATAATTATTTTTGAAATAATTTCTCAATTCCATTTTGAATTTGGATTTATTTTGTATACCTCTCAACGAGGTAGGTAAAGCGTTGTAAAGTTTGGGTCCAAGGAACATTATGAACTTTTGGTTGTGCGTAAGCCTGCATCTAGGAAAATTTACTGCCTGACTTACGCATATGAGAGTGTTGTACAAATGTGATTGAGGAGCTGGCCGTCCATAGCAAACATTGATAGGCATATAGTCGCCTTACACTTAATAATCCATCTCCTGATATAACATAATACCGCCTTTTTTTTCATTAAAATCCTTATCAAAGTATTCTGGATCACTCCTAAATTATATAATGAAGACTTGAAAATACCACCACACACTATTATGCAGTAACGCATTATAGACCCAGCCAAGGCACTATACACTGTCATTATCATCATTTTCTTATTAAGTATATTTCTGAGTTGAATCATTGAACAGACAGATGGAATCAGATTGTACAGTGTGGAAAGTACCACTTTATGGTCGCAAAATCTGTTTCTTAGTTGACTTATTAAGTCGGAACAACAACTTGTGCTTTGATAAGCTTGCTGATTTCAGTTTTCTTCATACTTATCTGAGGACTCTCTAGATGATCCTGTCCTCGCAGGTGAGTTAGAATGTGCAATCTCTCCTGAAATGTCCGCTCATCTGAAATAGTTTCCACTTGATTGGTAATTAGCGCTTCTTGGAGTGTGTCTTCACTGTTCTTTGAACTTCTCCGGGGCATCTGGGCAGATAAGTTGGATAAGTCCCTGCACGTCTGCCTCAAACTCCTGCAGACTTTCACCAGATTTCTGCACTCGTATTTTCAACTGTACCTGATACAACTGTTCTCTATGTTGGTCGTCGTACCTCAATCGTAGAGCAGCCATCAAATCTCCATATTTATGAAGCTGGTCTTCCAGGATGATCTCTAACATTGCCAAAGCAGGTCCCCTCAAAGCCGCTATAAATGCAGTAGCCTTTTCTACAACGTCCCATCTATTGGCTATTGGTCGCAGCATCAAACTGTTTACTATACAGTATCGGAAAACATTTATCTGGGGTACGGATATAAATCTACACGAGCAACACAAACGCAATGATATGATAATACCACATAAACAACAGAGACGCACTGCTGTGTGCCCCTCCTGTTACCCCACCCGATACATTAACTGACCACGTGGCAATGCTACACAGCGCACAGCAAATCGACTTATTTCTTGCCGAGCCTTGGTTGCGAAAACCAAAGACCGTCACGATTTATTACCTTTTGAAACATGCCGCCTATTTACACAACCGCAGAGAAAGTACAGATCGTTAAGTGGTACTTTGGGGGTAATTCTGTACAAGATACTAGAAATCTATTCATAGTGGCTTTTGCAGATAGACCTGTACCTACGGAAGCGACTGTCCTTCCAATTATTAATAAATTGCAGAATTTTGGGTGTGTGGCAGCACATTGTAGAAAATGTTGTCCCACAAATCCACCACCGCATACTAGACAAATACCCGAGGAACGGGAAATGAGAGAAACACAAGTGTGTGCATTGGCAGAAACGACACCTTGTTCGAGTAGACAGATCGCCGACGGAGTGAATTTGAATGAAAGAACTGTAAGGAATATTTTGAAGAGAAACGGTTATAATTGTTTCAAAGTTAAGACCACACAAGAACTTTTGCCTGGAGACCATTTCAGACGTATGGAGTTTTGTGAAACGATGGTCGAAAAATGCGATAGGGCATTTCGTGTAAATGATGACTTTCTAAAAAAGGTGTTATTTACCGATGAATCGTTCTTCTCAATTCATCGAGAACACAACCCATCCGTAGTACGTTATTGGTCTCGTAAAAATAAACATTTGAGTATCGCTGTGCGGACACAGTACCCAAGAAAATCAAATGTGTGGACGTGACTTCTAGGCGATCACGTCATAGGCCCATTTTTTATTGAAGGGAATTTAAATACACCAAAATATTTGCAACTTTTGCAAAATCAAATTATTCCTGCATTATTCAGTTGTGTGTTCAGGTAACACCAGTTACCCTTGCGGATACCAGAACAGAATTCTACAATAGATTCGGCTATTGTTTGGCCCAAAATGGTGGTTTGTTCGAACATTTAATAAAATAATTCCATACTCAAAATATTTAATTTGGTTTGTCTTTTCTTGTAAATATTTTTTTTCTTGCCATTCAAGAAATAATTGTTTTTCTGTTAGAAATAAGTTTTTTGTTTTTATTCTTACAGAAATATCGTTTGCTTTTGTTTATGTTTGAGAATTTTCTTTTGTTTTCGCGGCCACCACGGCACCAAAGATATTTTGATCTACCTGTCGTCCGACAGATTAAATTGAATCAATGATTCAGTTTAATTTGTTCAAATTATCTGATGTGAAATTATCGTAAAATATTCTTCTTCATTGCAGCGCACACATACTCCCGACTGCTGCTGGTATGATACTGACATCCTGAGTCCTGAGCTAACCGCTCTGACTCTCCTATCTCTGTGTCGTGACGTCGATATCCCTTCCTCGAGCGAGTCGAGGAGAAATTGTAATACTCTCTCAACATATAGCAAGCTATTCTTTACGCTCTCATGAAACCACCATACCCAAGATAAATACTTTCTGATACTGTATACTAAGACCATGGTGACTGTTCATCAAAAGTCGGTGGTTTCACGTAATTGGTCGATGTGGCAACACTGTCTTGGATCTCCAACGATGCAACTTTCTTCTATAGTTCCTTCAAATGCTCCGTTGTTTTCTCATTCGCTTCTCGCACCGTCCACATTTCTTACTTTCTCGTACTGCAGTAACTTCTTTTCTCACTTCCTTATCTATTCCTTCTATCATTTTCCCGACTGTGTTGATTTCGGCCCCAATTTTATTATCATTTTTCTTTAGCCTACGATTTACCCTTCAGTTTTCTGGAGAAACTGCTCAAAAAATGCTTTCTTTTATCCCCGTTCCTTGTTTTGTTCTTCCAGAATTTTCAGAAAATGTTCCTGCAACTGTTTATTTTCCTTTTGTTTTTATTTCTGTCTCTGTTCCTTCTTCTTTCGTTTTTCTTTTTGTCGTCGTTCTTCCTTCTCTTGTTTTTCTCTCTGCTTCTAGCTCCTTTAATCCACTTCTTAGATTCATTCCATTCCTGTTAGGTCATTGTGATCCTTTTTCCTTTTTGTTCATTTCTTTCACTCCTGCTTCTTTCAATTTTTTTTCATTTTTTTTTTATATTCTTTAAATACTTCTTGATTTGCCTAAAGCTTTTGTCATTTTGTCACCGACTTTTTTCAAGATTCTAATTTGGATTCTGCTACCTTTACTTGTTTTCTTTATATATCTAATAATCTTATCTTTGAATAAACGCTTTGGTAAAATCAAGTCAAGACGCTCCATGTCAAGAATCAAGAATCTTGATATTTCTTGATAATATTTTTATTATCCCTGTTCCTGAACTACAAAATCCTCAGAATTCCGCGGTTTTCGAAAAAAATGCTTTTGTATGTATGCTGTTGCCTCACCGTTTATTTATTTTCTTGTTTTTTTTTACACTGCATAAGTGTTATAAAATCGATCTATAATCTATATCATAAATTCGAATTCAAATATTGAGACGATACAATACTTTCTTTTCTATGTTCGCTAGAATGTGGAAATACATCGTTTGAGGTGTTTTACCTATGTGTGGTCAAATGGCCACCCAGAGAATCGAAATGGCCACCCAGTGTTGAATAAATACGAGCGTATAGATTCAGAGATTCGGAGCACGCGATATCCAACTGGTTGTATCTTATAGATAAGGTTGATTCGTACAAATAGCGGAATTTAGTTTGAATTATAAAATTATCCCACTTATATATATTTCATGTTTCATATATTGTATTTCATAAATATAATTTCAAGTATTATGTGTTAAAATCCCACCAGATATCTAAGAAAGTCGTAAATCACCAATCACTTGAGTTATCAGCAGGCGGTGGATTCTACGCAGAGTTGTACCTGCCCTAGCCATTATTATTTTTTTATAGGTAGCTTTAATAATATTGGGTTAGGATAATTATTCAGACAAATCGCTTGAATATAATTGAGAATTGTTTATTCATATATAATATATGATAATAATTTATATATAGAAGAAGTATTGAAACAACTCCGGAGAACGAAGACATCTGAAGAGCAACAACAAAGCACAGTGATCTGCCTTCCGTACATCAGATGTGTCTCCGAGAAGATCAGAAGGATCGGAAACAAGTTAAACATCAAGAGCTGCTTCCAATCCGGCAGTACTTTACGGAGTTTCCTGACCAAGACCAAACCTGACAACAAAAATGAAATCTGTTTGAAGGTTGTAGACGATGTGGTAACTTGATTACTATCGTTTCGGACGTCCATCGTCTTAATGTATTTAAAAGGTTTTCACGACGTTTCGAATGCTTGTATCTGCAATCGTCTTCAGGTGAATACTGACAAGTTTAGGTGCTACTTACCAATTTATATGACTGTCGGCGCAATGATGCGTGCAATTCCGCCATGTGCAGCGGTGCGTGTAATTTCGCGCGGTGTGGTGGTGCGTGAAGTTTTACCCTTCCTCGATGTGAACTTTGAGAGAATAGGCAATGAAACTCGCACGTCCGTCTACAGAAAGAAGACACATACGGGGCAGTACCTCAGTTATAGCTCCAACCATCCGAGTTCGACGAAGAGAGGGATCGTGAGAACATTGGTAGAGAGAGCAACGCACATATGCAAAGGCGTGGAGTCACTAGATGCCGAATTAAACCACATCAGAGAGGACCTCCACCGGAATGGATATCCGAAGAAACTCCTAGAAGAAGTATTGAAACAACTCCGGAGAACGAAGACATCTGAAGAGCAACAACAAAGCACAGTGATCTGCCTTCCGTACATCAGAGGTGTCTCCGAGAAGATCAGAAGGATCGGAAACAAGTTAAACATCAAGAGCTGCTTCCAATCCGGCAGTACTTTACGGAGTTTCCTGACCAAGACCAAACCTGACAACAAAAATGAAATCAGTAAAAATTGCATTTATGAAGTTCCATGTGAATGCAGAGATTACTACAATGGAGAGACAAAGAGACCGTTATCGGTAAGATGGGATGAACACAAGAAATGGACTCAACGTGGAGAAACATCAAAATCGGGAATCGCTGACCACGGCTAGACTGAGCACCATCGAGTTCTATGGGACGACGTGTTCTATATAGAGAGGAGCATTGGTTCAAACGAAAGTTCAAAGAGGCTGCCTACATCGAAGCCAATAACGCCTTTAGTCAACCAAGCGTTGAGATCAAGAACGTATGGAAACCACTGATTGCTCTTTCTGGCGGGCTGCAGAGGCGCGAAACTTCACGCACCACCACACCGCGCGAAATTACCACTGCACATGGCGGAATTACACGCATCATTGCACCAACAGTCATATAAATTGGTAAGTAGCACATAAACTTGTCAGTATTCACCTGAAGACGATTGCAGATACAAGTATTCGAAACGTCGTGAAAACCTTTTTAATACATTAAGACGATGGACGTCCGAAACGATAGTAATCAATTCATATATATATATATAATTATATTATATAATAATATATGATATACCTAATTAATGTAAAATGTCAAACTTTATACTTTATAAAAAGTTCAGTTTCTGGTTAAAAGGTATTTATGAACAAAATTACTCACGAAGATCAGTTTCACTTTCACTGTCGTCATCCAAATTGATAATAAACTTTTCTTTGGGAATTTTTTCTATATCCATATATGACTTTTCCACCTTTTTAATATGGGAAACACACTTGGCCCAGCTGCAGTCAGGAATGTTTGCAGTTTCTGTTTGAATAAGAGCTACCACAGTTGAACTTAAGGTTGAAGAAATATTATTTCCTCGAACTGCTGACTTAAGCTGATGCCATATATGTTCAATTGGGTTAAACATACAGTGATAGGGAGGAGGTCTGAGCACCGTATGTCCCAAGCTTTCAGCCAATGAATCACAAAAATATTTCTTTTTTATCGAATAACTGCGTAAAACTTCTAGTAACTGTTTTTTTGTGTACTTTTCCTCATAGTACTTATCATTATTTAACATATATTCTTGTATAGTGGCTTTGGTGTCATTTGAACATGGTGCTTTATCTAGTCTTCGAGTGTGGTAGCTAGGCATTATCCATGACAATATACTGTTGGGTGGAATATTTGTTATGAGTTTATTTTGGGACCAGTCTTCAAATAATTCAGCTGTAGTATCATCATGATAATCGACTAAAGAGTCCTTAATATTCTTTACCGATAAAGACAACGCATTTGGTATAAAACCATTTTCGGTTCCTGCGTGAATTATCGTAATGCGTTTTCCTTTATTAGACGGCGCATTAGTTCGGCACAACAATTTTGGCACAACTTTTGTTTGGAATATCGTGTGTTCCAAACCAAGTTTCATCCAAATACACTAGTGTTCTACCATATTCTCTAAATTCGTTTATTGCCAATAAATATTCAAATCTCCATTTTTTAAGGCGCACAGATTCCATTAAGATTTTTCTGCTACTGGTGAGTTTTTTAAATTTAAATCAGTTTTGTAAAAGAGGCTTCCTTAAAGTCTCTTCGCATCACTGGATACCAGTTTCATTCTTTTTAAGCCGTTGCATTAAAATATTTAATGATGGCACAATTTGCTCTTCATACAAGGCATATATTGTTCTTCGAATTATATCTACATCACAGCCATCTAGTTTCCTTGAACCGCCAGAGTCTTTTCGTTCCTTTCTTTTTAAAATAGGGTTACTTACTATTTTAAACACTGTGGAATACGGTGTTTTTGTTAAAGAAGCACTTTCTTGCACAGCTTGATCCTTGGACATTCCACGTTCCAGAAGGGACGTATAAACATTTAATATAATTTGTCTCCCATGAGGGTGTAACATTTGTCGACTAGTGGTACTACGACCATCAGTTGAAGAACTAGCGTCAGGATTAGCCCATAGACGCCACATTTTTCACGAAACAAAAATCGAATAAACACTTTAAAATAGACCCAACTGACACAACGGAATATTAGGTAGGTAATGACTTAATGTTGTTTAACTTTCCCCCGTTTATTTCTGAAATTGGAAAGCGGTCAGTTCTCAAAACAGTCTTGTTTTCCAAATCTGGTAGGTAATTTATTTTGTAACCCTAAATAGACCATTATCGCTATAATCTCGTTAATAGCCCATTCGCACTGAAAGTCTGGTGGCCAGGTAAGTGAATTTTATTATTTACACACATTTAAACATATCCTTACCAAGGGTTCTAAATCAACCCTGAGAGATTTTTTATCATCAATTAAATTTAAATACAAAACTGTCAACAAAAACAATAATGGAGATCCCACTATTATTAAAATGCCAAACTATTTCATGAGATATTTTAATCCGGACCTGGGAATATTTTGAAGGACACACACTTTTATTGCTTATGTATATTTGAACGATAGGAAATAATGAGGGTCGTTGGCTAATATTGATTTACGACCTTCTTAGATATCTGGTGCGACTATATCTACCAAATAACTAGAATTATATTTGCAGTTAGATTTACTGACGATTTTATTGTTTATACTTTTTTACTTTTTAACTTTTTTTTTGGAACTATTGTTGCTATCTTTAGTGTTTCATCATTTGTAAGCAAAAATTGTGTTTCATTAAAGAAAATTATGGCATACAACGTATAGGAGGTACACATTTTTTACAAGCTTTTACCTATTTAACTTCAAATTTGTATGTAGTAGTATGTTTAGTTTAAATCTTGCAAGTGAATTTTGACCCACTTCTAGTTGTCCGATTAATGTAAAATTTGGCAAGTGTTCAAAAATTCCATAATGCACTATATTATGGAATTTTTCCTAGAGAAAAAACAAAATGGCGGCTCCAATATGGCGGAAGAGTTTTGTGGTTACAGCCCGATTCCAATAAAAATTTGTATTTGGAGTCTGATATCATGATTTTTTTTGGTCAAAATTCTCGAATTCAAGATGCCGGCTACAAGATGGCGACGAGTTTTGTGATTATAGCCTGATTCCATTCAAAATGTAGGTATCTATGTGGGTTTTTTTGGGGTCGGAGATTATCAATTTTGTCGGAATTCAATAAGATGATGGATTTCATGAATGACTAATAAGAACTGAATAAAAATTATTAAAAAAATAAGACAAGCTTTTATGCAAATGCACTAAAAAGGAAAAAACAATTTCTTTAATTGTTTGACCTAGGTAATTCTGTGGAGATTTTTTTGCCGACCAGTGTAATTTTCAAACGTTGCGATACTGACAAATTTAAAACTTTCTTAGTTTATTTTTGAATGAAAATTCGAAAAACGCACTCACAAATCGAGGCAAATTTATTAATTTGCCCTTATTGGACCAGATAACTGACCTTTACTACTACCAGGGGGAGAGAAAACCCAAAATATGGAAAGCAATAAAAATAATTATAATAATAATGTCTATTGACATAAATAAAAAATGTTCACACTCAAGTGAAATGCAATAAACATGGTTGAGTCACATAATTGTATGACAACTATGAGTTGTTATACTACTTGTGCGTGACTATATATGCTACTACACGTTGAAATATTATTACAAAAAAAAATGATGAAGGTTATTGTTAGTTGAGGAATAACATAATATATAAATTAACAAATAAATATATATAAATGAACGAACAATATAGATTACAGTTAAAAATAGGAATGGCACTATCAATGAATATTAAATAAAAAAATATCTGAAAATATACATAATAAATGCAATAAAATCTCAAAAGCGAAGGTAAAATTATATAAAATAATCCAACAATAAATGTAGAATTTCAGTTACAAATATAATATTCTCAAATTTGAGGTATCCAGAAAATCTCTCATAGCATTCCCCTCAATTTTTTTACACTATTTTGTCAATTTGCAGGTTCCATCTCAAATGCCGATCTTTTATGATGCCAAAATATTTCATCGACTTCTCTTCTGGTATTTCCTAACCCTCCCCTATTTTTAGAGGTCCCATATTTGGTAGTCCATTTGTGTAGGAACAGAAAGGCAATTATTTAGTTTTGGTAAAATTCAGTGTTAATTTATTACCTCTAAACCATTTTTCTATTTTCAGAAAATCAGTTTCTACAAGATCCTTTAGTTCCGGCCATGTATGGATTTATACAGTATGGCTGTATCGTCTGCATAGCTCAGAGTATGTCCTTGTGTTTTCATGTCGAGTAGACCGTTAATATCGATAGTAAACAATAATGGTCCCAGTAGAGTACCTTGTGGGACTCCATAGGAAATATTCTCGTATTGGCTGGTTGCACTATTGATGCTTACCCTCTGTTTTCTATCAGTCAAATAACTTTCAATAATTCTATAAATATTTCCTCTTAGTCCGTATGAGGATATTTTTTTTTAATGTACTGTGGCAAACAGTGTCGAATGCTTTCGAAAGATCAACAAATATGCAAAAGGTAGCCTTTTTTTATTCAGTGCTTCATAAATATAGGATGTTAAAGCGAGTATTGCATCTTCCGTCGATTTTACTTCTCTAAAACCAAATTGTTTATCCGAGAGAACTTGATGTTTATTCAGAAAAGACAATATTCTTTTTTTAATATATTTTCTACGATTTTAAACATTTTAGAGATGTGATAGTGGCCTGTAATTCACCATTTCATATTTATCTCCATTTTTATACAGTGGTTTGATTAGTCCTGTATCCAAACACCGATTTATTAAATGGGTCAGTGGGCCTTTGATTTCATTTACTATTTCTTTAAGAGTTTCAGATCGAATATCGTCAGCACCCGGAGATTTTTTTGGTTTTAGTTGCAGTATTATCTCCTTGACTTCATTTTTATTAGTTGGGAATACCTTCGTACATAGTGCTGTCTACTATGTTTTCAGAATGATCAAAATCTGAAGGTTCCATTATTTTCATTGCAAGGTTTACGCCTAATTTGCCATAATATTCATTGAATCTGTTGCAAATTTCTAACTATAACTATGCCTAATTTAACTGTCTAGGTCACAAGGTTTAGATTTCAGCAAGCTGTGATTGATAGATAAAAATAAGTGTTTCTTCATTTTGACATTCATTACGGAGCACAAAGAAAAAATGTCTACTCATGCGACGCTTCAAAAAAATCCGCTCCGTAGCATTCCAAATATTGCGGGATCAATTTAGTATCATTTTCAAGGCCGACGAAATAACAACTACGCCTACGTCTCTCATCGGTAAATACCGCACCATCAAACATCCCATCAATTCAAGCCACACGAATAATCTCGCCAAAATTAATATCCCATAACCGCAACGGCAAATTACTCCTCATTACAATACAATACAGTCGACACCAGCCATGGCCACGCTACGTTCCCAATACACAATTCAGTAAAGGGATCATTGCATTGCAACGCACGCTAACGAGCAGGTCTCAACGTTATAGATTTTCCGAGCAGGCCTGTGTAAACCTGGCTTTCCCCCCTTCACTTCGCCCACCGATCCGCATCGCAATAGCAGCACAAAGAGAACCTGTTTACAAGTCACTCGACGAAATCTCGCGCGCTGTTGCCATGTGCAGTGCAAGTTCCTGGTATCTGTTAGCTTCTCGAGAGATGAAATTTAGTGGAGAGAAGAAAGTAGTGGAGAAATCAAATGAATGCGACTTTTGAATTTAGATCTATGTTTATGAAATCTACTTGTAGAAAAATGTCATTTATAGGGTGAATATACATCTTCAGTGTATTATTACAGAAAATATGCAACTCTTAAAAATCTAGTTATAATTAGGTAGGTAGGTACTTAAGGTATGATAATTGTGAGAGACGGGAGAAAACCATACGAAAAAACATCACAGATTACACAATTTGATGCAAGATTGCATTTTTTTTCTTATAATTGGGCAAAAAAAAATGTTTTTTAGATATTTTGAAAATAAAGCAATATCACCTGCGCTGAAAAGGAAAACATTCTCAATTGAATATTGATAGAAATATTTTTCTGTGAATTGAAAAATCCACGATTAAAATGAAGATATTTTTTGTGAATGTCTAACAGAAAACAACTACTTCCCCGGCTGAAGCCACGCTGGACATTGAACTACATCTGATAGATATTCTGTAAAGGCCCTAACTCAAAAGAAAAATCTGAAATTGAAAATTTGCATTTTCATTCAGATATTTATTTGATTTTCTAATCCAGTCTTAATTAAGAACTCACAAAGATAAATGAGGCAAAGAAGAATGTTTTCCAAAAGAGAGTACTCACCAGAAATCATTCGTAACATTGACGCAGGAGAGACATCGCATTCACTAGGTCTTCAATACATTTTTGTCGACGAAAATCTATTTCACGCTTCCACGATCATCAGGAAGACCGGAAGAAATGGGAAACACATTTTCAAGAAACAATCTCACTTTGCAAAGATGGAAAAAGTTAGAATCATTTCTTTTGGAGAGACACTTTGAAATTAATGTTTTCTGACATTAAAACCTGTCATGGGGTATGATAGATTGATTTGTTGAAAATATAAACAGGATGTTCATAAAATCAGATGTGGAATCATCTGCGACTGAAAGATAAACTTAAGTCACTATCTTCCATCGTCAAGATAACCTCTTGTGGGGTATTCATGTTGAAAAGGGAAACATTCTCAAGGTTTTAATGAAAATATTCAGAATGAAATAGTGAGTCAAATTTAAGAGAGTTATAATTTACATGTTTATGTGCGAAGTGAAACGCTCATCCACGATTATCATCGGAACTTGATTATAATCTGGAAAACACCATGTTTTTGGAGTGTCATGTCATCACAATTGTCGTGGAATTCTGATATAACTGTTAGATACGAACCGATGTAACAGCAAGGGTTCTGACAAAATCCTATTTTTTAAATATAGTGCCCTCTGGTGAGGAGAAAATGAGAAAGTTCTGTAAAGAAATTTTTCAGTATAGTCAAGCTATTCAAAAATTAAAGGGAAAATTTTAAAAAAATTTATTATCATTAAAATGCAAATTTTTTTGTAAATAACTTTTTTCGATATCTTGCCATATTACCCCCCTTTTCGCCTTTTCATAGCAATTTTTTTCAATTTGCAATTTTTTTCGATTTTCAGGTAATCGGACATGCACAAACTTTTTCCCAGAATATGTTTTCCAATACTCCAATTATAAACTTTTTTCCCATATGGTTCATACTTTTTGGCGGACACTGTATATTTTTTCCTATTTCACTTTTATGTCAATAAACTAGATATTAACAGAAATAGCATTGTTCTTCAATATAATCTTTATATCCAAAATTGATATTCCTTTTTCTCTCATAAGTACTTCCTTTGATATATAAAAATGTCAAATATTTGAACCAATTTTGCAAAACTACTCCTAGTTTCATAATTGTCACGATAAAATTATTTTAGAATCATTTTTATATCAACAGTGTGTAAATCCACAATCTGATTAATCTATTTTATTCTTCAAATTCGCAACAAATATCTCATAGTGTATTCTCACGACCTGAACGTAATTTTCGCAAATTTGTTGTTATAGTTCTTTATGTTATCGTTTTCATTGAATTCCTCAGAATATCTCCTATACGAACTGAAAATGGTTCTTATTTTCCCATCGATTATGTGGCAACGCCATCATCATGCGCTGATGTTCACTGTGAAAGAGCTGAAAGATGCTTTATATAAGCATACTCTGGTGGTATTCGACTCTGCTGAAATGATGCATTTTTTGCTCGATTTTGCTGCATTTGCATTCTGACAATGGCTTATCGTGAACACTAAAGAGGGGCATTTTAGAATATATATGGCGACATAGAATATGTTTTAGTAGAAGATTAGGGTTTGACATTTTTGAACAGAGGATCTCAGAACATTTTTTGTTAATTTTAATGCAGTCTCAGTATTTTCTTCATCCGAAATATTTATTTTCTGGGTGATAATTATAGATCTTAAGGTGGGCGTTCAATGTAGTGTATTTTTATTTCAACTTCCATCGAGAAACGGTTACACTTTCAGAACTCAAATTTAGTAGGTGAACTCAGGAAGGATTAGAGTACTAATTTCAAATATTGAGATTGAATTGTTTTTGAAAATTGATATTTTTTTGTCGAAGGAGATACGCTAATACATGCTTCTTTTTAACCCACGAAACCAAAAAGGAAGAGGTTCTCTAGTCGACGCGTATATTTTTTTTTATGTATGATCACGCAGAACTTTTTACTGAGACGTCCGATTCCAATAATTATTTTTTCAGTGGATAGGGTGTACTTCGACGTTGGTCCCATTTGAATATAAAAGATGAAATCCACCCCTAAGGGTAGCAAAATGAAGGATTTTTATCACTCACCCTCTAAATTCTGGTCCGTTAACCGATTCTATCAGGCATAACTTTGTACTGGGTTTTTCGATTTGGATGATTCTTTTTTTATTAGATAGGGTATACCTCATAGTTGATCATATTTGGATTTCGAATTCAATCATCCACTATTACGGGTAGAAAAATAGGGGATAATTGATTTTTCACTTGTGAACATTGGCACACATATGTAGTTGACAATGACAGATCGCTACTGTCATTATTTTTGTTCTCCTACATCCGTCACAATAATTATATTCTATGATAGAATGGAATGATTTACAAAGTAATGAAATAAACTAACCAGAACAACAAAAATAATTTATATTACAACAAATAGTAAAAGTAGATAATCATATTATTTAAATGGTAATAGTTGAAGTAAGGTGGGTAAGTAAGTATTTTGGAAGTAATCGAAAAACAAGTAGGTAGTAATTAGTAGATTTCAGCCACAACAAATTTAAAAATAAAAACATTTTAACAAAAAATTAAACCGACGAAATACAGAACTAAAAAGTAAAAAATAAAATAAACCTACTTAGTCTCAATAACTAAGCTCCTAAACTAATGTGAGTAACTAATTTTGAGTCGGCGCCAAACGAACAATCAACGAAGATCATTTAAATTACTTCAAAAAAATTATCAGAATGTCACCGCGCAACTCGATGCCATCATTTTACGCCTTACCTAATTTATTTGCTTGTTTGTTTGGCGCCGACTCAAAATTAGTTACTTACATTAGTTTAGGAGCTTAGTTATTGAGACTAAGAAGGTTTATTTTATTTTTTACTTTTCAGTTCCGTATTTCGTCGGTTTAATTTTTTGTTAAAACGTTTTTTATTTCCAGTTCCGATTAAAAGCGAATCTCCAAACAATTTCGTTTTGGACATTAACTTGAAATACGAACTGGGCGGCTAATAGCCAAATTCAAACATATAGCGAGAAATAGTTCCTTCTTTGCCAACCATTCTTAGTCCAACCGTTTTCGGATAGAGAGCGACATTGTAAATTTCATTCATCGAGGGCTTACTATTCTTCAATGAAATAGGAATGTAATTTTTATAACGTCTTTAGAAGTAGCAATATATAGAAATTGAAAGTTTTGGATTCGGAGATTATTCATAATCGTATCATGGAGAGTAATTTGGGAAAGGATAAATAAAAATCAACAATTAGTGACGGGCTCCGGAGGTTCAATGTGTATAATATAACAAAGCATTTCCTGACTGATAATAGGCACACGAGAAATAATTTTTCTATACTTCCTTCTGAGAGTAATGCACCTCTTTGGCATTTAATTTATTCAATATTTCGAAAATTGTGTTTTTTCGCAAAACGCCGATATTTTTACAAGCTTTTGTCCACCTTGCCTTGTTTGTTTCTCTGTGATTATCATTTATTTCTTGATTTGTACGTTCGGGTGAAATTTTGCAAATGAATTTTGATCCACTTCGTCCAATTAATTTTGGAAGGTGTTCATAATTCCGGTAACAATCTATTATGAAATTTTTATTACAGAAAAAAATTCGTCATTATGGGGTGCTTCTATTCAAAATTGGTTATGTGGGTGTTCTTTGAGTCGAAGATAATAAAAAATTACTTGATCTAAGATGGTGGCTCCAAGATGGCGAACGAGTTTTGCGACTTTAGTCCAATTCTATTTAAAATTGGCGTGTCGGAGTTTTTCTGGTCGGAGATTATAATTTTTTTGTCAAAATTCATGAATTTGAGATAACGAGTTTTGTGATTATGACCCGATTCTATTCATAAGTTTTTGGGGTTGAACATTATACATTTTTGTCAGAAATTAATAAGATGACGGATTTTATGAGTAACTAGAAAGAATCAACTAAAAATGATAAAAAAATAGATAAACTTTTATACAAATGCATTAAAGGAGAAAAATTAATAAAAAACTGTCAAAGAAAAGTTTTTATACAAATGCACTAAAAAAACACATTTATTTAAATTTTTGACCTAGGTTATTCTATGAATAACAAATCCATAAGCTTGCCGCGAACACAAAAAAGGTATTTAGGAGAATGGGTTTTGCGATTTATAATACGGGTTTTTGGGGTCGCAGAGTATGATTTTGTTGTCAAACATTCAGAATGTTAGGAAGCTCCAATAAACTTCTTTAAAAAGGCAAATATGTGTTGCATTAAAAACATGCTTGTAATCATTGAACATTTATAACACAATAATGAACTGTAACAATTCGCTTTTGAAGTATTGGAACGAAATATGGTTTCTTGGGGGGGTTTTGAAGGCGCGTAGTACACATTTTTCCATGGAAGTATTTTTTCTTCAGGTATGTGACGTAGGTGAAATATTGTAGTCTAATTTTGGTGATTATATACCTCGAAATGAATTCAGCTAATCAAATGCATTTATCTAACCAATCAAATCCCAATATCAGGGAATAGGTATAGACCATGATGCTAGTTTAACCGCGAATATACACGCTACTTGCTATAAAACAAGTAGGCATTTACCTACCATTGTTTATACCAAATCTCTCAAAATAATCCAGTGACTGTCAGATGACGTTCAAGTCACTATAAAACTAAAAAATTATGTCCGACCGTTTCGGAAACACTTCCTTAGAAGAAATTCGAAAAAAACGTAGAAAAACATAGTTTTCTCAAGTGTAGCTATGTTTGTAATAGATACCTCGTTATATAATCCGGTCATATACCACTCGTGATAGATATTTTTCCTCCAATATTGTTTCAGAAATGCCACTCGACCAAATTTCGTTTGAAGAAATTTGGTCCCGTGAACTTCTACAACAATATTGACACATATATGTCAAAGTATACTCACCAAAATATCCATCACTTGTGATATAACTACTAAAAATCACACGCGATGTATAAGAATAAATCAATGATTTCTGATTTTAAAAAGAAAAATTCAGCGAACAACATTTAAGATGTAAAAAAATATCATTTATTTCTTTACATTTTTTATGCTATCCACGGAGGGTCATAACATTTTTCATCCCTTAGAAAACGTCTAATTATTTCCTCCAGTACACAATCCATTTAAAATATTTCTAACGTGGGAACATTTGTTCTCTCCACAAAATTTCGTCTCTTTCTCAACGAATATTAAGGAAGAGAAATATACGTCGTTCAGAATGAGCCGTAAAAATGCCACAGATATTAAAAACTGCTTTTTTGGAATTTTCTTCTGTCTTTTTCGGTTTTGTTTGTGTAAATGTCGATCTTAATGCGTTAGTTGTTCTGAAAGTTGTTCTGATGTCATACTTGTTGCCAATACGTTTAATCCTTTCAGATAATCCGAGGTCATATGGTATTATATTATTTTTGAGATGTATTGGTGTTCTGAATGTATTACTCGATTTTTTGTGTATTGTTGTTTGTAATTTCATTGATACGAAGACGTAGAAGGGGCAACAACAAAATATTTTCCAAAAACATTTGGAATTGCCACTTTAAACTGACAATTGTCAGTTTGAAGTGACAATTGACAATTTAACCAACTTATTTCCTACATAGAAAAATAAAAATGAATTTCTTCGAGGTCAAACAACAAATTTCGTTTAAATACGTGAATTGCCTTTTTATTGCCACTAATTTTGTGTAGGTCTGATGGGACAGTCTAAGGGGCCATTCATTATTTACGTAAGGGTCCCAAGGGGGGGGGGGGGTTTGGTCGGAATGTGCATTTTTTATTGAGACAAAAATCACACAGAAAATTAAAAGGCAGTTTTAAAAATTACAAAAAAAATATGTATTTAGACGTTTTACAAGTAATGAGATAATTTTTAAATTCATACAATTTTAACTACTATGAAAGATAACAATAGGTAAAATCTTACGTAAGAAGTGGGAGGGGGAGTCTAAGAAATCTAATGTTTTCTTACATGGGGGTAGGGGGAAGAGGGGGGTTAAAAATGGCCAAAATCGTCCTTACGTAAGTAATGAACTGGATATAGATATATCGATCGATCGATAGATCAAATTATGCTTGCTCTTACTTTTACGGAAAAATTTATAATGCATTGGATCAATGTGTACCCCTACGAACTGGTAACGTCAAGCGTAAATATCCGCGGTGGTTCGACAGGGAAATTATTCGTCTAATACGCCTCAAGGCTAAGCATTGGCGTTCATTCAAAAACAGCGGGGACATTGCTGCCCGGGATGAATTCACTCGCTTGAGGGCAAAGATCAAGTCTGACGTTGACAATTCGTACAAAAAATATGTGAAATCTGCTGAAAATGACATAAAAGGCAACCCAAATAAATTTTGGGCATTTATAAACAACAAAAAAGGATCAACTGGCATATCTGACAGAATGACCTACGAAGGACAATCTTTTGAAACTCCTCAGGACATTCTCAATAGCTTTGCTGATTTTTTCTCCAAATCATACATTATTAGTTCTCAAACCGAATTTAGTGATAGTGATCCGCATTCACAAGTCCTGGACATTCCCTATTTCGAAGAAAATGAAGTGTTGACAGCTTTGAAACAGCTGAAACCAAAAATGACTAGGGGTCCCGACAGCATCCCTGCACTAATGGTCAAAGACTGCGCTTATGCCCTGAATAATCCACTGACAAGCCTGATAAATATCTGTGTCAAAACTAGTACCATCCCAGACCTATGGAAATTGTCTAAAGTTCGCCCAATTTATAAAAAAGGGGATAAGTCTGATGTTGAAAATTTCAGAGCCATATCAGTAATATGTAATTTCGCTAAAGTGTTTGAAATCCTCCTATACAGCAGGTTATATTCTCATCTGAGCAATCAAATCTCATCACTTCAACATGGTTTCATGAAAGGTCGCTCGACAACCACTCAACATCACTCAATATATTGCAGAGACTACTGATAGGAGATCCCAAACCGATGTCATTTATACGGACTTCTCGGAAGCGTTCGACAAAATTGATCATGGAATACTACTATCAAAACTGTACAGGTAGGGCTTTTCTCAGACCCTCATCGAACTCTTCGTGTCATACCTCACCGACAGGCGACAGTATGTCATATTCAATGGCTTCAAATCTATTGAATATGCATCTACCTCAGGTGTACCTCAAGGAAGCAACCTTGGTCCACTTCTCTTCAACGCTTTCATAAATGACATAGTTGAGGTCATTGACCTCAACTGCTTGATATACGCGGATGACCTGAAATTATTTTCTGGGATTAATGGGATAGAAGACTGTCTTCAATTGTCCCTTAACCTGAAACGCATTGAGCAATGGTGCTTCCGTAATAAGCTTCCTCTTAATGCAAGTAAATGTAATGTAATGTCACTTTGAGAAATCAGCCACTTTTATACCAATATTCAATCAACGACATTCCCCTCCAACGGCCTGTCACATACACCGATCTTGGTATTATTTTCGACACGAAATTATCTTTTGCCCCTCATATTGAAGCCACTCTGTCTGCTGCAAACAGAATGTATGGATTCATTGCGCGTATCTCTAAAGATTTCTCCGACCCATCTACATCGAAAACCTTATACTATTCCTTCGTCAGATCAAAATTAGAATACGCATCTATAATCTGGAACCCACATCATCAGTTATATATAGAGAAGGTTGAATCGGTTCAGCGTCGCTTCCTCAAACTTCTCTCCTATAAAACGGACAACATATATCCACCAATTGGCTTCCCCCATGATGCATTGTTGGCTGAACATGCTATGAACAGCCTAAGCTGCCGTCGTGATTGTCACTCCACAATTTTTCTGTTCAAACTTATCAACAACCTAATTATTGACCCACATATTCTGCAAAAACTCAATTTCAATGTACCTAGACCATCGTCTAGAGTAGACAACACGTTTTATTTACCAACACCAGAACAGATATTTTGAAATACTCACCGCTGCATAATATGTGTGTCAATTGTAATTCGGCAAGTTGTCAGATTGATATTTTGACTGTTCAATCTCTGCGATTAAATCCTATTACCTTAGTTAATCTCGATATGTATTATTAATTCGTTAATTTGTTATTTGTATTGTATAGTATTTCTAATCCCAATTGGACCGACATAAAAAGTTTCGAGAAGGAATTCTCTTCCACACGACAGAACTTTTTTATGATTGTACCAGGAACGCTTTGAAAGTAAAAACACTGGTAGTATATAAATTTCCCATTTGCCGGACAGTGCTTATGAACACTCCTCGTGATGCTCTTATTTTAATTGCCGTTCCAATTGGGATTAGAATAACTATACTGTATTTGTAACTTATATTTCTGTTCTGTAGTTGGGTGTAAACTGTAGAACAGTATATTAATAAATAAATAAATATAGTTGTACTGTTCTAATATATATATACTGGATATAGTTGTACTTTTCTAATATCTCATACACAATATAGCCATAAATGTCAGTAACAAAATTTGAAGTCTCAATTAAAGTCTAAACAAAGATCAAGTACATTTTCGGGAGTAGTAAATATAATAATAGCGAATCATGCCAAAAACTAGATCTCCAAATTCGTTTATGGATATTTGAATGCACAAACCCAAGATATTGCAACACTTTCAACTGGTAAAATCTCTCCAATTATAGCAAAATTAGGATTAGGTATTACAGGCAATACCGGCATAACCTATAACCTGACTTACGTTAGGTATACCTTACATACGCAACACACCACATGCACTAATCACGTCTATAATACGGCCCGTCGCAGCGGCGTCAATTCGCATCATGGCAGGTTAGTGTCATTCATGATACGTACTTTACTTTATATCTGTCTTACCGTCTTTAACAAATATCTCCTATAAAAGTCGCCTTTCAAGCGTTGAATGCAATGATATGATATGTAAGAATAACCTTACGAGAATTATGTTTAAAGATAACTATAATTTTCAAAACAAGTTGTCTTAAATACAAGTTTGAGGTTACAACAAAGCCGAGCACGTAAAGAAGAAATTCTAAAATAACTTTTTTTCTCAAAATGATGTCACTACTATGTAAAACTTTAAAATCTCACAATATTTCAGTCAAAGGCATACCAATTAAGTAGGATTTTACGATTTTTTTTATCGCCAGTTCCGTTATCTCTCCTATACGGCCAAGCACTCCAGACTTACCCTAATACTTTGGGTACTTTGATCAAGAACAAAAAAGATAAGACTAACAAATCTAAAAATAGTGGAGTGTATAAATCAGTTGTGATGTCCAAGTTTCCAAAGAGAAATTTACTATTCAAGAAATGAATATCCGGATATAGAACTTCTGTTACTTACCTCTTCCCCAAATAAATTTTTTTGCTTACGATTTTCAAATATTACTCGTAGAAAAGGAAGGTCTTAAACTCAATTTTCTTATTTCGGAAATCAATTAAAAAAATATCCTAATATTCACCCAATTATCAGACCAACATGAATAATTATCCTTTTCTGCATTTGTTTTGCCGGAAATTAAAACGATATTCGGATGAATTTTCCGTCTTTTCGATCATATTCTTACGAATACTGTGCGCCACTTCCGTTGTTTATGTCGAATGTGACGAAAAAAAAAACGAGGTAACGACCGACCGCCCACACAGATTCCAAGAAGGCAGGGACTGGTTGACGACACTCCGAACAATCGAGAATTCTCCAGGGAGCATCCGACGCGAATATTCTAGTATTAATGACCTCATGTAAGCCACTGCGGATTCGGCGAGGAAGACAGTTATGTGTTTGATCAGTTGGAGTACAAGCCCAATTGCGAAGAAAGATTTATTAGTGTAGTGTCAAGCACGAACAAAAATTAGTCGAGTATTTTAATAAATGACGATTCGTAACAATGTATTTAATTAACATTAAATATATGCTGAGAAAGGAAACAGTCTCAATTAAATATTGCGTCGAAAGATTTTTCAGAAAATTGAAAAACTACAATGAAAATGAAGTTATTCTTAGTAATATCTAACAAAAAACGACTACTTCCCCGGCTAATTCCACGCTGGACATTGAACTACATCTGATGAATATTGTGGAAGGACCCCACCTCAAAGAACAATCTGAAAGTGAAAATTAGCGTTTTTCTGTATGATGTTTCATAAAAACAGCAAATAAAACAGTTCTGGCAGAACATTCTTACGAAAACCTACACAATTTCGGCTTCGAAAATACAGACATTATTGGAAAACAACAGAACTATAGAAAAAGAGTATGCAAGAGATGATAAACATAAAAAAAAAAAACAATAGTAATAAAAAAACAGATACCCAATTTCTACCAAACTCTTATATACATATCTAATAACCAAATTAAAAGAACCACAACAATGACAAATCATGTACACCTATGATACACATACCTTATCAGTGAACAGTCGGAAGAAATCACGAATCAAGAAAAAACCAGCCTTTTCAATCTACACTGGATGCCTTCATTCAGAAAGAAACGTTATTCCCCGAAACACATGAATTGTAAGTGTATACAAAAGGAATATATATATATATATATATATATATATATATATGAAAAACTGAAAAAACTGAAACTGAAAAACAACTTAGGGCATACCTGCTGGGATCCTGTATATTCCGCACGTGACCCTAACGCTGGAACAGACGAATTTATCGATATTCTCACTGGTGCAATAAACGAGTCTACCTCTCTAACAAGAGTAAAGAGGAAAGATACTAAAATTGCACCATGGATAACAAATGCTCTTGTTAAATCCGCGGACACAAAAAATAGACTGTTTAGAAATCTACAGAATGGTCCTAATAACCTAGAACTGAAAACCTATTATAAAAACTACAAAAACAAATTCACCAACTTGATAAAAAAAGTTAAATTGGAATATTATCAAAAACAAATAATAAAGAACACCTCAGATACAACAACATTATGGAAAATAGTGCAAGAAATAAGTAGCACCAAGAGAAAGACACGTAACATGAAAGAAATAAAAAACGACTCAGGTGAATCTATAACTAACAAAAAGAAAATAGCTGACGAGTTTAACAATGTATACACTCAAATAGGAAAAAAAATGGCAAACAATATAAAAAAAAAACCCAATTATTTCCCGAAGAGAACTATTTCTCCCACTCTTTCGTACTTCTTCCAACTGACAACAAGGAAATCGAGAATATTATTGGTGAACTAAAAACTAAAAAATCTGTTGGTATAGATGAAATCAAAGCGGAAACTATTGAAACAATCTGTACATATATTCTGGAACCTCTAACATATATAATTAACTTGTGCATGGAAAGAGGTATCTGGCCACGAGCGTTTAAAGAAGCTGTGGTGGTACCAATTTTCAAAAAAGGGGATGAAACATTGATTACTAACTATAGACCAATTTCGCTAATAACACATCTAACGAAAGTTTTTGAAAAAGTTCTTAAAAAAAGGCTAGCTACGTATATTTCCAAATATAACCTGATATCAAATAAACAATATGGCTTCAGAGAGAATCTATCCACCCAAGATGCACTATTGGCACTCACTTCTGAGATTTCTACTGCTCTGGATAAAAATATACCATGTCTATGCTTATTTATTGATCTATCGAAAGCGTTCGACACAGTAAGTCATGACCTACTCCTAGAGACATTAGAAGATATGGGTATCAGAAATAATTGTCTGCAACTATTCGAAAGTTATTTGACCGAAAGATATCAGTCTGTGAGAGTGGAAGAAGCAGTCAGTGATAGGAGAAAAATTGAGTATGGTGTACCTCAAGGAACCGTTTTGGGTCCCATTCTATTTAATATATATGTTAATGGCATATTCTCCATTGAGAGCAGTGGAAAAATGTTAGGTTTTGCTGACGACATAGTAATTTTTCATGAGGCAAGTTCTTGGCAAGAACTAAAAGTTATGGTGGAAACGGATTTTCCTTCGATCAAAAACTGGCTGGAACACAAGCTATTAACTGTTAATTTGGAAAAAACATATTACTCACCCTTTAGCTGCAATCGGTCGAATTCACCATCATTTCAGAGCCTCACGTTTGACATAAGGGGGCAACAACATACTATCTTACCAGAAACTAAAATTAAGTATTTGGGAATAATAATAGATACTCATCTAAAATGGGATGCTCATATTAATTATGTATGCAAAAAGCTAAGAATGATCATTTATAAATTCAAATACCTCAAAGATATATTAAATTTTCAACAACTCAAAGTATTATACCACGCATTAGTCGAAAGTCATCTACGATATGGTATAATTGTCTGGGGAGGAGCCTTGAAGACCCATATTTATCCCCTAGAACTTCTTCAAAAAAGATTTCTCAAGCTGATTATGTCTAAAGAAGCTAAATATCCATCTGATGCACTATTTTCCGCAGCTCAAGTATTTGATATTCGCCAACTTTTTTATTACAATATTAATATCAGATACCATAAAAATAAACATGACTTCAACCTACCGAGTCATCCTTACCATACAAGGCAAAAAAACCAGCACATAGTTCCGAACAGACACAAATCTATCGGCCAACGGTCCTATAACTATATGTCTCCAAAATTGTATAACACTGTCCCAACCCATATACAAAAAAACAACTATCTGGTATCATATAAGAAAGAATTGAAGTCATTCATATACAGTCAACAACGAAAAAAATTGCTGATTTGGTGGAAATGAAAAATGTTTGAAAATGTGTATGTATGTGTGTATGTTAATCTGAATTGTCTAGTTTTAAGTTGATATTTTATAAATTGTACACTGAGCTTTTAATATTTTAATATTTTTGTATTCATCTTTCTTGAATAAACTGTGACAGATTTATATTGTACTGTGTAAGTGAATTTTTAAAAAATAATTTTGTCGTTAGTCTAAATGTATTTATTCTGTTTATACTTTTTTATTTATATTGATTTTTCCATGTTATGTAACTCAGTTATACTGCATTGAGATTACCGTACTCTCAAATGTATTGTTCCTACGACCTACACGTTCATAAATTCTATTAAATTCCTTTGTATTTTCTGCGAAACAAGTGCTACAGCACTTATCGCTAATCAACTTTATTCACATCTATCTATAGATTTTATTGTAAACCCATTCTCTCTGAATAAAGTTATTAATATATATATATATATATATATATATATTGTTATGTTAGGAAGGACCAGTAATATATTTTATAGGTAAAAAGAAATAATTTCGTGAAAAAACCACAAAATAATAAATATTTAATAGTTAGTAGTTCATGAGATATTGTTTTTACAATTTTTTTGAGATTCTATTTCCTTTATAAAGCCTTTGGATAATATTGATTGCAATCATTTTCATACATTGTCAAAATGATTACAATCTATAATTGTTTAAAATACAACAAAAAAGTCTAGATTTACAAAATCATTCTGAATTAAATGTGATCAACAAAATTATAAGCTTGAAACATACAGTATATGAAATTGCATCTGACTAAAATAGCCAATGGGAGAACAAAAAACTTCTTGATCACAATAGCCAATCAGGGAACAGGATGGTCAGACAAAAGATTTGAAATTGTGGAAAAAGAGAACAGAGAAATGTCAAAAATAATTATCATCAAATATTGTATTTAGTTTATAAGAAATGTAAAATATATTAGTTTATAAGTTTTCTCAAATAACACCAAAATAGTGAAAGTTCGACAAGAAAGTGCGCGATTTTGAAAATTCAAATAAAAATGACAAAAGATAACTGGTCTCCAGGCGAATGAAAAAACAAAGCCAGAAGGAGAATGAAAAATTTTTAGAACGAAGCCAGGTACAAAATTTGAGAAAAAAGGAAATTGAATATTTTCACGAATGACAAAGCAGTTTGCCAAAAATAACAAACCAATTCAACTTCTGGATAATTTCGACACAAAATAAATAGCATAAAAGAAGATAACCTTTTTGTACTCCACATACAAACTTGTCCAAGCTGATTTCGGGGATTTTGGATGGTTCCTTTGCAAATGGAGAGTCCTTGAGAGGAGTAGATGAAGCAGGATTTCAGATTATTGGCAGGTATTGCAACAGCGACAGTTCCAGTGCACATCACAAACTGAATCACTTTACAACGTAACTCATATATCTGAAGAACTCTATTTTATTTTGGTATTGAACTATAAAAGAATTCTTCCAAATCAAAAGAAAAAAGTGAGGTTATATACAATATCAAACACTGTTTCTTATTATTCCATGAAAATTTGTCAATTGCTTATAGTTATAAGTTATTTATCGCAGGCCAGGTTGATATAAGTTTTCCTGAATGAAGGAAATAATTGTTTTTTTGATAATTTCTGGTTTATTTTCCACAATGACATGCTAATATTTCACCTATAAACACTGAACTGAAATAGTTCGAGTGACACCAAGACAGGCAGTGGCTCTATTACCAGTTCCGACTCCTGAGGCGAAGGCGTACCAACTGAGTTAGTCGTGGTAAGAAAGGGTAATAACAATTGGCAGCAACGTGGCGAGAAAACAGTGACGTTAGCTAGTAATTATTATTTCATAACAATTTGGCAAAATTCAGTAATTGATATTTCATAACAATTAGGGTTCTCAACGTGGACTGAATAGCCAAAATAAGAATTAGAAATAAACCAAAATTGAAAACAAAAAAATAATAATTTTCAAAGTCAAATAATATTATACAGGGAAAATAAAAATTGACAACTTTAGAAATATTTTTACATTATCATTACATTACAATTGGTCCCCAAAATAAGGACAAAAATAACAGCAATTCATATATACATAACAAAATGTCACCCAACGCGGGGCAAAATTAACAACAATTGTTATTTACATAACAATATATATATATATATATATATATATAAAGTAAATGTCCCTTCAACAATTTTTATTACAACAAGGAACCTACTGTTCTTGTGAGTTTCCTGTTGTTGTCTACATTTTCTTCTGTTTATATTGTTTTTATATTTTTAATTTTATAATTTTATCCACGTTAAGCTAGAGCTATTTACAATGTCTATAATTTACTAACTTATTTGCATTTTTTACTATGTATCTTACGATCCACTGTTGTTACCCTATTATTCATTTTGAGTTATAATCACAATCTCCTTTGTAGTGCCCTGAGGATGACTATATGAAAGTCGAAACGCCGGCAACAGAACCATAGTGGTTTAAGTTATTTTGACCTTCTCCCAACCTACTCCAAGCTACAGCAATTTGCGTTTTTATTCAGATAGTTATTTGATTTTTCTATTCGTCTTTAAGCAAATCAATTAATTACATAGGATACCTTCTACTACATTGCAATTCTAATTTAGTTGTCTCCACCTGAAGAAGTTATTGTCTAGCAAAACCCGCGTCGTTGTTTTTAACCATCAACTAAATAGGAATACTTAAATAAAGGAGAATGAAAGTTGTATAAATTGACATTGTGATTGTGTTTATTGCACGTTGTCAGTGATAAAATTAAACTCGATTGAATTCCAGATTCAGTTCAGGTTCATTACTACAATCATAAATCGATTCAATGATTGAATTTCAGGCGATTTTTAGTGAATAATGTATAGAGATCCTAACCACAAATTATCGTTTCGTCTTTCTTTTGAAAACAAAAGTAATTTATATTTCAACCACAACTTCGTTTTTATATTTTTTCAAGAATCAAAATGAAATTGAACTTGTGCTTGATAGATAATTACGATAACACCAACAATAGGATTTTGAATTATTACAATCAAACCAGCTGTATACCTAATATTCATTTCTGGATCTTGGAAAGTTTTGTGATATATTTATATATATATATATATATATATATATATATATATATATATATATATATATATATATATAATTTCAATTTTCTTGGGATAGGTCCAAATGAGACATTGACATTACGACATACTGTGTTGTTTTTTTAATAATGTTTCGGCAGGAGACTCATGTCTTTCTCAAAATATTTTTGATCGCTATAAAAAATTTTGCCGTTAGGAAAATACATGATTGTGTAAGAAGTAAAATTAGACTTACCGTAAGGCGTAGAATTCGTTTTTTAAAAATTATTGATGGTGATTTGTTTAAAACAATTTTCCTCCCGGTTGAGGTAGAAAAAGGGGGGGAACATTTAATATATTTTGTGTAAAAAACGGGACGTGGTACGAAACAAATAGTTGTGAGGCTTTGTATAAATGAAAATGACAGCAGATGTCGGCTCGTGGTTTGTGTTTTTGTGAGTTGGATTTGGTGTAAAACATTATTCTTTATCAGATTTGTACCAGGGTGTTTTTGATTTACAGATGGTGTTCAAAAGATTATAGCAGGTTGTGATATAATTTGTTGATCAAATTGGTACCTTTTTTGTCATTAATTGAATTTGTATTTTTTTAATTTCAATGGCCTCGTATATTTCACGTTTACGTTTTTTGTCCTATGTAAACAACTGTGCAATATTTACATGGAATTTCGTATATTACGTGTGACTTTTTCTTTTTTGGGAGTTGAGTTTTGATTTTGCTGAAATTGTTGCTGAGTAGGTTGAGGTATAGTTGAAGGCGATTGAAATGTTATATTTTGATAAGAGATGTTTTCAATCGCCTTCAAGGTATCCTAATATACAAATAATTTGTGGAGTAAAGATTACAAACAACTTAAATTTTAAATATACAAATACACATTTCTCAATAAACAACAAATACGGATTTTCTCTTTAATTCCTGTCATAGCCAGATTTCAAGTGTTCTATGGGTTCATGTTCGAATTGAGGTATGGAAGTAGATTTCTTTATGAAGGTTTTTATATGAAAGTGTCCATTTATATTTATTTATTTTTATTTGCTGATGATACCTCGATTTCGGCAGAAGCAATGCGGAGAAGACGGAGCTGATCCAATTCTTTGCTAAGAAAAATTATAATATTACTATACACCCTTCGGAAACATCAACATTTTTAGGTACATACATAGACACCGGTTTGAAATAGCAAGATCATATCAATCATGTACACAAAAAAATCAACAGTAGTTTTTACGCTATGCTCCAACTAAAAAAGTTTTGGATGTAAATAATCTTGTAGACGTCTATTATACAATGGTGAACTGGGCACCTTCTACAATGTTCTTCTTCTAATGGAACGAATATCGATAGGAATTTTGTTAGTCAAAAACGCATAAATCGACTCATATATGGTCTGCGTTATACAGAATCATGTAGACCTATTTTCAAAAAATAAAAGATTGTTACACTACCTGCCATTTACATTTACCATTGTGTCATATATGTAAAGAATCATGAATCCTAGTTTGAAACAAATCGTGATCTTCATACCTACCCTACAAGAAGCGAAAATTTACTGAGAATGAAACAACATCGCAACCAAATATTTGAAAAATCGCCTTTTGTATCAGGACCGAAGTTCTTGTCTGCCCCCAGATATAAAGGAAATATCATCTTTTTAAATTAAAAAAAAGTTAAAGATTATTTGTTGGAAGGGAGTTTCTATTCTTTCCGAAAGGAAAATCTAACATGATTATATTTCAACGTATATCCATATTTGGTTGAAGGTACATCTAATATATGTAATATCTAATATATGTAATATATTTTAATTTATACCCATAATTGGTCAAATGTTTACCCTTTTTCAACTTTTTTTAATATATTTCAATATTTTTTTAATATTTTCTATGTGTAAACGCTTTAAAACTATTTGTGCTCTAGACAAATTTACTCAATTTATTGACGATTCCTATATCATTTTGTATGATCAATCTAAAGAATAAATATTATTATTATTATGATAGCGATCGCGAATTCTAGTTCGAAGCTATTTTACTCAACCATCAGAGGGTCAAATGCCCAAAAAATCGAGAGAATTAATTCATATAAAAAACAGAAAAATAATATAGAAATCGAAAACACCGATTATTAGTTTTAAATTTGCTGGATTAGGTAGATATCGCTAGAGTGATTATGATGAAAATAAATCAGTTCACAAGTAGGAAGAGTTATGTCTAATTACATAATAACTGCATATTGAAAGAGATCTCTACATACAGTGCTCGTCTTAAGTCCGTTTCCCCCCCTACTAATTTTTGAACCACATGGTATATCGCAACGAAATTTGAAGATCTTAAATAAGAGATAAAAACCTACTTTTTCATGAAAAAATCACAGCTAAAAGTTTCAAAATGGCGGCTGAGCGCCATCTTCAATAATTTTTTTAAATGGAACACCTCGTATATTATTCTATTTTTGAAATCTGCTCATAATTCTCAACAGTTTACTCAAATACACTTTACTCCTAAATTCAATTGTTTTCAAAATATTAACGTTTGAAAAGTGACATTCTGGTTTGAAATGTATGGATTTTGGTCACTTCCGGTAAAACATTTTGCTAACTAAACGTTGTTATTAATTTGTAGTTAAATCTCTTAATGAATTCGACTAATAAGCGGCGTAAAGAGAGTTTATAAAGAATAAACAGTACCGCTTACCGGAAAATCTCGAAGCCTACGAATGTGTTCTGTAAATTCACAATCAAAACAAATTAGTTAGCTGAAAAATCATAATTTATTTTTGAATAACACTTTTATTCAACCCCAACAATTATTTCATCAAGTGTTCAATGTGGCCCCCTCCTAAATCTTAACAATAAAGTGCCCTACTATAAATAGCTTCTCTCACGTTGATGAAAGTATGTTCATCTATTTCTTCACATGTATCTATTATTCTGCGTTCCAACTCTTCTATTGTTTGGCATTCAGTGGCGTAGATACCCCCACAGAAAAAAATCTAGAGGTGTAAGATCCGGAGATCTTGGTGGCCATTCTGTACTTTCCTTGCGACCTATCCATCGCCCAGGAAAGTTTGTATCGAAGAACTCTCTAGCCATGCGATCGAAATGGGAAGGTGCCCCATGCTGCTAGAATATGATTTCACGATTTTCAAACTCTTCCTGATTGTTTAATACAATTTGACTTATTCGAGGTTCAGTTTCAGTTTCTAAAAGATTTCTGTAAATAACTTCTGTAAGATTGCCACTGATGAAAATCGTTTCAACAACGCGATTGCCCAAAATCCCCGCCCAAACATTCACCTTGTTAGGAAACTGGGTATGTCCTTCTCTAAAAATATGAGGATTAGTATCGCTCCAGTATCGTACATTCTGTTTGTTGACTTTTCCATTAAGAAAAAACGTGCATTCGTCTGCGAAACATAAACGTTTTAGGAAGCCCCGTTCTCCTTCAATTGTTCTTGTTAACCACTCCCTCCGGTCTGGATCATCCTAAGTGAGAGCATGCAGGATTTTCATTACATAGGGATGAAACTTTTCTTTTTTTAGGACTCTTTGGACACTTTTTGAACTCGCTCCACAGGATTCAGCAACTGCAGACGTCGACTGAGTCGGATTGATTACCATTTCAGCAACAATTTCTACCTTTTTTTCTTCTGCAAGAGGCGGTCTTCCTGATCTTGGAGCATCTTTCAGCGTACCAGTCGCTTGGAGCTTATTTACAAGTTTGCGCAAATATGACCTCGAAATAGGATTCTCGGGAAATCTATCATTAAACATACGGGCTGCTAGATGATAATTTCTTCCAGCTTCTCCAAATACCAAAACTGCTTCAAATTTATCGTCTAAACTATGAGCCATGATCACACTTTTCATATAAGGATTTAAGCGCTCAACGGACTATTTGACAGTTAGCAGTTCAGTTTGACAGTAAACAAGATGTTACCGCGACAACGATTTTTTCCAATCCAAACTTGATTGAAAGCAACATTAGCGTTTTTGGTTGGGTTTGAAATGACCAAAATGTCACTTTTCAAACGTTAATATTTCGAAAACAATTGAATTTAGGAGTAAAGTGTATTAGAGAAAACTATTGAGAATCAAGAGCAGATTTCGAAAATGTAATAATATACGGGGTGTTCTATTTAAAAAAATATATTGAAGATAGCGCTCAGCCGCCATTTTAAAACTTTTATTTTTCATGAAGAAGTAGGTTTTTTTCTCCTATTTAAGCCCTCCAAATTTCGTTGCGATATACCAGGTGGTTAAAAAATTAGGGGGCGGACTTAAGACGAGCACTGTATATACATTAATATATACATACTTCTCGGAATTATGATTCAGTTGTCTTCACTGCTTTTCAAGTAGATGTTTTTTTGATTCACATTTTAACTAATCGATATTGTAAACCTTGAATTCATCAGATAGATAGTTATGCATTTTAATGACATTGAAGCCAAAAGATCTTTGGAAAATTGCAGATTTGTGCTGAGGCATGGTCAAAGTAGATCTATTTCTAATGTTTTTTTAATGTACTTTAAAGCGGGAAATAAATATACTTACTAGTGGTGGGAGGGTCAGGATCATTAAAAAGTTTATGTAGGTGTAAAGATACTTGGAGTTTTCTTCTATTGTACGTGTTGTGCCTGTTACATTCTTTGAGATTGTGTGAATTAGGATCATTTCCTAATGCCATATATCAGTCTGCAGCAGCTATTTTGTACTTTTTACACGCTTTATATTAGCTTCCCTTGTATGTTTGTTTGTAACCGTATGTTTGTAACCGACTCCTTTGGGCGCGATTTTGACCCACCTTCAGACGTACGAATGATTTGAAATTTGGCAGATGTACATAATTCCGGTGACGATGCATTGAGATCATGATTCTTTTGTCAAAACTGGAAAATTGAAGATGGCGGATTCAAAATGGAAGACGAGTTTTGTGATTATGGTCCGATTCTATTCAAAATTGGTATGTGGGGGTTTTTGGGGTCGGAGATCATGATTATTTTGTCAAAATTGGAGGATTCAAGATGGCGGCTCAAAAATGGCGGACGAGTTTTTCTGATTATGGTCCGATTCTATTGAAAATTGGAGAATAATAGTTGAAAAAATTAAATAATAATAATAATAGTTTGAAAAAATAAAAAACACGCTTTAATAGAGAACAAAACTAAAAAGTTGAAAATAAATAATAGTTTGAAAACTAAAGAACACGCTTTAATAGAAAACTAAACTAAAAAGTAGAAAATTATTTTAAATGGGTTTGAAATGATTAACAACAAATTTATTTCATCGTAAAATAGCGTGGGGTGCTTTTTAATATATTTTCATAATGATTCTACTTTTACCAATATCTGTCCATGAAATATTAACAACAATTGACATCAAGACCTCAGCTTTTTTACGATGAAATAAATTTGTTGTTAATCACTGTATTCTTATTTCAAATTTAAAATTATTTTCACTTTTTATTTTTTTCATTAAGCGTATTCTTTAGTTTTTAATCTATTATTCATTGTTTTATAACTTCATCAACTTGTGTCAGACATGGAACATAAAGAAAATCGCATTAATGGGAGTGACTTGATAGAAGGAACTCGCACAAGGTTCGTTTCATTTTGACACCAATAATAAGTCGATTGCTGTTGATGAGTTTCAGGGATGTGAAATATTTGCCCATGAGACTCTTCACATGTTGGGAGATAAATTCAAATGGGACTAATTTCGAAAAAAGAATTATCGGAATCGGACGTCTCAGTAAAAAGTTATGCGTGATCATACATAAAAAAAATGATTAAAAGAAAATATATACGCGTCGACTAGAGAACCTCCTCCTTTTTGGTTTCGTCGGTTAAAAATTAACGAAAGATGAAAATTATTCAAATTATTCACCTGGAAATTAACTTTCGTGCATTTTTTTCTTCCATTAATCTTTGGGATATAACCTATTTCTTAATAGGGGTAGTCTTACCTCCTGGGGCAAAAATCAAAATTGACGTATTCTGCTGTTTTCAAATAACACGTACATAGATCAAAATTATTCAAATATTCAAGGGTAGTTTTAACCCCACGGGATTCGAATTTCGGAAATACCTCCCTTATTACATACCTTCCCCTGGAATTTAAATAGCATGCAAAATTTCATTCTCCTATTACCGATACTTTTTGAGGTATAACCCGCTTCATAATAGGGGTAGTTTTTATGGGCTGAGGTATAAAATTCAGACGTAATAAAAAAACTAAAATAACAATGACGTAATTTGCCGTTTTTTGGCGAATTAACAGTTTCATAGATAAAAATATTTAGGGGGTAGTTCATCCCTTAGGATTCGAATAAAAAAAAATCAGTGGGTTTCAGCTTGGCGGTATAAAATTGTTTCGCGAAGCTTATAGATTTAGGAAATAGTTTTAGCGCACTCTTGCACGGTATTGTTTGTATAAAGGGTGTTTTTTTTTTAGGTGGAGAAAATTCTTTATGGACACCTTGTGGTAGTCTTGCCGCGGCCCGTTCACCCAAAACACGTGAAGGTGAGGTTGGACTTTAAACGGCTATATAAAGGGTGTTCAAATACCTGGACAAATTCGAGGAACGATTTCATATAATATTTCATCAGACACTGCTTGTTTGAAGTCGAATGTTGAAATGAATTTTTCTGGAAACCAAAGAAACAATTGGAAACAGTAGCGCTAAATATAAAAATGTCATGAATTTTCTTGTCTCTTTACCCATCCTACATATTGTCCAATATCAATATTTAATTGTAAGTTATCACCAATAGCATTATGGTCATTTATTAACCGACGAAACCAAAAAGGAGGAGGTTCTCTATTCGACGCGTATATTTTTTTTTATGTAGGACCACGCATAACTTTTCACAGAAGAGTCCGATTCCGATGATTCTTTTTTCATTGGATAGGGTGTACTTCGAAGTTAGTCCCATTTGAATTTGAACAAAAAAATCTATCAAGGGAAAAGGTTTTCCCCCAAATTTTGGCCTTTCCGATTCTATGAGGCATAACTTTGTAGTGGGTTTTCCGATTTGGATGACTCTTCCTTTATTAGATAGGGTATACCAGTTTACAAATGGGTGGAAAAATAGGGGATGATTGATTTTTCACTTGTGAACATTGGCACACATATGTAGTTGACATTGACAGATCCTCCTACATCCGTCACAATAATTACATTCTATGAAAGGATGGAATTTTATACAAAGTGATGGAATCAACTAACCAGAACTTTCAGAAATAATTTATATTATATAACAATAAATAGTTAATGTAGATAATCATATTATTTAAAAGTTAATAGTTGAAGTAAGCTAATCAAGTAATCAAAAATTAAGTAGATAGTAATTAGAAGATTTCAGCCACAAAAAATTGAAAAATAAAAACTTTTCAACATAAAATTAAACCGACGAAAAAATCAACTGAAAAGCAAAAAATAAAATAACCTTCTTAGTCTAATGATAATTGAGCTCCTAAACTAATGGAGTAACTAATTTTGAGTCGGCGCCAAACAAACTAGCAATTGAATTAGATAAAGCGTAAAATGATGGCAGCGAGATGCATAGCGGCGTTTTGATTACTTCTTCAAAGTAATATAATGATCTTCGATAATTGTTTGTTTGGCGCCAAATCAAAATTAGTTACTCATATAAATTTTTTTTTAAATTATTGTATTTTCAATTTCTTTATTATAGCTATGTCTGTCACACACAAGCGATGCTTTTGTGACGTATTACGTTTACTTCCTACCTTTTTTTACTCACTTGTACTTGTACTACTTTATTCACATGTTACTGAAATAAACGGATTTATTTTATATTATTATTATTATATTATATTATCATTAAGACTAAGAAGGTTTATTTTATTTTTTGCTTTTCAGTTGATTTTTTCGTCGGTTTAATTTTTTGTTAAAAAGTTTTTTACCAGCCTTTTCAGTTATCATATCAAATACAATTAGAACGCACGAAAATAACACTCTGTATGCATATATTATATTTGTATACGTACTAATTTGGTAGTCTCCTTCGCCAAAGAAATGGAAGGTTTCTTGTATTCGAACTAGTCTGCCGAAATGTTATAAAAAAGCAGTCAATATAAAAAACGTAAGTATGTACAATTCGGAGCAGTGAAAGTAGACATTTGGAAACGAATGGGTGGATATTGAGTGATATTTTCGACGTTAAAAGCAGATTTTTCATCATGGGCACCCCACACGATGATTTTGTTGGAATCGTCTAATTTTCCTTAGTAGGTATACAGTAAATGTGAGTTTTTAAATAATACTTTTTTTCTGTGACGGGAAAAAAGTTTGACATTTTATCTCTGTTGACAGGTAACAAAATATCACTTTTTACGAAATTACTTTCATTCCCGGGAAAAAAGTGAGTACTTTTCCGGATATATATACATATAAGTAAAGGTAGATATTTAATTTTAGAATATTTTATTATACAAAAGGGTAAAGGTTAAGAATATGAGATCACCCAGTATCTTCACGAAACTTTCACAGGAGCTTAAGAAGATGATAAAAACAGTATAGCAATCGAAAATTTAGCGCGGAAAAGATAATTTTAGGAGATATGGGCCCCGGAAGGTCCATAAATAGAGGTTATGGAATATCACTTTTGGAAACTGCAAACTGATATAAAGAATAGCTTTTTGCACTAAACTATTAACTGTACACTCATTTAACGTTAAAGTAATATTAAAATCACTTAATGATCAATATAGACATGAAAAAACTCCGATTATGTTTCATTAAACTTTTCACATGAACTGTCAAAAATCAAATATTGGTGGTTGCATTGTGCATTGATCTTGGCGTTTTATGGACATGCCACGTTGCCAACTATTCAAGTGAATTTGGCCAGTCCGGATTTTCGCAATTAATTGGATCGAAATTTTCGCGAGCGGAGCGAAGCGTCTCTTTATAAGGTTGATTAGCTTGTATTCAACTTGGATAGCAAGGTTAGCCAAGTTAGGTTAGGTTGTGTTCCTTCTTTTTACGTTAGAAATTGATTTGATCGAAATGTTCGCGAGCGGAGCGAAGCGTCGCCTGTAACGTTGATTAGATTGCATCCAACTTGGGTAACAAGGTTAGCCAAGTTAGGTTAGGTTATGTTCCTTCTTTTTACGTAAGAAATTGATTGGATGTTTCTTTGTATGCATACAAGAAAACATTCAATCTAAATGCGTTTCTTGGTCCAGTTTAAAATTACTTAAAACAAAATAATCTGAAGTCACATTATTTTATATGTTTGGTAACTTTCTAAATGCGGCACATCAACTTCATGCTTATAATTATAATCACTATCAAGAAGCGTGGTGAAATATACTTTGCATTTTAAACACAGATATCAGATCGTTATTTCATGCTGTAATACCTATCATTTATATGCTCAATATGTATGACGCATTGAATTTCAGTATTTTCTTCTCCCCTTTTGGAACATAGGCAACGTCGCATATCAATAATCTTCAAGATTCGAATAATCATAACATTTGATTTTTGACATTTCTTCTGTAAAATTATATGAAGAGTATTCGGAGTTTTTTCATGTCTTTATCGAAAATTATGTGATTTTAATATTACTAAAAGGTAAAATGTGTGTGCAGTTACTATTTTAGTGTAAACAGAAATTGTTTATATCAGTTTATAATTTCCAAAAGTGATATCCCATAACCACTCTTTATGGACCTTCGGGGGCCCATATCTCCTAATATTATTTTTCTGCGCAAAATTTTCGATTGCTATACTGTTTTTACCATGTATTGAAGCACCTGTAAAAATTTCGTGAAGATACTGGGTGATCTCATATTCTTTTCCTTTTCCTACAAAAGTTACATTTCCTTTATATCAAGAGTACAATTATTAAATGTGCATTGCATGAATGACATGTTCCTTGAACTATTCGGTACAACAGTCGAATTTTCTTGTGTTGAAATTATATTTTTTTCTGCCATGGACACAACTGCCGTTGATGTATCTGGTCGAAAATCTGGTGTTATTTCAGCATTGCCACACGTTCTAAACACTTTATTAGCTATTTCTGCCATGTGTGCTACCGATTCATCAACATACCATTCAGCGACCGTTGATGACTTCCAACCGCCATGTTTCTTTAGTGTCATCAAGTCTCCCCCAGATTCAACTAAAAGTATTGCAGACGATATTCGAAATGAATGACCTGTATATGAGTTAGCATTTCCAAGTTGAAGAAAATTAGCTACTGTTTCAGGTACCTTGTAAAACAGATTTTACCCACAACCATTCATACACTTTCCTTCGATATGCATAAAACAGGCGGCGATCCTTTGCTGCTGCTGGACGAAGAACGAAGGGCTATGTACATTCGGTAAAATTTAATATATTCTTCTGTAACTACAAATCTCCTATTTACATCGTTCTTTGTTTGCTTAAATTTCACAATTAATAACGTTCCCGAATCTTCAATATCATCTAATGTTACCTGGCTGATTTCACAAATTCGACAAGCTCCTGCAATCCCAAATACAACAACAACCTTGGCCATTGAATAAACTTCATCGGGAGCATTATTTAAAAAATCACTAATTTGTGTACTCGTAAAAATGGCAGCTTTCCCATTTTGTTTCAGAAATGTAATTTTCGAAATATTTTGAAATTTCTACATTATTATTGAATTGTAACATACTTTTATTCATTGAATAATTCGACCACACTGTTGATCGCTTTTGTTGTGCCAGTTCCGAAAAATAAGCCAATAACACCGTGTCCGAGAAAGAACTGTATGTCTTTTTCATCTTCCATTCCATAAATCTTGAATACGCGGTTTCGTAAATTTTCCGCGATTTAGCTGGCAATAATTTTTGTAACGCTACTTTCGCTACATCTACTAACTCAGGTGGAGTCAGAGAAAACTCGGAATCAGACATTTCTTAACTTTATATTATTCAAAATAACTACTAAACAACCACTAAGTTCGCAATTTTCAAATTAAATCACAGAATTAAATTGACAAAATATTTGATTACTTTAAAGGTTTCCCAGCAACGCAGGTCTACTTGTCGCTATAAGTAAAACAGCCTACCAGTTTAAAAATTCAAATTTCACATCGATAATTATCTGACTTTAAAATATTGTAGTAATATGTTTTTCCAATAATGAATCGTCGTTTTTCCCGTCACAGAAAAAAATCGAGCTAAAATCTAATACTTTTTCCCTTGCATAATAAATAACTATTATCATTCCACTGTTCCACTCCGGCATAACGTTGTTTTAATGATTTTTAAACGTTTTGTGGGATCTCTTTTTATAGATAGAGAAGCCAGAGTTTGTGGCAATCTGGAGTACCTAATAATTGCTGGTCATAGAAAATATACTAGCAATTGGGACCTTGCAGTCAGTCCTGTTTCTGGAGAAAATTATCAGCGGTCTCATACCGTTTCCGAGTTATGATCATTTTATCCTTCTACAAGAGGTGATTTTTAAGCACAAAAATCACTCACAATGCTTCCTTCATTTTACCAGCATAAACTACAAACATTAAATCACCCATTTTCGGCACAACTTTGTACAAAATATAGCAGAACTTTGCAAAATATAAACTCAGATTGAAGTTAGGTTGTTGTTGATGATGCGCGAGGAGAGGTTAGAATGTATGTGTCGAAGAAAGAGGATTTTTTCGAAAGAACCGGCTATATTTTGTACAAAGTTGTGCCGAAAATGGATGATTTAGTCTTTGTAGTTCATGCTGGTAAAAAGAAGGAGGCATTGTGAGTGATTTTTGTGTGAGAAAACGGTACTTAAAAATCACTACTTGAAAAAGGAGAAAATGATTAATAACTCGGAAACGGTATGAGACCGCCGGATTCGTGTTCAGGAGGCATACACACGTAAGAAAAGTCTTACAGCTATTTTCAGGGAGCATGAGTACGAAGTCGATACATTTATCGGATCCACGTTTGTCTGTCGTAAGTAACCTCAGCCGGGAACATTACTGGATTTGTATGTCTAAGGGTGGTGATAAGTACCACATAGTGGAGGGTTCATTCACTGTAATTTTGTTGCCAAAATTTCTTTAGATCTTAAAAAAATATTTGTCCCAACATAATTCGCCATACCTATGGTAGTACTATAGGTCGTAGTTATGGTTTGATCATATCGGTCCTTGAAACTAGATATTTAGTGAGGAATGTATCTGTGTGATTGGAAAAAGGCTATTTTATTGCTTAGTAACTTTATCCTAGTACGGTAGGTACTCTCAAGAGTTCTCTATAATATATTCAGATATTTTAGCTACCATTTTAATATTAATATTGTCTGATCAACAAATTCGAAATGGTGTTAATTATTGATAAAGATCCTAAAAATATGAGCGATAGCGTGTAGAAAAATGTGTTTCGATGATTTTATAGCACAAAAAAAATTGCAATTTGATAAATATTACTTAAAACACGCATATAATTTAAACTATATATGGATATGATTTAAAGGTAATTTGGCAGATATTTCATCACTGAACAAAATTGTTTCGAAGGTCCATTACTATATTTGCATTTTTAACAAATTATAAGTCATAAAATATACGAAAATATCAAAAAAATCATAAATTTTTATAAACAAATGCATATAACAGCTGATCAATAATAGCTACAAACTCAATCTTCAACTCATTCCAAAGATTAATTAATCCGTTATAAAAACGACTCGAATGTCCATTATCGTATCTCTAATAGTTTAAAAGTTATATCAGCTTGTTACTTAACAAATCAAGTGGCCGTTAAACTTCGTGAATTTTTTTTTCCCAGTATTTTGTTACACTGTTTCTGTATTCGAATTATATTCAGAAAAAAAAATGTTAGTCAGAATTTGTTTATAGCAAATTGTTAAATCAATAAACAATGAAATTATTGATAATTTTTTTTGTTACCCTATTGGGAAATGCTAATTATGATTTTCAAATAAAAAATAATTTCTTAAATAATTATTTAAACAATGGAAATAGCAATTATAAACAATAAAATTTTTAAGAAAAAAATTTTTTTATAAATCATGATTACGTCATGACAACAAAATGGTAACTTTTTTTTATATAATAATTTATTAACTAATTATTCAAACAATAAAAATTTGAAAAACGATTATATACAATAAAAACATATTTTTAAGAAAAAAATTGTTTTTTTAAATCATGATTTTGTCATGACAACAAAATGTTAACTTTTTTTTTAAATAGTAAACTTGTCTATTTGTTTATAAATAATTTATTAACAAATGGCGTAAGAAAATATTACCTAGCGTAACGCTGGCTAATGCAGTTGAAAACGGCAATAACATAACATTTGTTTAAATAATTTTTTTTTAGATAATTATTTGAATATTTCAATTATTTTTAACTTCAAACAGTTATAATAAACAAAGTAAAAAACTTTTATATACTTTTATCACGTGATCTTCTTAATTATATATATACAGTGCCTTCATTTCAAAACTTCCCACCCCTATTACTTCTTTTAGCAGGGAGAATTTGCCGTAGGCAAAAAACACGTCAATTTAGATATCGAGGGGGAAGTTTAAAACCAGTGCCAGTGGTATTTTAGGTTTAACCCCCTTACCCCTACCCCACTTAATAATTTTAAATGGCACCCCCTATCTTGTAACACATCATTTTAAAGATCTTAAAAATCCACACTCAACCCCGTTCAGAAAACTGTAATTGGTTGATCCGTTCTCGTAAAAATGGCAGAAAGAAAATGAATTATAATAAAATATAAAATAATAGCTATTGCAATGAAATAAATGTACCTTACTTTATTAGGTGTTCAAAATGTGCACCATTGGTAGCTAAGCAAAAGTACAATCTATTCTCGAATTCCTGTCGGACGTTTGTAAATGTTTCGTTGGTAATTTGTCTGCATGTGGCAGTAATCCTGTGTCTTAGATCCTGAATGTCCTGCGGGGGAGTTTTGTATACCATTGTCTTCAAATAACCCCAGAGAAAGAAATCCAATGGCGTCAAATCCGGAGATCTCGCCGGCCATTCCAGAGCGCCTCTTCTGCCAATCGATTTGTCAGGATACCGTTGATCGAGCCACTGTCGGACATGCAATGCGTAGTGTGGCGGTGCGCCGTCCTGTTGAAAATGTAAATTTTGTTCATCCAAGAGCGGGTTGTCTCCTTCATCAACTTGGCTTTCCAAGGACTGTGTTATGAGTGGATCGATTACATTTTCCAAAAAGTTTAAATACAATTGACCCGTTAAATTTTCTTCAATAAAAATAGGGCCAATTATTTCGTTTCCCAGAATTCCAGCCCAGACGTTTATTTTTTGTGGATATTGCGTGTGATCCTATCGAAACAAGTGTGGATTTTCATTATCCCAGTATCTACATGCTTATTTACAAAGCCATTAAGAAAAAAAGTTGATTCATCACTGAAGCAAATATTTTTTATTAAATTCGGGTCATTTTGAATTCTCGCAGTCATTAGTTCATAAAATTCAATTCTCCTATCATAGTCATCCTCACTGAGTTGCTGATGAATACTCATTTTGTAAGGAAAGAACTTGTTTAGTTTTGAAACTTTGTGTATAGAACCAACTGAAATATTTACTAACTCACTTTCGAAATTGACGTAGTCGGCTCAATGGCGAATTGGCCTAAAATCTCAATCTGTGCGGCTTCAGTCAGAACTCTCGGCTGCTTTACTGCTTTGTTGCACACAGAACCGGTCTCTTCAAATTTTTGAAAAAGGTTCAGAACATATCGATGATTCACATTTTGGCCTGCATGAATTTCATTAAAAACCCGGGCTGTCATACGAGCACACCTATTTTCAACACCATAAATGAAAATAATTTCAGTTCTTTCTTGTAAAGTGTACACCATTACGATTTGTATTACTGTCAGTGCAACTGACACCAGTCGTAAAACAGTTTGAAATCAGGAATAACTAAGTCTGATACGTGTTTTCACCATTTAATTTTAACTGAAGCCAAGCAGAAACTGTATGCCCTTATCTCACTTTCAGCTAACGCAAAAAACTCTGTGTAAAAAAGAAACATACACATACCGTTATTGAGTCAGTGGTAGCGGTTCAATAAATTCATTAATTTATTTTGCATTTTGTTATCATTTATTTTCTTTTTGCCCTATTTTACGAGAACGGATCAACCAATTTCAGTTTTCTATACGGAGTTGAGTGAGGATTTTTAAGATCTTTAAAATGATGTGTTACAAGTGTGGGGGTGCCATTTAAAATTATTAAGTGGGGGTAGCTAGGGGTAGGGGGATTCAACCTAAAATACAACTGGCACTGGTTTTAAACTTCCCCCTCCATATCTCAATTTACGTGTTTTTCCCTACAGGAAATTTTCCCTGCTAAAAGAAATAATAGAAATGAAGGCACTGTATAAGAAAGGCTCCAGGAAGCAAATAATTTAATAGTCATATATTTAAACTTTTATGTCGCCATTTGTGAAAACGGAGGTCGGGAAAAAACTTGTTAGTTAACAATTGTATAACTTTTCGAAAAATGAACTTAAGAATTTTTTTCCAACGGGACTTTATTCTTTCAAGTGTTTAGATGACAGCATGGTTTTTTCAAATGTTTAAATTTGTTCAAAATTGAGAGCTCTGGAGAAATCATAGGCTTCGCAGACGATACGGCCATCGTTTACAAAGCAGCTACCTGGGGGGAGTTAAAAATGACAGTACAAACCGATATTTCTCGTATCAAACATTGGTTTGATCAGAAGTTGTTAACAATAAATTTGGAGAAAACCCAGTATATACCATTCACATGCTACGAATCCAAGACACCTGATTTTAACTATATAGAAATATATGAAGAAGGATCGATTTCTCATATACTACCATCAAAAAGTGTTAAGTACTTGGGTGTACTCATTGATGACCATTTGAGGTGGGATGTCGTGGAATACGTGATAACCTTTGTCGCACATTACCTCAGAAAGAACTAAAATTGTGTATTTTGCACTTGTAGATAGTCATCTGAAATACGGCATCTTGGCTTGGGGTGCAGCACTCAGAAAACACATAACACCTTTAGAAATACTACAACGAAGATTCTTGAAACTCATGTTACATAAAAAATGGGACTACTCAACAGAACTGACTTACACTGAGTCAGGAGTGTTTGACCTCAGGCAGGAATTCAGTTATAAATGTATGATCAATTATCACATAAGTAAGAAATTAAAAAAAAGCAATCATGAATATGACACACGTAGAAAAAAATTACACTTAATTCCCTTCATAACAAAATCTATAGGACAAAGATCAAATGAGTTCTTAGCGCCCAAACTCTACAACAGCATCCCCGATGAACTTAAAAACATGTCAAATAAAACATTTAAAAAAAGTCTAAAAAAATTTGTGCTGACCTGCCCTAGGGCATACGTTCATGGTTTGATAGAAACGAAAATATAATTAAATAAAGTTACATTTCATAAGGTATAAGGATAGGTAAGTATTTTGTTTCCATATCGCATCTCCCGTGCAACCAATCTCCAGATGAAATTGATCCAAATTCAAATATTCTAAAAGTCAATGTTGAATATATCTACTGTTTCTTGCTTCAATTTTAAATTTTGTATTGTGTTCTTTTATAAATTATTCAGTTATTACAGTATATATGTGTGTATTTTTTATTTTTTATATTTTTATATATTTTATATTTATATTCTTAATTGCTACACTGTCTCGGAACAAGTATTTTACTTACCGAGTATATTTACTCATCATATCATTTATTTTAGTATTTAGTATTTGTTACCCATTCTCCATTTCATTAATGCCTGTCGTGTGATATTCAATAGGACGTTGTAGTGGAGTTTTCATTATTTTTTATCTTATACTACTTCTATTATAACTTATTGTATTGCTTATATTATTATGTGAGTGAATAAATTTATTATTATTATTATAAATTGATATTTAATACTATAAAAAATTATTTCATGTAGTATACTGTCTTCAGCGGCGGTGCGCCCATGCTATAACTGCCGCGCGGAGCCCTATTTTCGACGTTAAATCAGAATTATACATAATATAGATAGAGTTCCGGAAGTTGGGACTTTTTTATTGAAATTTTCCTCTCTTTGAGAATCCTTTCATCAAATTCCTTAATTATGAATAGTTTTTGAATAATTAGTGAAAAACTAAATGCATTCTTTTTCTCCTCTTAATTTGTTGATAAAAATTGCAATTTTTTATGTGAAAAATCATCGGGTACTTTTCCTCAGTATATCGTTTTTTTAGGATTTTCAAAATTTTAACTTTTTCAGACTACTAGCTGGTACCCACGAGTATAATTTGTTTTGCTCCTATGTTTTCTTTGTGTTATTCCATAAGTTATGCCTGTGACTTTGACTGCTTCACGTTATCCCGTTTCCCGTTATCCCGTTAACCCGTTTTCGGTTATCCCATTATCCCGTTATTCATGGCGATCAATTGAACAGTATAGAAGTTGATAAGCTGCAGCGCCAACTAGTGGCGAGTTAAAATAAAATTAATAGAATAAAAACCTTCTCCACGAAAAAACACTTAGATATGCCAACTTTCATGGTGATCGATCAAATGGTGTCGTAGTTTATCAAACTCATATATATTATATCAACATAAATTTTTATACATACAGTGCTTCTCGAAAGTCCCCCCCCCCTCTTATTTTTGGAACGATTATACATAAACAAGTGAAATTTGGAAACTGAATATTAAAGGTTGTAAACTTCCCTACTAGTGATGATAGATGACGAAATCGTCAAAGATGACGGACGCTACAAGGCCATTGTGACCAATAATTTTGAATGGAACCCTACGGCAAGCGACACCTTTTTCAAAAGGTATCGAAAAAACCTATTCAATGATACTAATTTTGTTTGTGTTTATGGCAGTTTTGGCAACTCGCTTTTAAAAAACGCAAAGCTGTGATGAACTAAATTAGTTAATACTAAAATTCAAAATTCAAGCTCCGCCTCTGGGTAGTTGTCAAATGAGCTGACGTTTTTGTTAGTCTCCCTAATTCGATGTTTTTGTAATTGTCCAAGTTTTTGTACATTTAATAATTTGTGTATTGTTGATCGAACGTTTAACTGTTTTAGCAGCTTTTGGTACTTTTAATATTTTTGTACAATTTAATAATTTCTTAAACTGTTGTGAGCCGAACGTTAAAGTGCTTCAAGAAGCGAAATGGTACGTGCTTTAGGTGATAAAGTAGCAGCGATCCTAATTCTTGGTGGAACTGGACAAAATATTCATGCAGCAGAATGCATTTTCAATGAGAGGTTTCCGGATCGCCCCGTTTCGAGGACTTATTTAAGGGAGTTTCTTCGTAAGTTTGAAACAACGGGTAGTAATAATGATGCGAAACGATCTGGCAGACCACAAATTTCTGATGAGAAAAAAATTTATATACTGGCAGAAGTAATAGTTAATCCTACTTCTTCAACAAGTCACGTTGCATCTACCTGTGAAGTCAGTCAAAGAACAGTACACAGGGTGTTGAAAAAAAAACAAATTTCATCCATACAAATTAAAATTGGTTCATCAACTCTCAGATGACGACCCAGACCGAATACTAGAATTTTGTGAAAATATGGAAACTAAAATTAACCAACTATGTCAAAACAATTTGTTTTAGTGACGAAAGTACTTTCTATCTAAATGGAAATGTAAATACACAGAATGTGAGGTATTGGAGTAACGCAAATCCTCACCTGTTTCGTGAAACACACACCCAATTTCCCCAGAAGGTGAATGTTTGGGCAGGTATCCTGGGAAACCACATCGTTGGGCCTCTTTTTTTAAATACTAATTCAACTGGTGAGGCTTATCTGGAGCTGTTGCAAAACGCAATAGAACCGTTAATCCTTGAAATTTTGGAAGATAATCCAGATGAATTCGGCAATTTGGAAATAACATTCCAACAGGATGGTGCTCCTCCACACTATTACGGTGCAGTAAGACGGTATTTGGATGAGGAGTATCGTGGTAGATGGATTGGACGACGAGTTTCAACGGAATGGCCAGCTCGATCACCGGACCTCACACCTTTGGCTTTTTTTCTGGGGGGGTATTTTGAATCGAAGGTTTACGCCACTGAACCTGACAATATTGACGTTTTAAAACAACGTATTGTTGCAGAATGTGAGGCTGTTTCCGCAGACACATTTGCAAAAGTACGAGAAGAGTTTGAAAATAGGATATTTCACTGTCAGGAAGTAAATGGAGGTCACTTCGAGCAATTTATTTGAGTAGATACTGATTCCTAAATCTGTAATGAATATCATACTGAATGGAATTTGAATTTTAATGTTTACTAATGAGCCATTAAAACTGCCATGAACACAAAAAAAATTAGTATCATTGAATAGGTTTTTTCGATACCTTTTGAAAGAGGTGTCGCTTGCCGTAGAGTTCCATCTAAAATTATTGGTCACAATGGCCTTGTGACGTCATCTTCGACGATTTCGTCATCTATCATCACTAGTAGGGAAGTTTACAACCTTCAATATTCAGTTTCCAAATTTCACTTGTTTATGTATAATCGTTCCGAAAATAAGAGGGGGGAGGGACTTTTGAGAAGCACTGTATAACAGCTGCTCAATAATAGCTACAAACTCAATCTTCCACTCATTCCAAAGATCAATTAATCCGTTGTAAAAACGACTCGAATGTCCATTATCGTACCTCTAATAGTTTGAAAGTTATATCAGCTTGTTACTTAACAAATCAAGTGGCCGTTAAACTTCGGTATCGTAAATTTTTGTTTTTTCATTATTTTGTTACACTGTTTCTGTATTCTAATTACATTCAGAAAAAAAATGTTAGTCAGAATTTGTTTATACCAAATTGTTAAATCAATAAACAATGAAATTATTTATAATTTTTTTTTGTTTCCCTATTGGGAAATGACAATTATGATTTTCATAGAAAAAAATTTTTAAAAATTATTAAACAATGGAAATATAAAAAGCAATTATAAACGATGGAAGAATATTTTTAGGAAAAAAATTGTTTTTATAAATCATGATTTTTGTCATGACAACAAAATGATAACTTTTTTTTATATAATAATTTATTAACTAATTATTTAAACAATGAAAATATGAAAAACGATTATATACAATAAAAACATATTTTTAAGAAAAAAATTGTTTTTTTAAATCATGATTTTGTCATGACAACAAAATGGTAACTTGTTAGATGCGAAAACGGCAATAACATAAATTTTTTAAATAATTTTTTTTTAGATAATTTTTTGAATATTTAATTATTTTTAACTTAAACAGTTATAATAAAAAAATAAAAAACTTGTATATATTTTATCACGTGATCTTCTTAATTATATAAATATATATATATATATATATATATATATATATATATATATATATATATACCAAATGAGTGCGGAAGTTTTTAGGAGTTGATTCCTTGTCAAAAATTAAAAGGGGTCTTTCATGTAAACAAGAGCTCTTAGGCCTTTCCTTGAAAAGTTAAAGTTACACGCTTCCAAAAACGAGAAAAAAATTTTTTTTTTCTTGAAATTGCTAAAGAGTTGAAGAAATGACATTTTGTAGGCATGTTCTACCAATAAAAAGGCTCATAGGTAGGTGATCTATTAAAGGGGTGAAACATGCAACCCTTATTCCATTTTTTACCAGAACTTTTTAACGAAACAAAATTTCTCAATTTAAAAATATGTGTTGAAAAGAACGATTCATTGCAAAACTTTTTCAACTCTTATGTTGTGTCCGTAAAAGTAATAGTTTCTTCATAAAAAAATTAAATATAACATTGTGCATGAACGGATCTTCTGTAAGTGGAATCGAAAAAATCTAATAGGTGGCTGTCACGTTTGTTTGCACAACATGTGACTTCAATCGTAGTATTTTTAAATTATTCCGCTTGTTTTAACTTTTAATGTGGGCATGTACCAGTACCATGTTTTGTTTTAATAGAATATCGAATTAAAAATACAAACAAATCAAAATTATGTGTATTACAACAAAGAAAAAGGCAACAAGATCAAACGGAACGGAGTTATAAAAACTGCTCGAAATGACCACCTCCAACCATTAGACAGGAATCAAGTCTTCGTCTCATAGACTGGCGCAAACGTTGAAATATTCCTGGTGTGTTTTGGATTGTCTCGCAGGCTGTAATGATGCGATTTTTCAAATCATTCACACATTCAATTGGGGTCGTATAAACCAAAGATTTCAGATGACCCCAGATGCAAAAGTCCAAGGGGCTTAAGTCTGGAGATCCTGGAGGCCAAGGTTGAGGTCCTGCTTTTCACCATCGTGCATACACCACAATCGTGGTCGAATAGCTAGTGGAACATTTTCATGTAAAATGGGAAGCTGCTCCTGGAGAAAATTTGTACAGGTTGCACCAGTAAACCTTAGCGGTAGAAAATACAGCCCAATAATATTTTCGCCAATAATTCCGACCCACACGTTGAGTGAACATTCATATTGAACCCGACCTTCTTGAGTTGCATGTGGCTATCATGTGACTATCATCGGCACATAGATGAGTGTTATGGAAATTTGTGATCCCTTGCCTTGAAATGTTAGATTTGTTAAATATGGTGAGGATACAATTGGTGATACTTTAAAATTTTCCAGATTAGCTTATTGCAATTTGCTTCGTACCTAATTCCGGACGATCTTCAATCATATCGAGAACCTCTTCTTCCAGTGCCACCGTTCTTATTACTCGTGGACGACCACAATCAGTTGTTCGTTTTTGAAAAGTTCCTCTTTCTCAGAGACGTTGGTGAAGATGTGCAAAAATTGTGTGATGAAGTATCACGCGCTGAGGATACATCTCTGCATAGAGCCGTCTAGCTTCCAAAGAATTTCCATTGGTACGACCATACATAAAATGCATATGGGCCATTTCAGCGTTAGTGTAATTATTCATATTGAAGATTCAAAAAAGACAATTGAACTTTCAACTACCACATAGAAATCAAAGCAACTTGATACTGGATTTTTTCGATTTTAAAATACTACGATTGAAGTTGTGCAAACAAAACGTGACAGCCACCTACTAGATTTTTTCGATTCTATTTACAGAAGATACGTTCATGCACAATGTTGTATTTTATTTTTTTATTAAGAAACTATTGCTTTTACGGACACAACACAAGAGTTAAAAAAGTTTTGCAATGAATTGTTCTTCTCAACACATAGACTGAGAAATTTTGTTTCGTTAAAACATTCTGGTAAAAAATGGAATAGGGGTTGCATGTATCACCCCTTTAAAAGACCACAACAAAATTTAAAAACAATTCATATTAGCTTTTTTATTGGCAGGGCCGGATTAAAAGGTGTGGAGGCCCTGGGGCAACAAAGGAGTGGAGGCCCCTAATTATTTTTCAAACAAGTTTTTTTTTTATTTATTGCGGAACAAATCTAATTATTTCGACACGAGCATATGTAGGTATAATAAAATACAAGAAATAAATTAAATTACAGCGTAAACAAAGGAATTCCTGCGAGCTTTTTTCGACGAAAAATCATTGATGATTTCGCTCAAATCCAGCATCCGGAGAAAATCATTCTGAATGCTAAGAAGCGATAACTTTGATAGGCGGCTTTGTCTCATCGTAATTTGCCTATTTTTTTCATTTTGGAAAATGAGCGCCTTCCAGTGCAATTTGACATCATCACATTCTCAGTTGTAATATCACAAGAGACTGAAAATAATTCGACAGATTTTCGAAAACTTGTTGCCAGGCAATAGACAAGAGAGACCAACTGGCTCGAGTGGCTATTGCCAACAAGTTTGAGAAAGAAATCTAGATAATTATTTTCTACTATATAGAACTCTCGTGTGGTATTCTTTAGATTATTTTTTGATGTTACGATCATAAACACATTTCCTTGCAAAATTATATAATGTACTAGACCGGATTTGATTCATTTCACACTTTTCATGCGAATTGATGACAGACGTCAAATTAAAAATATAGGTTGTCAGACAATGAAAACAAAATACCTCAAATTTTTCCCGCGACAATTTTCTAGGTAGAATATTCCCACTATTGATTGGCCAAAACGTATATGAATTATTCGAATTGAACGTTTCCATTGGTTCCTAGCAGCAATGTCAAAAAATAATCACTGTAATTTCAATGTTTGAGAATGTAGCTCTGAAATTTTGGTTTTCAAGAATTTGATAGTAGAATTTCTTGACATGATTTTTGGGTAACCTTCCACAGTCTGAAAATGAAAATATAATCAGGAAAATCTATACAAGTGTAGAAAGGGCAAACTGGAAATGGAAATAGTTTTATAAAGAATACCCCTCACTTTCTTGAGAAATTGAATGAATTACAAATTCAAGATGGAGATCTTCTAGTTAGTTTTGATGTCGAAAGTTTGTTCACTAATGTCCCTATTGATAAAACTCTAGAAATAGTGAAAGAAAGATTAGAAAATGACACATCACTGAGGACAAGAACAAAACTGGATGTCAGTGCCATCATAGAATTACTCAAACTATGCACAGAAAAAACATATTTCCAATTCAAGAACGAATTTTATCAACAAGAGTTTGGTATGGCGATGGGTTCTCCTTTGTCACCGATTTTAAGTAACATATTCATGGAATATTTTGAAGAATCTTTCGTTGGAACATTCCACAATGGTCCAAAAATATGGTGGAGATACGTGGATGATGTTTTCGCTATCTGGAATCGGAGTGAAGAAGAATTAAACATTTTCTTGGATCATATAAACGGTCAAGAACCGACGATCAAATTCACATTAGAATCAGAACAAAACAACCAACTTCCGTTTTTAGATGTCATGATCCAAAAATCATCATCCCGAATTGAAACATCTGTACACCGAAAGAAGACGCATACCAATCGATATCTACACTATTACTCAAACCATCATGCCAGTGTGAAAAAAGGCATAGTTAAATGTCTCTATAATCGAGCCCAAACGGTTTGCAATTCCAACCAGAATCTACAGGAAGAAATATACCTCATAAAATCTGTTCTCAAGGAAAATGCATATCCAGATCAGTTTGTGGAAAAAACAATCACTGACATTGAAAACAAAAACCCATCAAACAACCAACAGGAGTACTCCCACCACCTACACATTTCACAACCAACATAATACCTTATGTCCCCGGATTATCTGAAAAGATCAAACGAATTGGACATAGGTATGATGTGAGAACATCATTTAGAACAACAAACACACTGAGATCTATACTAACACAAACAAAACCAAAAAACGCAGAAGAAAGTACCAAAAATTGTGTTTACAACATACCTTGTTCTTGTGGTGATAGTTATATAGGTGAAACATCAAGACCATTGGAAGTGCGCCAAAGTGAACATCAGAGTTACATCAGAAATCGACAAGTAACTGGATCAAAAATTGCAGAACATATCCTCACATCCAATGGCGATCACACGATTGAATGGAATAGGACAAAAATCTTGATGAAAGAACCACATCAAGAGAGGAGAAAATTGAAAGAAACGGCCTGTATTCTTCTTTCCAATAACAACTGCTTTTCAACAAATTCTGTTGAAATGGATCATACATGGTTACCTCTACTCAGAGAGGAAGTGAGATATGGTAGAATGCTAATAAACTGATCCGAACAACACCCCATATATCAAATGAGCAATACGTCAATCTCAAACTTTTTTGGCAGATCTCAATTGACATCCGTCAGTTGAAAAAGCAAAAAAGACTCTGCGAGCAAAAATCCAAATTATAAAACAATTAAAGGAGATTTAGAAGATTTTGAGAACGGGGGCAGATATAGTCCCCGAAACGTCAAGCAAAAAACTATATAGAGAAGTATCTTTGAATTTTTTAAAAATTTTTTTGATAGGCAAATTCAGAAAACGGCAAGTTATTGACAAATTGAATCATTTTTCCATAGGAAATATAATTTGGTGAACGCAATAACTTATCGGGGTGAACTAATCAGTTTGCCCTTTCTACACTTGTATAGATTTTCCTGATTATATTTTCATTTTCAGACTGTGGAAGGTTACCCAAAAATCATGTCAAGAAACGTTGTTCCTCCACAAAAAACCACATTCATTCAATACTTGATAGTAGAACATCTTAGATAGATAGATAGATAGTCCTTTTCAGAAGGATTTATATTTGTTGCGGAATATCATCCTTCGCTTAGACTCACACTTTTAGATTTCGGGGATTTATCTGTTACAAGCGCGCCACTCAGCGGACACTTGTCAACGCCAATAAATAGGAAAAACAGGTATAGACGGGCAAAGTGTTTGTAGAATCGGCAGAAAAATAGTCAACAGAATTTGAACTTTTGTTCTATTATGGAATGCGCACAGGGCTCTTATAAATAATTTGATGCAATCATATTCATAAATTGAAATATTATTTTCTTTTGCTTATGATTATTGAATTTCATTGTGTATCTAGATCGATTGTGTCATTCGAAGAATACATCGACAGAAAATCCTTCATTTAATAAAAAAAATGTATATTTTTTTTTAAATTCAATTGTTCTTGTTTTTACAGCTAATTTCGATACGATATAATATTTTGTATAATAGTATGATGTTTTACTTGGTGATTGTTTCTCGCATATACACATGATTCATCAGATCGAAGATTAATATTAACCATGGATTTTGACAAGAATACGAAACATGTTTTTGAATGTTTAAAACGAAAAATGAGAGGAAAAAGTGGGAGAACTGCTCTTTCGTTGTCAGATTTTTTATATATAATTTTGCATATCCTTCGGTATTTGTTAGGGAATTTTACCTAAAAATTTATATTGTGGAGGCCCCTCTCTTGTGGAGGCCCCTGGGCTGCAGCCCCGTTTGCCCCCCTCTTAATCCGGCTATGTTTATTGGTAGAATATGCCCACAAAATGCCACTTCTGCAACTCTTCAGCAATTTCAAGAAAAAAAAAATTTTTTTTTCTCATTTTTGAAAGCGTGTAACTTTTCAAGGAAAGGCCTGAGAGCTTTTGTTTACATGAAAGACCCCCTTTAATTTTCGGCAAGGAATCACCCCCTGAAAACTCGCACTTATTTGGTAACACCCTGTATATATGAGACAATGCTAGGAGTATGGAAAACGGAAATGTTTAACCCTTTGCAGCCGGAATTATTTTTTATTGAATGAAAATAATTCTTTTTTCACACATGGGGGATTATATGGTAAATACTTCACAAATAATTCAAAAACATTTATTTATTTATTGTAGTTTGTTATTTGTTTAGTGGTACCGTATTATGACCACCAGGTCATTACGAACCAATTTAAATAGAGAATATAATTATATCTCATGAAATATGAGTTCGACAAACTTGTCAAACAAATACCAACTATGCATGTTTTTCAATGCCATCGAGTACGACGGGGCTCTGTACGTGTGCTACAGTGTGCACACCTTACTTTTGTTCCATGAATGTGCACACTTATCAAATTTTATTTCGTCAGGAACCATAACTTCGAATGTTTTGTGCATGGTTTGGAGCTTTTCTTCCTCTTCTAGAAGTACGTGGTTCTGCACCGATCAATCCTGTAGCTACGGTCAAACAAAATTCTTCAATCTTAGGGTTTTAGCATCTAAAGATCGGTCTCTAAAAACTATGAAAGCATTTACAATGCTTAGATCTAAGAAATGCCAGAATAGCCTGTGCCACCATTTTGTTAATTTTCGATTCAGTTGATGGAGGACTCGAAGTAATTGAACCCATATCACATGATATCGAATCAATAAGGGTGTAGACGTCATCGGAAGTTAATTTGCTCGAATCCATGAAGGTGTGTAAAAAATAATGTTTCTGTCAAAATGACGCTTCAGACCTAGTGGTTCCGTTTGGAACCACAAACCTTCCAAATAAATGTGCTATTTATTTTGTTTTATATTAGTAATGTGAATCAATAGAAATGAAAGAATATATCTTTCAAAGGAAATACGAACGAAACCTCCCTAAAATATAATAAATTTTTCACAAATGAGCGACACTTTGTAGGTTAGGTCAGGCGTACGCCACAAACAGCCGAAACCATACCAATCATTCGCGAATAACGCGCACTATCAAATGCGTAAAATATATTGAGCACATGCACAGAACATGAGTGGAGAGGTTCATTGTAGAGTGTGGTTCCATATGACGTGGACTATAGGCACATCTGGGAAGCAACCGAATTTGTGGTACCTCTGCGGGACCACATGGCAACAAAGGGTTGAGAAAAAAAAAGTAGAAGCTACATGGGAAAAATAACAAAGAGCTGAGAGTAGATATCGCGACAACAACAGAAGGTTCAAACAATAAGATGGTTGGGGGATGCTACAATAATGCAGGAACATTGAGAACCCAAGAGGTTGATAGAGAGCAGCATGAGAGAAAAAAAAAAGATGACCAAAATGAAGATGGTTAAATGAAGTGAAGAAAGACATTAGTAAACAAAACACTATCAAATCTAAAATTATAACACTATTGCCTATTGAAAATTTCACATTAAATGAAGTAAGTTAAAAAACAATTGAGAAATATATATTTATAAATAAGCGCATATTTTCATTTCAGTTGTGGATATCCGAATTTTACCTATTATAAAAAAGTAAGGTTTGGATATATTTACAAATCCTCTTTGTAAGAAAGAATTGAATTTTTAAAAATACAGCCTTGTAACTGAAGCTTCTTTGGTATGCCGTCGATTGGTGACTGGGAAGACTACTGGATACGCTGACGTATGAGTCACTGATGTATATCACCACTTCGTTTGAAGTTCATAGGAATTAAATATTTTGAACGACAAAATGTCTTTTTTTAAATAATTTATTTTTAGACAAATATCTACAACCGTATCTGGGAAGAGTTACAAATAGAATGAATATGTTCGTATGATTTGCTCCTAAAAATCCAAGATGAGCGGATTCTTGGAATACTGCCTGGTCAGATACGTATATTGCATGGGAACGGTCGCTTTAAAACTTATCCCTCCTCAGGACGAGATAATAAGGGAATTATTTTATCGGGTTGCTACTATTTCTGTTTCTTGACCGTTTTCTTCTTTTTTGACTACTGTTGGTTACTCTTGGTTATGTTCCATTTCTTTTTCAGTTCGATTGTTATCACTAGGAACGATATTGATATGATCAATCCGAGGAGAATGCCTAATATTAAGGTATAATACTATCGTTATTGGGAGTTTCAGATTCCCTTATCGGCGTCAATCGTTCCATTATGTTGTTCATTTTATAAATTCCATCTGAGTTGAGCTTGAAGTTTGGTGTTTCGTATATCTCCGGAGTCTTTTATATTTTCGATTTGGAATTTGGGTAAAATTAGTGGTCTACCCTGCTTTACTCTCATGTCGATGAAGTGTTTGGAATTTTGACTACAGGAGGGAGATTCATTTCCATGTACCGATCGATTTTGCATTTCGAAAATATTATTTTGTTCCTGGACTGGGATGATCAACACTTTCTCTTGGGTGACTTGATCGGTGATTGACTCGGATTGTTCTGGAGTGGTTAGCAATTTGCTTTGGGAATCTCTTTGATCAGCTGGGCTGTACAATGGTCCTCGGTGCAGTAATACGTTTTCTTCAGCAGTGGACATGGATCTGACTCGAACTGAGTTTTCAAAAACTGTTAGTACCAAATAGGGGTATTTGAGAACGATAATATGGTGGTTTTGTTTTCTGGGGTATAGGTGATAGAATGCGAAGGGTTCGTTTCGGATAAAAAAGTGTGAATTGCAAAAATCTGGTTTTCGAAAATATTATTTGAGTTCCATAAAACTAAAAATAAGTCAATACGTTCTCGAATGTTGGTATTTCTGTTTGTTTATAGATTTTTGACAGATAGTTTAACACGGTTTCCGCATCTCAACTGGATATTATCGAGCTATGTAAAGCATTCAGTTTTGCAAATAATAAGAAACTTATTCGCAAAAAATAATCTGTATATATAAAAATGGATGTTGGTATATATGTATGAGATTGATAAACTCCCGATACCGTTTGGCCGACCACCATAAAAGTTGGCAAATCTAATTGTTTTTATGCTATCCATTTTACTTTAACTCGCCACTAGATGGCGCTGCAGCGCATCAACTTCTATACCGTTCAACCGATCGCCATGAAAATTGGTGTATACACAAATGTTTGAACACGAAGAGTATTTTCGCTATAACTCGCATAACGGGATAATGGGATAACGGAAAGCGGGCAAAGTCACAGGCATAACAAAGAAAAACGTAGGGAAAATAGAAATTCTACGCGGACAAAGTCACATGTACCAGCTAGTACCATATAAACGTAATATAAACATTAATTAACAGTAATTTTTCAATTTTTTTTTATATTCACTCCAAACACTTTCATAAGGTAATCAAAATCAAATATATTTCTCATGACTTTGTTCAAATTCAAGAATATTTGGAAAATTAACTTGCATTTTAAATTTTTTAGGGAATCACAAACTTCATGTTTGTTGCAACGATATTAAACACAATTTTAAAATGTCGCAGAAATTCTTTTTAACAAGGTAAAACAATAGTAATGATAATATTCATATTAAAAAACTCTAATTAAAAGTGCAAAATTTTTATTAAAAAACTACAAATTAATCGACAAACATGAAATTCTACTGAAATAATCGCGGATAACCATCGTATCGAATTTTTAAGCTCCTCCACATTATTGAATGGTCGATCCTAGTTAACTTTTTGCTTTAACTATTTCAATAAAAAATCCGTTGGAGTGAGATCTGGCGAACGAGGAGGCCACCGTGAATCGCTATTTCGACCTAACCATTTATCACCAAATTCCCCATTTAACCATTCAGAAACAATTCTAGCAGAATGAGAGAGACATCCATCATGTATAAACCCTAATTTATTTCGTTCTTGTAAACTCATATTATCCAAAACATCCGCCAGTTCGTTTTCCAAAAATAGGTATCACCATTAGGGTTTCGGCAAAAAAAAACGGCCCTATTAATTTGTCGTTAATGATACCACACTCCACGTTTGTTTTTTGGAAATACTGGTTTTTACTGGCAATGACAAAATTTTGATTTTCGTCCGACCACCGCCTACAATTTTGGGAAGACACAACGCCATCTTCGTGAACGTGGATTCATTCCCAAAAATAATGTGTCTATGGAAATCACGTTAATTTTCAATTTGTCCTTGGATCCACATGCAGAAGTCATGCCGCAATGCATAGTCTCGTACTTGAAACGTGCAAATTAACTTTGGCTTATTGGTATGATATTTATTTTTCTTAAGAATCTTCTTAGTAGAGCCTTTTCTTACTCCCAGAAATTTCTTGGGTGGATCTTCTAGGATTTTCAACAACTGCCTGAAGTACTTCTAATTGATTTTCTTTTGGTACGTTCATTTTTATATTTACAGTCCTAAGACCCTGTCTGGTTGAAATTAATTAAAATTCTGCTTACAGTTGAATAGTGAACTTGTTTGTATTTAAACTGATTCTGCCTTCTCAGCTAACGTCAACTGTCTTGGAGGAGGTATTTGAAATCAGATAAACTTAATAATCGAACAATAATTATTCAAGAATGAAAAATTAATGACAACAAACTGTCATAGTGTTTACTTTTAACCCTCATTTGTTTTTTTCCATGGGCGTCCGCAATTATTTTAGTAGGATTTCATGTTTGTCGATTAATTTGTATGGTAGAACCAGAAATCTAAGGAGGTCATAAATCACCAACCACTTGAGTTATCAGCAGGCGGTGGATTCTACGCAGAGTTGTACCTGCCCTAGCCATTAAATTTTGTTTTATAGGTAGGTTTGATGATATTGGGTTAAATAATTGAGAAAAATCGCTTGAATATAATTCAGAATTGTTTATTTATATATAATATATGATAATAATATATATATATATATATATATATATATATTGTTATGTTATGAAAGACCAGAAATTAATTTAAAAGGAAAAAAGAAATCATTTCAATAAAAAACCCACAAAAATAATAATTACTTACTAGTTAGTAGTTTAAGAGATATTGTTTTTACATATTTCTAAGATTCTATTTCTTTTATGAATCCTCTGTATGATATTGATAGATAAAAAATATACAAATACTATAATGCAATCATTTTCATACATTGTCAAGATCATTACAACCTATAATTGTTCAAAAGATAACAAAAAGGTCTAGATTTACAAAATCATCCTGAATAAAATATGATCAACAAAATTATAAGCTCGAAACATACAGTATATGAAATTGTACCTAACTAAAAATAGCCAATGGGAGAACAACAAACTTCTTGATGACAATAGCCAATCAGGGAACAGTATGGTCAGATGTAAGATTTGAAATTGTGAGAAAATAAACCGGAAAAGTGTCAGAGACAAATATCAAGGGAAAATATCAAACTTATTGAGTGAGAAAAGAAAAATATTTTAGTTAATAAGTTTTGACAAATAACCCCAAAGAGTGAAAATGTGATAACAAAGTGCGCGAATTTGAAAATTCAAATGATATGGAAAAAGGGAGAAATGGTATCCAGGTGACAGAAAACAAAGCCACGAGGAGATTGAAAAAAAATTTGAAAAGAACGCCACGTTCGGACTTTAGAGAAAGAAAATTTCAAAAACTTCATCAATGTAAGGTAGTTTCTCTATTAGAACCCAATCAACTCAACTTCAGGAGAATTTCAATAAAAATAAATAGCAGCAAACGACATTACCTTTTATGTACTCCACATGAAACTATTTCAAAGCTGATTTCTGGATTTGTATGGTTCCTTTTTGGTATTGGAGAGCCTGAGAGCAGTACATTGAGGAGGATTCAATTTCATGGTGCATATTGTAACAGCGACAGTTCCAGCGTCAGGTAAAAACTTTTCTAGTGCACATCACAAACTGAATAACCTCACAAATAACTCGTATCATACCAGAAGATCTCTATTTCACTTTGATATTGAACTATTAAAGAACTCCAACCTTCAAAGTAAAAGTGAGGTTGTGTAATTTTTATTCATCACCGTTTCTAATGATTGTCTTTGAAAATTTGTAGAATGACCATAGTATAAGTTATCTATCGTAGGCCAGGTTAATATAAGTTTTCCTGAATAAAGGAAATAATTATTTTTCGACATTTTCTCGTTTGTTTTCCACAATGATCTGCAATCGTACTTGTAAACATTGAATAGATTGAATTTGACATCAATCAGGGGCTCTATTGCCTGAACCGGCTATCTGAGACAAAAGGCGAACCAACTGAGTTTAGTCGTGGTAAGAAAAGTGATAACAATTGGCAGCAACGTGACGAGAAAACAGTGACGTTAGCTAGCAATTATTATTACATTGCAATATATTATACAGGGTGAAAATAATTTATCTATCATATCAATTTGAACCCAAGAGGGATAAAAATCAACAACAACATATTATTTTACAAATCACATTTCATAACAATTTGGTTCCCAACTACGAACAGAAATTATTAGCAATCATCATTTTATAATAACAATTTATTTGATATATCATCATTACATTACATTTGTCGCCCAACGCGGGGTGAAATTAACAACAGTCATTAAGAACACAACAATATATATATATATATAATATATATATATATATATATTATATTATATAATAATATATGATATACCTAATTAATGTAAAATGTCAAACTTTATACTTTATAAAAAGTTCAGTTTCTCGATAAAAGGTATTTATAAACAGAATTACTCACGAAGATCAGTTCCACTGTCGTCATCCAAATTGATAATTAACTTTTCTTTGGGAATTTTTTCTATATCCATATCTATTCCACCTTTTTAATATGGGAAACATACTTGGCCCAGCTGCTATCAGGAATGTTTGCAGTTTCTGCTTAAGGTTGGAGAAGTATTATTTCTGTGAACTGCTGACTTAAGCTGATGCCATATATGTTCAATTGGGTTGAACATACAGTGATAAGGAGGAAGTCTGAGCACCGTATGTCCCATGCTTTCAGCCAATGAATCACAAAAATATCTATTTTTTATCGAATAACTGCGTAAAACTCCTAGTAACTGTTTTTTGTGTACTTTTCCTCATAGTACATATCATTATTTAACATTTATTCTTGTAAAGTGGCTTTGGTGTCATTTGTACATGGTGCTTCATCTAGTCTTCGACTGGCATTATCCATGACGATAATCCTGTTGGGTGGAATATTTGGTATGAGTTTATTTTGAAACCAGTCTTCAAATAATTCGGCTGTAGTATCATCATGATAATCGACTAAAGAGTCCTTAATATTCTTTGCCGATAAAGACAACGCATTTGGTATAAAACCATTTTCGGTTCCTGCGTGAATTATCGTAATGCGTTTTCCTTTATTAGACGGCGCATTAGTTTGGCACTAGTCAAATGAGTGTTCCCAACTTTTGTTTGGAATATCGTATGTATCGAACCAAGTTTCATCCAAATACACTACTATTCTACCATATTCTCTAAATTCGTTTATTTCCAATAAATATTCTAATCTCCATTTCTTAAGGCGCACAGATTCAATTATGTTTTTTCTGCTACTAGTGAGTTTTTTAAATTTAAATCCGTTTTGTAAAAGAGACTTCTTCGAAGTCTCTTTGCAACACTGGATACCAGTTACATTCTTTTTAAGCTGTTGCATTAAAATATCTAATGTAGGCACAATTTGCTCTTTATACATGTCATATATTGTTCTTCGAACATTATATCTACATCACAGCCATCTAGTTTCCTTGAACTGCCACAGTCTTTTCGTTTCTTTTTTTTTTAAAATAGAGTTACTATTTTAAACACTGTATTTTTGTTAAAGAAGCACTTTCTTGCACAGCTTGATCTTTGAACATTCCACGTTCCAGAAGGGAAGTATAAACATTTAATATAATTTGTTTCTCATGAGGGTGTAACATTTGTCGACTAGTGGTACTACGACCACCAGTTGAAGTACTAGCTTCAGGATGAGCCCATGGACGCCACATTTTTCACGACACAACAATCGAATAGATACTTTAAAATAGACACAACTGACACAACGGAATATAAGGTAGGTAATGACTTAATGGAGAGCCCACTATTACTAAAATGCCAAACTATTTCATGAGATATTTTAATACGGACCTGGGAATCTTTGAAGGGACACACACTTATCTATATTTCAAAAAATAGGTAATAATGAGGGTCGTCAGCTAATATTGATTTACGACCTTCTTAGATGTCTGGTTCTACTTTACAGTTTTTTGATAAATATTTGAAATAAAACGTTTGCAGTTTAAATTACAGTTTTTTAATATGCATATTATCATTACTACTGTAAGAATGTTTGAGATATGTGTGGTTTTTTGTTCTGTGATATCTATCAACAGCTTTTGAATAATATAGTTGGCGAATACCATTACCTCGTATTGCAGGAAAAGTTCATTGAATGAAAATGATCTTATTTCATAAATGATTTTGAGGTTATGTGGTAATGTTTCTGTAATATTTGAAGTGGGTTAAATTACTTTCCAAGGCACTTTCCCAATTGACCAAACCGTATATTGAGTGGCTTTCAATTAAGGCATACTAAAGGATTTTTAACTGTGGTATTCTATTTCACAAAAAAAAAAAATTCTTAGAATGGATCAAATTTTTTTGCATACAAAGTTAATGTGTATATTCCACTTTATATGCATATCAAGATTATTTATTTTGATATTGTACAGAGGGTAGATGTCGCTCCCATCACCTTCTCGCAGTTCCACACCAAGTAGGTCTTTGAAATCCTTACCCAGGTTCTCTGCCGTAATCTTTTCTCTCTTCTTTTTCAGTCAGCATGTTGGAAAAAAAAAAATTTTGGATTTTCTTCTCTGAGCGAATAAGTTTCTCTTTCTAATTTTGGTTTTTTTTTAGTTGTTAAAATTTCAGCAGAATCTTGGTTTCATTAGCTTCTATACAATTTTTTATTTCATTGAGATTTTCAAGATCTCTTCATGAATGTTTTTAATCGACTTTTCAACTTCTATCATCTTAAATAGGTCGCCGATCGACGTGTATGATTTCCTTTACGGTCCAACTATAATTACTTCGAATGCATTGTTTTTTTTTCCTTAATTTATCGAAATTTTAACAAGATTCTTCAATAAAGGTGCAATGTACATAGGTTTTCATATATCTTAAAGTGGTTCCACTGTTTTTCCTACTGGATAATTAATTTTCTACTTAATTCCTATGTAATAGCATCCTCTAGATTGCCAATAAATGTTATTATATTTTGACAATCCAAATAATTCGTGAAAGTATACCTTGAAAGCTGATTAGTTTTTTTAAATGTCACCTAGAATGTATTCAATCCGTCTTCAAGTTTCTCTTGATTTGCATTCAGTATTTGAATAGATTTATTGTAGGTAATTATTGATCAGCCACTTAGATAAGGAGATTTGCATGTTCACTTCATGAATTATATTATCTTGGTTTTGTTCTAAAATAGCGATGCTTTCGTCGTATCGTTTTCCGTCATTGGCATTCCATTTATAAGACCTCTTTTTATACGGTTGGGTGTTTTCAAATTTAATTTTGGTTGTATATAAGATATAAGGTTCGCATTAACATATTGGATTTGAAGTATTGATTTTATTGAAATTATTTTTGAATGACCTAAAATATCTATGTAAATTATTCATTTATTATCGGATCGAGATCAAGATTGTGTGAAAATGTATGTTTACTGTATACAAAGTGTTTTTTAATTGAATGCTGATCCTAAAGGGCGATATTCCTTGGATGATTTTAAGAAAAATTCTTCATATGAACATAGGTCCGCAACCGCTTTATTTCTGAGATACAGGATGTTGAAATTTAACAAAAAAATCAGTTTTTTCCCAATATCTCATAAACCGCTTTAGCTTTTTTTCAATTTTGGTACATGCAAAATACGCATCAAAATACATTTTTTCCATGATAAAGTATTTCTTAATTTTCATCAGTGGCGTCCCTGTTAACATGCCCTGTCATATTTTTGATCAAAATAATGACACGACACTGTCTTTTTTCCAAATAAATATTTTTGTAATTGTCCTCTATCTTCTCACAAAAATGGTCTCCTGCCTTTTTTTCGTCCAGCGGACGGGTTTCGAATTGTAAATTGCAGGGAAATCATGTAACTGAATGATTGAATGACATGAAATGAATAAATTACTTACTTATTCCACCCTCTCATAGAATATAATGGAACAAAAATAATGACAGTAGCGATCTGTCATTGTCAACTACATATGTGTGTGCCAATGTTCACAAGAGAAAAATCAATTATCTCCTATTTTTCTACCCGTAAGGGTGGATAATTTTATTTGAAATCCAAATATGAGATTGAATTTTATTATCGGCGCATTCCGATCATATTTTTTTGACATATTTAACAATTTTTGATATAGCATTTTATAGCGTCTGCCATTTTTTGCCAAAAAAATCTTGAATCGAGGGATGGACTCATTTCATTGATATTTAACTGTCTACTTCTTCTTCTATCGTTATGGCGTCTGACCAATCAGGTATACAATTCGCCAGTGCTCTCTCTCTTACGTAATCAAGACTTCGTAATTATGGGGCACCCTGGAAGTCTCACTCGAAGTGATACCACTAGTACCCCGTTGATTTTTTTCCATGGACGTATGCGGCAATATACTCCTACAGTTTTCTTTATCTTACCTGAAGTCGCCCCCTTCTTCCGACAAATCCGTTGTAATCTGGCATGGTTACCAGCGTAAAGAAGGGAGCAGATTTCTAATATGTTCAGTTGTTGAACTTCACTAACATTTAAATATTTTTGAAATGCAGGTATTGTTTTTTTTCTTAAACCAATAAATATTATTTTTTGATATTTTGTTAGTTTCAACTGTGTTGTTCTTGTTTAAGATACATTATTCGAATTAAAGTCGATCATGTTACAATTGACACCAGTGAGGTGTCAGTTGTACAAAGATAGGATATACAGAAAGAGCTTAATTTTTGGATTTTTATAGTAATTAACCAAGTTAAACATGTAAAATCTTATTGCTAAAGAACCATAGATTGGCATGAACTGACACAGAAAGCTGTAGACAAATGCACTTAGTATATACAATTTTTTTTTGTTACAACTGCACCAGTCTTCTCTCTTCTTATTTCAGAAAATTCAGCAAAATGTCCAAACAACTTTGGAATTGAAAGTTATGCCTAAATACCAAAACATGGCCTCCCAAGATTTTTTTTTATATTTTTTTAAAAACATTCATAATATTCCAAAATATATTTTTTTATATTTACCCTAAACACTTACATACATTAATCAAAATCAATTTCGCATAACTGTATTCAATGTCAAGCATATTTGTAAAATTAACTTTTTAATTTTTTAGGAAATTACAAACTTGTTTGTTGCAACGCTATTAAACACAACTTTGAAATTTCGCAAAAATTCTTTTTAACAAGGTAAAACAGTAGTAATGATAATATGCATATTTAAAAACTTCAATTAAAAGTGCGTTTTTTCAATGTTTATTAAAAACCACAAATTAATCGTCAAACATGAAATTCTACCAAAATAATCGCGGATACCTATGGAAAAAAACAAATGAGGGTTAAACGTAAAAATTATTATAATTATCATTAATTAATATTAACGAAACAATGTATGCACAAAACGCACCCAAATCTCAAAAGCAATAATACAATATTTATTTGAATGTGGTGCCGATGATTTTGCCAAATTTTATCGGCTTATTTTTATCATAACTTAACAGTTAACAAATCAAAATAAATTAAAATATAAAATATATAAAATGCAAAAAAATTTGTACAAAAAAATTATGGAAACGTCTCTGTATGTCCATTTTATCGTTCAATGCATCTAATTGTACCACTTCTGGCCATCTTGGATTTTGCTGACTGCAGGTTATCTCTCTTTTTATTACCAAGATCTAGAAAGAGAAAAAACCTGTAGTAAACCTCTACCAAAAGATCACCAGCTGTATAACAACCCGCCCTAAGAGTAGATCGCAATACATTTGCTGAAATATTTCTGCAATGAAATCGGCGATCTCCTCAACATTATCAAATGGCCGATCCTTTCTGCCCTGAAATCCCCATAAAATAATCTATTGGGGGGAGATCTGGTGAACGAGAAGGCCACCGTGGATCGGTATTTCGTACTAACCATTTTTTATCACCAAATTTCCCATTTAACCATTCAGAAACAATTCTAGCAGAATGAGCGGGACATCCATCATATACAAACCATAGTTTTTGTTAAAAAATCCGTCAGTTCGTTTTTAGTTGCTAAATTGCATAGTAGGCTGAATTCATTTTCTTAAGTACATGTTCTACATGGTTTTCCCAAGAAAGATGTTGATCTAACTGAACTCCCAAAAATTTTATGTCTATCTATCTATCTATATACACGGTAGGAATGTTTGGTCTACATTTGAAATTCATATAAATACTTTTATCAAGATTCAAAATGAGGTAATTTTTTTGCACCATTCTTTGAAAGTTTGTATTACTTTGGAGGATACGGCTTGTAGTTCCTCAGGAGACCGTGCTGAGAGGAGGAGTCATCAGCGAACATTATCACAGGACAATTTTTCAAGTGCTCGGGTAAATCGTTAATGAAAATTATGAATAGTAATGGTCCCGACACGGACCCCTGAGGAACAGCTACCTCAATATCGCAAAGGTCCGACTTCTCATTTCCAATTTGTACATAACTTTTTCTCATGGAGAGAAAGTTTTTAAGGCTTCGAATATTTTGACTGTTATTCCATAGGAGTAAAATTTTTCCATAATAAAGTTAATCTGCAGACTGTCAAAGGCACGCGACAGATGAAAAAATAGACCTGAAACGAATTTTCCTGAGTCTAGATGTTCATAGACGTGGTCAAAAAACTTATATATTGCTCCTTCTGTCGACTTTCCTGATTGAAAGCCGAATTGTTCCGGACGTAATACTGTGTTTCGGTCAAGGAAATCAATAATTTTGTTATGTAAGCTCTTTCGAAGATTTTTGAAACAACATTCAATATAGTTATGTGCCTGTAGTTTTGGGGGTTATCCCGGTCTAGCTTTTTATGGATAGGGATGATTTTACCTATTTTCAATTCTTCAGGAAACGTTACGGAAATTCCATAGTTGAGATTATCAAATAAGCTATTGGTTTTGAGATAATTTCCTTTACAGTTTTAATGATATTTATGCTAATTTGGACCTCGCCCACACTTTTTTTATATTTTAGATTAGAGATGATATCTAGTATTTTTTGTTCTGTCACTTGGTTGAACTAAAAACTTTGACATATTTCACGATTTGATCTTGTGCAGTCATTATCCTCATATCCAGATATTTTGTCTTTCCATCTACATATATTTTCGAAATGAGAAACGAAACAATTTGCTACTTCTTTTGGCGCGGATATTTTTTGTCATTTAAGGTCAGTTCAATATTTGATTTATACGGGTTTCTTCCAAGATTTTGGTTAATAATGCTCCAGATTGTTTTTTGTTTATTTTCACTATTTTTAATTATTTTGAAATTATATTCTTTTTTTGTTTTTATGAGATGTTTATTGTTTTTATGTTTTTGTTTCTTGTATGAACACCAGAGTTCAGAATCTCTGTAATTTTTTAATCTGCTGTATATACATCACAATATTCTTCTGCAGAAATTGGAGAAATATGGTGTTAGAGGACCTGCATTGAATTGGTTCCGATCGTACCTCCTTGATCGAAAACAAAGGGTCATTATCACTAAAAATAATTGCATCATTAACTCGGATGAGAAAACCTTCAACACTGGCGTCCCGCAAGGAAGTATAACTGGACCAATTCTATTTATCATTTACGTAAATGATTTCATGTCAAATATCAACTTAGAAAAATATAATCTCACATGTTATGCAGACGATACTAATTTTTTGGTTCATGGCGAACATTTTCCAGAAGTAATAAATAACCTAAAGACGTTACTTATACTCGCATCTGGCTGGTTTCACAAGAACAAATTGAATGAAAACAAAACAAATGTAATACTCATCACCACAAATAGGCCGCAATTTGTAAAGCCCACAGAATTAAAAGTGAATACAACCACCTTAGACATATCAGAAAACGTGAATTTTCTGGGAATGCAACTTGACGACGTCTTGTGTTGGGACCATCACGTTACGTATATTACCACCAAACTGAATTTGGCATGTTACAGCTTGAAGATTATTGCAAACTACACGAATTATGTCACTATCAAAACTATATATCACGCAACTGTAGAATCTGTAATACGGTATGGTATAATTTTCTATGGGAATAGCAGGGATGCAAACCCAGTTTTTACAGTTCAAAAAAGATCTCTAAGGACTCTTTGTAGACTGAAAGTTGGCGATTCTTGCAGGGGAACTATAGAAAAATTGTCTCTATTCAAGAATTTTTTTTTATTACTTCTGGAGATTCTGGAGAATCAATGATTATCTTTCTGCCAATTTATCTCAGTAATCATAAATGTATGTTACGATTGTTTCAGGCATTGTATATTTACTGTAATTATCTTGAAATGTTTGTCATTTGCGTCAACTTCTGCGGATTCTAGAATTCTATTATAAGATCAACTTTATATGAAGTTCTAAGAGGAATTGAAGACTCAAGTGGATGAAGGTGTTATGTTAAAATCCTTAAAAAATCTGCCTCTTACTGCATATGTACCCATCTTTCACATTAATGAATAATTACTGACTGAAATTGTATGATATTTGATAACCACTTGGACTCACCGTTGCTCAGCTTGTCCTGAATGGAAAAAATTATATATAAAAAATGTTGACCTTACATTACTGAAAAACACCTTCATCCACTCACGTCTCCAATTGTAGATAGACTTAATTTGTGCATAGCTCAAAATGGGAGATTGTTTGAACATCTGCTGTGAATTTATGTTTTATTAAATTGTTGAGTATTTTATCCAGCATTGAATAAAAAAATCATTATTGCTGTTATGATGACTTTTTCAAATTTTGAATCAACATGTAACATTTATGTAAGAAACAAAATAATTTATTCATTAAATATAATCATAATATAAAACAAAACATATATTTACCTATTATAGTACAAAAGCTTGTCGCGCGAATTGTAATACAATTAATACTACGACATGTTTTTAATTACCAACCAATCATTATCCAATGAAATTAATTGGTACCTACAGCGGAGACTCGATAATCCGGAGAGCGATAATCCGGATATTTTGCTAGTCCGGATTGATGCCAAGCTTAAATTATGAAATTATGTACCTTCTAATCCGGATCGCATAATTCGATAATCCGAATTTGCCATGGTCATCGGTGTTCTAATGTTCTAACTTGGCTGTGGCCCCATGCCCCCTCCCGGGTGCGCCACTGGCTTCATGTAAGCTAATTTTATCAGTATTGACATTTTAAGTTAGCAGTTCTAATTAGATACGCATCTGTACCTCTTGGAGGTACTGTACATTTGTTGATTTCAGGTAAGGTAGAGAAAAATAACGAACAGATCTTTTATAGTATCATCTATTTATTATAACTAGAATCTACACGAGTAACGTAATATAGTACACATATTTATAATTTTCAAATCTAATGCCGAATGTACGTTGAAGTGATAAGTACTAACTAAGGACTAAGTAAAACAGTCAGACATTTTCTTCTAATATACACAGTACAAAATTTCTATGCACCAAAGTGCATTAATATATCAAGTCTCATCTAAAATAATGAGAAGATGAGGAGTTATAAACAACACCTATAATAGAAAAATGGTCCACATAGAAATGTGCGAGATTTTGGGTAAATAATATATTGAATTGTAATTCTATTCTAAAAGGCCTCAATATACTATGAAAACTGATTTTGCATCTCTTCATTATTTAGGATAGAAATTAACCTCGGGGTAAAACAATCACTCAGTATTTAGAACAAATGATATGCCACCATTAGTTCATGAAAACGACCAAAACACATCGAAGTAGATATTTACAGTTATGTACAAAGGTGAAAATAAACAATATAACATCAACAATGAAATGAGACTGGATAAAATTTGAAAAACTCAAATATTAAGTCTTGATGAACAGGTGCTTAGCCAGGATAATAGTTCGGCACCTCATTGAGGAACTGATAAAAATAGTAATTGAAAACTTAATATAGGTAAAAATTAAACAATAATGAAAAATAGTACACACAATCACATTATAACATCGAACATTTTACTCTTGAAAATCATACGGAAAAATTCCAATGCATTGTTATTGAATAACATTTCGAAGATATAGGTGCCTTTTTATAATAGTCTAGTCAACAAGTGCTTTTTTAATAAAGTTCCGCTCGCAAAAATTGCAAAAGATATAAAACATTTACTGAAAAAAGGGGGTTTGGTTTTTGGCGAATATCTCAAAAACTAATGGAAATTTTTAAAATCTAAAAAAAGATTCAAAAAGAGGAAATTTCCTAAAACAAAGTCCCGGAACTGTGGGACCAATATTTATAATTTTCCCAGATAGGTGAAAATACGGCCGTAAAGGGGTACTCTGGCTGCCGGCAAAAAAATTTTATCGCGATTTTTCAATTAGTTATGCAATAGTAAATTAACAATTTTTTGCTGCTTGAACATGAACATTGCAAGTGTGATAATTGTTAAACTATAAATCTGAGATTATTTTCCTTTGCTGGAGCTGTTCTTAAAAGGCTTCAGAATAGATCCTCGTAGAAAAAAATAAAATAAAAAGAACAGTTTTTTATCAACAATTTACATAGTCGCAAAATTATAAACTTGAATCAATTATTGAAAAAAAAAATTTTTATATATTTTTAATGATCCGTTTTTTATTATCGAAAGCTGCATGGAAATTATTTTTTTAAATATTTGACTCCTATTGTTTGAAAAATTGTTATAAACAAATGCGTTGTTTATAAGATAATTGTTTTTTTTTAATCCTAATCTATGATGTGAATGATTATTTTTTTAAAATCGTTTCTTAAAAAAAATGTATTGCTTGAAAACGTATTTGTTGGTTAACAATTTTTTTCTACCCTTATAATTAATATTAAGGAACAATTTTTTTTATCATAATTTATCTTGCTTTTCGATATTTGAAAAAAAATTGGTTCTATTTAATTTTTCATTGTTTATTTAATAAACAATTTGTTATAAACAAATAAATTTTTACCTCATATTTTTTTCTTATTCTTCTCAATGCTGTCATGTTTGTGATGGTTCATGAGATATTTGAACATTGAAGCTAAAAAAAAAATTCTCACAGTATTTTTTATAAACAATTGCAATAAATGAAATAAATAATTTGGCAACAACATGAGTTTTAATTTGTTCTTTGATTAATGGAGAATAAATAAGCCCAGAGTGTTTTGATCGTATCTCCAAAAATTTATTAAATATAAAAATTTAAAAGATGAAAACTCTGGTGAGAATGATGGTGTTACGGAGAACGGTAATTATAAAACTCGATACAAAATATTAAAAAAATTTGTTTCCCAAAACACAACTCATAGTTGTTTTTGTTACATTAAAGTAGAATAAGAAAAAAATAAAGACGTAAAAATGTATTTGTTTATAACAAATTGTTTATTAAATAAACAATAAAAAATTAAACAAAACCAATTTTTATAAATATCAAAAAGCATGATAAATTATGATTAAAGGAAAAAGGTTTGTTAATATTAATCATAAGTGGTAGAAATAAATTGTTAATTAACAAATACATTTGAAAAAAAATTTTTAAAAATTTACATTAAATCATCATTTGCATCAAAGATTGGGATTTAAAAAAATTATTCAAGTATCTTATAAACAACGCATTTGTTTATAACAATTTTTTAAACAATAGGAAATAAAAATAAAAAAAAATCATTTCCATGCAGCTTTTGATAATAAAAAAACGGATCATTGAAAATATATATTTTTTTTCAATGATTAACCAAAGTTTTTAATTTTGCAACTACGTAAATTGTTAATAAAAAACGGGGATCTATTTTGAAGCCTTTCAAGAATATCTCCAAGAAAGGAAAAAAATCTCAGATTTTTAGTTTAACAATTATCACACTTGCAATGTTCATGTTTAAGCAGCAAAAAATTGTTAATTAACTATTGCATAACTAATTGAAAATTCGCGATAATTTTTTTTTACCTGCGGATTATTGTTCATTCATCTATCCAGTAAATGCCTGCATTTTTTCATTTCTCAATTTTCATATTTAATATGATTAAAAAATAATTTTTATTGTTAAAGTGTCCGAAGTGGGAGTGGCTTGCGCAAGCCAGAGTACCCCTCTGGGAAAATTATTAATATTGGTCCTAAAGTTCCGGAAGTTGTGACTTTCTTTTAGGAAAATTACTTCTCTTTTTGAATCTTCTTTTAGATTTCAAAAACCTCAATTAGTTTTTGAGATATTTGCAAAAAACCAAACCCCCTTTTTTTCAGTAAATTGTTTATAACTTTTGCAATTTTTGCGAGCGAAACTTCATTTTTTTTTAAATTATCTACATGTTATTCCGAATCGAATGACACCTTGTTCAAATTTTTCCGAGACTGCTGTAAAAAGTTGACCAAAAAAGCACTTGTTGACTAGGCTATAATGGATTTTTCATTTTCTAAAATTGTTCAAGAGTAAAATAATCTAACAACCCCAAAAAAACGTCGATTCGTATGAATGTTTCAACAACTGAATAATAGTTCACAATTAGCGCACAAGACAGAGTCAATAATCTTACCAACGTCACTGAGAAACCTAACAAATCAAACTAACGCGCACAACACTCAATATCACATATTTTCATACCTACACTCCCATAACTTTCCCTTTACAAGGGAAACCCAGCATTTTGTGTTATCTATACAGATATCTCTTTTTTCTCTTGCATCTTTGACTCCAGTATATTCTTAACAGCACTGATGGTCGTTTCCTTCGAGACTGAAGGGGAATTAGCCGTGGACGAGACGTTTGATGTAGATCTATTAGAAGCGCTATCGGCAGGAGAGGTTGGGTGAATTGTTATCTGGGAGTTTAGCCTATTTTGATTTTGTCTTATTAGAAGACTCGGGTTGGGAATATTCCTGATATTTTGGTTTTGATTGGGTCGATTATTTCGGATTTGGGCATTGGTAGGCCTGAACTTCTGTATTTCGTTGAGTTTCGGCATCTTCTGCAAATTCGGCGTCTTCATATTATTTTGCATAGGAGATTTCAGAGAATGTAAGTTGGGCATTTGTGGTCTAGGGCTCATCATTATATTGTTGAATTGTGCAGGCTTATTATTCAAGCTAGAGTGCTCAGTAGCGACTTTTGACAACATCTGCAAGTTCGATAGGCCCATGTTTTTCTCATTAGGCCTGCTGAGTGCATTGAGCTGCCTGCTGGGGGTTATAGTGAACCCGTTGGTCTTTTCTATTTTGGGAGAGCTTCGTGGAGAATTTTCGGGAGATTTGCCAGGTTTTGACAGGTCCAAAGCTCCTATGTTGTCACATCTTTCCGGCATTTTCGGTATGATACTAATGCCTGACTTTAGATTGACGGACTTTTTGATTTTTTCCAGGGGTATAGTCGGGGGTGGGGGCCTCTTGATAGGTACTTTTTCTTGAGGCTTGGGATTTACTTGGACTGGACTGGTCGTGGGAGGGTTTATGAGAGTTATTTCCAGGCTGGGTCTCTTATCTTGCATCTTGCTATTTTCGTCGTTTTTTCTTTTGACACCCTGTTCGATTTTGCTCACAGTAAATCCAGGCGGATAGAGGGGGGTGATGATTTTGGGTTTCTCGTTATTTACTTGAGTTTTCTTCTCTGGCCTTTCTGGCTGTTTGGCCTCGATAGTGCAATGCTGTTGTAAATTGGCAATTTTTCTTTCTAATTGTTTGATGTTGTTTTCAGCCGTGATTTGTGTCATTTTTTCTTGCGATTTGTTCGCGGCCATATTCATTTGTTTGATTTTGGCGTTTTCGATTTTATTCTGTTGGATTTTCTCGTTTCTTTGGTACTTCTCGGCATAAGCATGAAAAGACTTAAGAAATGTCTTCTGCGCCTGTTTCTCAGTTTGTTCGTTCCTTTCGATGTGAACAGTGGGCAGTTTTTTACCCCACTCGTTCTCGGGGCTGCTTTTAACAGCGAACCCAGTTTTTGAACTGCTAGGTTCCAAAAAGGTTCCAACTTTCGGACTCGTACTATTATTCTCACTTTTTTGCTTGGGTAGGACAGCTGATTCGCTCACTTTGCTAGACGGTTCTGATACTTTGATCTTATACTTTTTAATATCGTCCGGTACTTTCATGGCAGATTTTTTAGATTCTCCATTCTCCTTCACGGGTTTTTTGTCAACATCGGTGCTGATTTTGTCCGTTGTTGTACTTGAGTCTTTGGATAGTTTGATACTGGGTACAGTTTGAATGTTTTTATCTTCACTGGATAAATGTTTATGCCTCACCTGTCGCATCTGCAACAGTTTCTCTTTCGAACTGCCATCAGAAGAATAAGACTTTCCACTATCGGCCTGTGCTGAGCTTTTATGGTGTTTATGTTTGTGGCCATTATTAGTGATTTTCACTTTTAATTTCAAGTCTTCTTCGTTTGAGGCTATTTCAGCATGAAGTTTTCGCTTTTTATAAACATTGAACTCGCTTTTCGAGTGCTTGCTCTTCTTCCTCTTTTTGCTTATGTGATGCATTACGTACTCTTCGTCTTTTCTCTTCGACTCGTCCAACTTCTTCTGCAATGCCCATTCTCTGTCTCTTTTTTCTGCGAACTTCTTTATCTCCTCTTCGTCTGGTTCCTCATATTCGAAAACACAGTCTTTGTGAGATTTCTCAGGTACTTTTTTGGTGTCTTTTTCTACTTGACTTTTGCTTTGTAATTGTAAATGCGCAAACAACCTCTCCTTGTGATTTTTCTGATCTTCGGTTTCTTCGTACACTTTCTCTTCTTCTTTATTTTTTTCCACGCCCACTTCCTTGGGACTGAGAGGTGGTGGCATTTGAGAATCTGTTGTTGATTTCACAGGTACTATTTGGAGTTGTTTGCCACCTCCCAGTACGGTGGTATTGACGATTTTGATTGGTCTTATTTTCAATGGTGTGAAGATCCGGTAGAAAAATCTCATCGGTTTTATCTGCAACAAAGAGAAATATTTTATAGAAAACAGCATAGCCATTGAGGAATCGGTGAACAAAGTGGTCCAAAGATATTTTGAAATATATATATATATAAATATGTACATATATATATATATATATATATATATATATATATATATTAGGGTGTTTCATTTACAATTTTTTTTGTTTTTTGCTCCCAACCAAAAATTTTGTTGAAAATGTAAAAACAAAATCTCTGAAAATTTGAGCTCTTAATATTAACATTAAGTACTTTCCCAGAGCGTGAAAAGATTTCCCATTTAAAATACACGTTTTTTTAATATCTTTAACTCAGCGGTATTTTATGCTATCATATCGTACCAAAGCGCGATATACTCAGAATTATATGCTCTACACAAGTGCCTATTGCGACGTAGCTGTAATTTACACCTGTAAGATTGTACGGGTCACAAAATCTGATTTTTGTAGAAAATTATTATTTTTTTGATGGATTTATGGAAAAAATGTAAATGACAAACTTGTAGGAAATTCGATTTCCTACAAAAAAGTGCTATAAACCGAATCGCTCGATTGATATTTCTCGAGATATAAAGCGTTAACTTTGTCGTAATATGAAAAGTTTGATTTGTTTGAAAATATGAACAGGATGTTCATAAAATCAGATGTGGAATCATCTGCGACTGAAAGATGAACTTTAGTCACTATCTTCCAACGTTCAAGATAACCTCTTGTGGGATATTCATGTTGAAAAGGGAAACATTCTCAATTGAATATTGAATAGAAAGATTTTTCTGTGAATTGAAAAATCCACAATAAAAATGAAGTTATTTTTTGCGAATGTCTAACAGAAAACAACTACTTCCCCGCTAAAGCCACGCTGGACATTGAACTACATCTAATAGATATTCTGAAAAGACCCTAACTCAAAAGAAAAAATCTGAAATTGAACATGTGAATTTTAATTCAGATAGTTATTTGATTTTCTATTCCAGTCTTAATTGAGAACTCATATAGATGAATGATCAAAGAAGAATGTTTTCCAAAAGAGAGTACTCACTAGAAATCATTTGTAACATTCAATTGAGAATGTTTCCCTTTTCAACATGAAAAGTTTAATTTGATAATTCTCAAAAATTTCATATTACGACAAAGTTAACGCTTTATATCTCGAGAAATATCAATCTTAGCAATTCGGTTTTTGTATGAAATTAAATTTCCTACAAGTTTGCCATCCACATTGTTTCCAAAAATCCAGTCATTTATGAAGTAACCTCAAAATAATAATAATAATAAGATTTAGTGACCCGTACAATATGAAGGAAAATAATACGAAAATGGGAAATAATTATTTTGGAAGCACTTGAATTTCTGTTGAATATCTTCTTTAGTGTCAGGCATCTCAAATGTATTCTATTTGTTGTTTTTATAGCTTCTATTATGGTGATGATTTTCGTCGCAATGGGAACTTTTGTAGAGCATGTAATCCTGAGTAAATTTCGCTTTGGTACGATATGATAGCATGAAATGCCGCTGAGTTAAAGATATTTAAAGAAAAAAAAGAAAAAATAACGTGTATTTTGAATGGGAAATCTTTTCACGTTCTGGGAAAGTACTTAATGTTAATATTGAAGGCTCAAATTTTCAGGATTTTTTTTTGACATTTCCAACAAAATTTTCGGTTGAGAGCAAAAAACAAAAAAATAGTCGTAAAAAAACCACCCTAATATATATATATATATATATATATATATATATATATATAGATGTGAGAAGGTTAGACGACTATCTAAGTTGAAGAAAAAGGGTATTTGGGAATGCAGTCGATAGGGCAGGAGTAAAGTGTACTCTTCTTTCTGTTCAAGCTTTCGAGTCTTTATTGGCTCTCCTTCGGGAACTAACGATCGTAAAACTTGAGTTGAATGTATATGAACAATTAAAATATTTTTGAGTTACGAATTTTGGGGTTACATGAAAAGCATTGCTCGTCACAAATGTTAACAAAATAAAAAGTTAGTGGTAATTATCAATTGCTACTTGATGTATTTTGATGATTACCACTACTTTTCAAACAATTGTGGCAAGAAATGATTTTTATGTAGGTAACCTCGAAATTCATAAGTCAAAAATATTTTCATTGTTCATATGCATTTAACTTAAGTTTTACAATTGTAGAGTTCCTGAAGAAGAGCCAATAAATACTAGAAAGCTTGAACAGAAACAAGAGTACACTTTAGTCCAGCCCTATCGACTGCATACCCAAATATTGCTTGTATATATATATATATATATATGATCGCGAATTCGGTATGGATTGTATCGTTCGTAAACTAATTTCATGGTTTTATACAACTCTAGTCATTGTTTACGTTTCAGGGATATTGTGATATGATTATCACATATGGTACAGTCAGACGAAAGATAGTTAAGAAGAAGAGGAGAAAGATAATGAAGACCCTATACCCTATACTGGATAATGTTTTGCATGTTGTGGTAAAGTCAAGCTCTATATATGAAGTTAATCAAATATCAACTCTTCCATCGGATCAGAAAGAATTTATCATTCGTGACTTGTAGAATTGATGAGCCTTCTCGCTGAATTCAAAATGGCGGTCGTGTAATTGGTGTGTCGGAGTCGAAAACTGTTGTCTTAATGCAACAATTCAAGATGGCGGACGAGTTTTTCGAACACAAAATAGGTATTTCTGCACGACAAGCTTTTGAATCTATTATTCACTGATGCGACACATATCTAACAAAAAATATTTGTATAGTTCTACTGCATCTTTTCAAAAAGTTCTTACATGTTTTTTATTTTATCTGGAATCGCTCTGTATACACATTAAACGAATGTAAAATCGCCGTGCAAGTTCGATTGCTGACATTCGCAATATCGCAAATCAACACATTTACATCAAAGTACATCGATCTTCACGATGAAATGTAGCTTAAAATCGTGATTGGAAATCGACAAGCTACGGTATATCATAACAATGCTCATAGTTCAATAACCCATAGAAATTTCTCGTAGCGATAATAGAAATACCAGATGTCAGCAATGTGACGAATTTCTAAACATAAAAGTGTGCAATTATGAGGTATATAATTGCATTTTTACGATAATTGAGAGTGATTAATGGGTTAACTGTGTCTAGTACGTGAGGTATCAATAGAACGGTGTAGATGAAATCGTAGAAAACTTAACATATATGTAGATATGAATTTAAGATAATAAAACGTGTTGGACAAAAAAAAACGTTAATACAAGTTCCACGAAAATCATCGCCATAATAGAAGCTATAAAAACAGCAAATGGAATAAATTTGAGATGCCTGACACCAAAGAAGATATTTAACAGAAATTCAAGTACTAGTAGTAATTATTTCCCATTTTCGTATTATTTTCCTTCATATTATTTATATCATAATATTTTCTTTTATATAAGTGTTCAATAAGTCAAATTCGACATGTATCGTGACTTTTTCATGAAAAATTCTGGCAGGCGTGAAATACTTTAATTTGAAATAGTTTAATATGAGCAAATAATTTTCACCATTCGGGGAAATACAGAAATAAAAACATGTTTTCAATGATATACCTATTCTTCAAAACATACATAAAGCACCAATCAACATGAATATAAAGCCAAGAAAAATGATCGGGATGATGAATATTACTCAGTATTGTGTCAAAAATTGATTGAATGTCGGATTTGAAACGCAACAATATTTGTTAAAACCTAATAAATAATTGTTCAATGATTTAATCCTATTGGGAACCATTAAAATCATATAATCCCTTCAAATGCACCACAAGATTCAAAATGGATTGGAGAAATTTTGAACCAATGACAGCTATTGTTGGTTCTATATTTATATCATTGATCCCAGGCTAGGTAGTCATCTTTGGTTTGTTGAACACTCCCATTTACCTCTTTTTGTAAACAATGATTATTGAAGTCCTTAACGATTATATAAAATATCATTTTTCTTTATGAGTACGTTAATTATTAAATTTCTATTCGTGATCTAAAGTTAACTGTAAGGCATAAAAAGAATGATGTTAGAAGACAAAAGTTTCTTGTATATTTTATCTTAATCTTGTCACTGTTCCTTATAGAACAACTGGTAGGGAAATAAGTGAAAGAAGTCCGAATTTGACGTATTTATCAACTGCTTCACTCTCCGACCATATAAACGTATTTCAAGTTATAATATGGTAATTATTTCCCTTAGAATTTTCCTTGGCAGGCATCTTGGAGACATAAGGGTATATTTGAAGTTAATAAAAATAATGATTTTCAACGATGCGTTTTGCCCATGGAGTCAATGGATTTTGGAGGAGATTTGTTGGTTTTAAAAATGGTTTTTACAACCTGAATAATTAAGACTTTGCTATAATGATGATTAGGTCGTGATATATGGTTTCTTCTAAAGAACAAATACTTAAAAACTAATCTTATATCTCTCTAGGTATAATGCCGCGGCAAGTTCTCTATTGATTTCTCCTATATAACTTAGAAAGACCTTCTCCAAAACTGCAGATGGAAAGGACATACAGGCGTTATACTGTATAAAAGGGCATATTCTTTGATTTTTCTGAAGATATGAACAGGATGTTCATGAAATAAAATGTGGAATCATCTTCAACTGATAAACCTTAGCCACTATCTTCTATAGTTCCAGATAATTTCTTGGAAAGTATTCATTCTTGGGAATGATTTTTTTTCGGGGCATGGAGAAAATTTCGATAAAAAATTAACCATTTTTATATCTACCACTTCCCCGTCACTATGCCAACGCTGTATGTTGCTTTACATCAATATCATCACTAGGTTATTTCATCTGAGGATTCCAGATTATTATAACTAGGAAGAAAACAAATAATGAAAGATCAATTTAGTATTGATTTTCTAGAACGTTAGCTTTGGAAGAAAATTATACATAATACAACAGAACAATGAATCACACAACGACAGGAAATGAAAGACTAGCAGAACCATCCCACCTACCCTTCATAACTTAATTTCGCGTCTGTTTTAATAACATTTCCCACAGCTCTTTCACGTCCCTTTGATAGCATTTTCTCTCTAAATGGCTTTCGCCCAGACAGCGCATTCGAAACAGACAGAGAAGAGAACGAACGGCTGAATGTGTTCGTGAATTTTACGGAACTCGCCGTCTCTCTTTCCTACCTGTTTGCTCTTTGAGGCATGAATAAAGGACAATGAAGTGGATCTTTAATTTTTTCATTTCCACCGCTGTAAACTTCCGACAGTCAAGGAGCTTAGAGGTGGGATTGACTCGGTGGCTTCCGGTATGGATTTGTCTTGTAGTATTAATTTCTTGAAAAATATTTCAAAATATCGATTTTATTGTTCAGTTCATTTCTCTATTCTGCTTTCCATCAATAGTTGTGCAAGTTTTAAAAATGATGAACAGATTAGAAGTAAAAGGGTAACTGCTGGAAAGGATCTGTATCGTTTTTTTTTTCGATTTGTGTGTGCAATCGAATTGTTGAAAGGGGAAACATTCTCAATTGAATATTTTTTTTTTCTGTGAATTGAAAAATCCACGATAAAAAAGTTATTCTTGTGAATATCTAACAGAAAACAACTACTTCCTCAGCTAAAGCCACGCTGGACATCTGATAGATATTTTGAAAGGACCCTAACTCAACGGAAACATCTGGCTTTAGCCTGGGAAGTAATTGTTTTCTGTTCGATATTCACAAGAATAACTTATTTTTTTTCGTGGATTTTCATTCTCAGAAAAAAAAATCTATTCAATATTCAATTGAGAATGTTTTTCCTTTTCAACATGAATACCCCACAATAGAGGTTATCACGAACGATGGGAGATATTGACTAAAGTTTATCTTTGCACATTATTTTACATCTGATTTTATGAACATCCGTTTCATATTTTCAAACAAATCAATCTATTAGAACAACTACTTTCCCGGCTAAAGCCACGCTGGACATTTCACTACATCTGATAGATATTTTGAAAGGACCCTAACTCAAAGGAAAAATCTGGCTTTAGCCAAGGAATTAGTTGTTTTCTGTTAGATATTCACAAGAATAACCTCATTTTTATCGTGGATTTTCCAATTCTCAGAAAAAAAAATCTATTCAATTGAGAATGTTTCCCTTTTCAACATGAATACCCCACAATAGAGGTTATCACGAACGATGGAAGATATTGACTAAAGTTTATCTTTGCAGATGATTTTACATCTGATTTAATGAACATCTGATTCATATTTCAAAAAATAAATCAATCTATTAGAACAACTACTTTCCCGGCTAAAGCCACGCTGGACATTTAACTACATTCGATAGATATTTTGAAAGGACCCTAACTCAATGAAAAAATCTGGCTTTAACCGGGAAAGTAGTTGTTTTCTGTTAGATATTCACAAGAATAACTTCATTTTTATCGTGGATTTTTGAATTCTCAGAAAAAAAACTCTATTCAATATTCAATTGAGAATGTTTCCCTTTTCAACATGAATACCCCACAATAGAGGACGATGGAAGATAGTGACTAAACTTTATCTTTGCAGATGATTTTACATCTGATTTTATGAACATCCTGTCCATATTTTCAAACAAATCAATCTATTAGAATTGTTTCTTTTTGCCAAATATTGTCGTAGGAGCCGTCTTACTCATTCCCTATCCGTGTTTCCAAAAGACCCTTCAACTTCTTTGACTCTTATATTATTTAAACTCTACATGAACTTCTGTAGGCTCTTCGTTGGTTGCTGTTTCTAATCTTCTAGACTTCTGCAGGCTCTTCGTTGGTTGATGTTTCTAATCTTCTAGACTCGGTCTACTTGTTAAATTGGATGATGTACGTCAGCTTCTTCTAGCATCGTTCTCCAAAGTAACAAGCGACAATTGGAAAAATGCTGTAAATCATGTATTAACAGAAGATGTGGGATCTTGATAATTTAATCAACCACACTGTGGAATCTCTAGTAATGTCAATAGGACCCGAAGATTCATCTGATTCGGATTCCGGTGATGACTGTGAAATGGTCATTTAGGTAAGTTACTACATACATTTATTACCATCACTATTTGCAACTAAAACATTTCGGGTGAGCTGCCAAAGTCACACACAGGACGTAGTTATAATAGTTTGACAAGTGTAACTTTGATACATCCAATAATCGATGAATTTTCAATTATTACTCAAAATTTAATATTGTTATAAACATGCATTGTTTCTTGGAAAGTTTTATAAATAAATAAATATTAAAACATGGTTTACCGAACGCACGTTACTGATCAGTACTTTTACCATCGATGCTTTGTAATAATTTCATCGTTCTATTGTTATTAGAGATAAAACAGAGTGGACTAGAAAAGAAAACTCGAATCACATGAAGCCCCATTAAAACGTGTTTGATAGCATGAAATCTATTTGAGCCGACGGTAAAGAACTTTTCGCAGATTTTCATTTATAATGAGGGTGTTTAGCTGCCAGCGAAAAAAGGACAGAGTATAGTAAAGGGCACCCTGTTCAAAGACATTTCTCAAAAGTGTTCGTTTTACTATTCCAGTGTATCCCTCGTAATTATTTATTGGCGGATTCATAGCCTTGTTCCAAGTTAGGCAGTTTTGCTACGGCTTTCAATTTATTTAATTGATTAACAAATTGTTTCATCAAGTACACTTGCGTAAAAAACTTCTTTCCTAGTTTGCAGAATAACCATTTTATGATTCCTAGTTTTCAACGAAATCTGGCTTCTGAAGGTTTCCAATTAATTCCGGAAGATTTTCAGTTTATTGAGTAACTACCTACTCCACTCAAGATTTGGAAAGTTTCACGGAACCGAATATAGAGTCGGTTTGCTCGAGTTTTTGTGCTCTTCTTGATGTCTTGAGTGAAGTGTAGCTGTCTGTTACAATATGGATTGATCTCGTATGTAGATATAATAAGTAACCACTGAATTTCTTCTCCCGGTTGGTGATTATGGGAGTTATAATTAATCATAAACAAGCATAGCCCGCTTCTTAGAAATGCATGTGGAATTAGAAGAGCCTAGTTCCAGAATTAGACTGGGGAGGTTTTATATTCACAGGAATCACAGAGATTGTTGAAGGTCTTATACACCTAAGAAATTTTGAAAATTTTATTAGACGAAAACCACCTGAATCAAGTAATATGAAATATACAATTGTACAATCTGTACAATGAAAGAACACCCATATATTCTGTTCATGTGTGTATAATTTAACTTGAAAAAAAATAATTTTAAATGATGAGAGTGTAAAAAAATGCTGTTATTTCAAGAACTGGGAGCCTCAAAGTAATATGCTGAGAACGTTTCTCAACTCATGATAATTTTATTCTAATTTCTTGAAGGCTCACGGACTAAATTCACGAGGAATATAGAATCAGCGGTGCAAGACCGATTTGTATGCGTAGTAGCCTCTACTGAAAATCACAGTGTGAAGAGAACGTGAAAATGTCCAATGTCTGCATACAATAAATTTGGCAATTACGTGATTGGAATTGTGATTAACACTCGAGGCTGTATAAAATCCAATTTATGTAACGATTGTAATACGTCGATTCATTTAATTCAGTAAGTAATATAGAAGAGAGCATCTTCAAACTGAAATTCATTATTATATTATCAGAAACACTTGAAAGGGAACAAAAGCTTATCCAACTTTTGTTGAACTAGCTAACGAAACGAATTGAACCTACTTCGATCATTTCTATCTCTACCTGCAAGCAACAATCAATGATATATTGTAATTAATAGCGGATGCTTGGTAGATTATACCTACATGCGAATTCATTTTATATGTATAAGTATACGATTATTTCGGAAAATAAAATTGTAGAATTCAATTATCTTTGATTGAAATCTGTTGGCAACTTGATTTTTACCTTTTTATAATCTTTATTGGAAGTAGAAGACTTATGTCGGAAGCAAGCGTCAAAGAAGCGCTTTAATTTTCATTTTTCTAAATGACGATGTAAAGCTATGATTTCTCAAAGAATTTCGCATTATTCGATTCTCCTACGCAAGAAATGCCGATCACTTAATAGAAATCTTGAATCAAACCATTCAATCAGAGGACATCATAGCCAAGCTTCGACGTCACATCTTTATCCACCCAACTACCCACCCAGAAAGACAGACAAAATGGAACAAATATAAGCCCGAAGATCACCACTTGGGCAGAACACTGCACCAAGAACACCTATTTTCTTTATAACAACTAAAGATACAGACAAATAGAAGTAGCACCCATTGGAGCACCGCTCATCGCAAATCTATTCTTGAAGGAAGTGAAAATCAAAGGACTGATTTGGCCACGCGGACATCAGAAACTCTCTATTTCGATCATCTCAATGAAATCCATCCACGAATAAAATGCACCATGGAATTAGGAGAGAATCAGCTGGTTTTGGACCATGAAGAAATCCGACGCAGTGTATCTCAAGAAAACCCACACCAATTGGAACTTGAACAGAAACTCGCATCACCACCCGCGCCAAATCCATTCAGTATTAAGAAGATTGGCGGACGTCGATCCTTCATCCATATTCTCCAAGAAAACTATAAAAGCAGCGTTCTGAATCAGACGGAAGGAACAACGAGTTCAGGAAACACTCATTGGAATAATAATTTCACCATATACCGTGTGACACAGACACATGGTACATACCCTTTTCTCCTTCGTTTCTCTAGCTATATTACTGGAAGTTGGAACTTTGAATATGCTCAATAGACGGTACTTCTTCACATATTTGAAAAAATTGTCGACGACGCAAGGTGAAAGGTAAATTGCATCTTGATGATCATTTGATAGCGAATGAGTTCCCTTCCACCTCATAACTTTTCTCAAATACACTAACATTAAATTCTAGAAAGCAATATCCCGATTGCAGATGCGAACGTACGTATTTGGTAGCTCAGTAAGGAGAGCACTTGACTGGTAATCATGAGGTCGTGGGTTCGATCCCTACCCGAGGATCTATTTTTCTTGCAGACCACCTAACAGGATTATGTGTTTCCCCAAATCAGTCACGAAGGTAATCCGTCATTATCTTACCATTGTGCAGAGGTGCACCATCCTACTGAAAAATCTTTGATCCTCAATTTAATTCCTGAGGAAACTTAGGTATCTACCACCATTCAAAGGTCCATCAAATATTATGGGACCAATTAATCGATCTCCAAATACTCCTAGCCATACATTAAACCCAAAACGTCTCTTGCGTCCAATATCGAGTATTTTGTTTCATTGGTGAATTTTGACTCATCGGGGAATACAATTGTTTTAGAAACTCATTAGTTGGGTGTACATTATTGCGTAGTACCCACCAATATTCCATCCTTCTTATACTATCGTCTTCGTACAAATGTCGATGTATTTCTATTTATAGGATCGATACTTATGTTTTTTCTAAATTCTTCTGGCACTTATCAATGCGATAAATTCAATAATATATTCAGTGACTAACTGACAATTACAGATTATCGAAACGTCAAAATGTGATTTGTGTTCCATAGCCACCTTGATAAATTATTGTTATTGAAAGGAGAAGATATACTTAAACTTTTTTCAACTACATTATTGTGTTCGTATTGGTTATACAAATAATAACTTTTTAACAAAAAATTGAACCGACGAAATACGGAACTGAAAAGTAAAAAATAAAATAAACCTTCTTAGTCTCAATAACTAAGCTCCTAAACTAATGTGAGTAACTAATTTTGAGTCGGCGCCAAACGAACAATCAACGAAGATCATTAAATTACTTCAAAAAATTATCAGAATGTCACCGCGCAACTCGATGCCATCATTTTACGCCTTACTTAAATCTTTTGCTTGTTTGTTTGGCGCCGACTCAAAATTAGTTACTTACATTAGTTTAGGAGCTTAGTTATTGAGACTAAGAAGGTTTATTTTATTTTTTACTTTTCAGTTCCGTATTTCGTCGGTTCAATTTTTTGTTGAAAAGTTATTATTTTTCAATTTTATGTGGCTAAAAAAGAATCATCCAAATCGGATAACCCAGTACAAAGTTATGCCTGATAGAAACGGTTAATGGACCAAAATTCAGAGGGTGAACGATCGTTAATGGGCCAAAATTCAGAGGGTGAACATCGATATCCTCCATTTTGCTACCCTTAGGGGTGGCATTTTTTTTCAATTTGAGATGGGACCAACTTTCAAGTACACCCTATCCATTGAAAAAAAAAATTATCATCGAAATCGGACTACTCTATGGAAAGATATGCGTGGTATGTTGGCTGAAATCTACTAATTACTACCTACTTAATTTTTTATCACTTCCAAAATACTTACTTACCTAGCTTACTTCAACTATTGACTGTTAAATAATATGATTATCTGCTTTAACTATTCATTGTTATATAATATAAATTATTTTTGAAAGTTCTGGTTAGTTGATTTCATCACTTTGTATATAATTCCATCCTTTCATAGAATGTAACTATTATTGTGACGGATGTAGGAGGATCTATCAATGTCAACTACATATGTGTGCCACTGTTAAAAAAAAAATCCTCATTTTTTACCCAGGGGGATCATTTCATTTCAAATGATCAACTATGAGGTATACCCTATCTGATAAAAAAAGAATCATCCAAATCGAAGAACCCAGTACAAAGTTATGCCTGATAGAATCGGTTAACGGACCAGAATTCAGAGGGTGAGTGATCAATATCCTTCATTTTGCTACCCTTAGGGCTGGATTTGATTTCTGAAATTCAAATGGGACCAACTTCGAAGTACACCCTATCCACTGAGAATTATCGGAATCGGACGTCTCAGTAAAAAGTTATGCGTGATCATACATAAAAAAAATGATAAAAAAATAAATAAATATACGCGTCGACTAGAGAACCTCCTCCTTTTTGGCTTCGTCGGTTGAAAAAGAGTTAATATGGATGGATACCCCATCGATGGTACTTTCGAATGCCTTCAAAGTACCATTTATGGTACCATTGGAAAAAATAGAGTTTCGATTAAAAAAAAGTTTTGTTTTATTTTTTTGGCACGTATTTCGAACCAAAATACTATTTTAATCGAAAATGAGATAGTGTAGCATTATTTTGATTATTTGGAATAATTTTAGGGAGTTCATGGCTCTCTAGATTGAAAAATAAAATGGGGGTATTCTGTCAAATGAAATATTAACTATAAGGTATCATTGGATTCGGAAAATGTAATAATAGACAGGGTGTCCCATTTGAAAATCGAAAGTTGATCATATCCGGAACAACCGGAAGTTGTTTTTTTCCCAAATATGTCAAAAAGTGGCGTCTAGTGAACATATGCAATGTTCCAAATTTCAGAAATATAGCTAGAGAAAAAAAAGTTAAAAGGGGGTGTACTATGAGCCTGTGTCAAACGGTATAAAGGACGCCTCAGATACGATTAGCTGAGTTCTTCACCGTTAAAAACAGACCGAACGATAAAGTCCACTATATACCACTAGAATGTCAAAGGCTCTGCGAAATATCGTGTGCAGGCTACGAGAAGACATACATCGGCCAACTAAATAGAGAAATCAACATACGCAGAAAAAAACACAAATTATCTATAAGAAACAAAGAAACCACATCTTCACTGTTCGAACACATACTAATGACAAGACACACCATTAATTTTGGAGATACACGATCATTAATGAGTAAAAAGAATATATCCAAGAACAACCAGAGAAGGCATCGGAATTGAGAGAATCCCGAGAATCAACAGAAAAACCTATCAAAGCTAGAAATTTGGCATTATAATTTTCCAAATCAACAAGATATCAACTTAGGTTGCGTATATTGCAACAAATGAAAACCTCAAATGTTTGAGAGAGAAGAAAGGAACAAATGAGACCACAAGAGAGGGGAGCGCAGCCGCGACGGCATAATGCTAATATCAGAATAAAAATTAAATAATATTCAATGGAGACTTATAAACTGTGGAACTTGATTAATTATGAGAGTAACTATAGATTGCCAGGTTACAATCTCTCTTGGCTAAGAGAAACTACGAGCTACGAGGAAGTTATTCGATTCAAGTTGTGGTATCGCATTTACAGAAACGACTCTCCTAATTACAACCATAACAAACGCCGTAAAAGGCTCGGTTTAAGGAAATCGCTCACTCACCGCGTCGGATAGTTGTATTGAACGATATTATAAGCTTCATTGATTCAAGTAGAAGAGAGAAAACTGATTCGCGCCCAAGGTATATCGCATTTAAACCAATGCAAAAAATAAATTAGGTCGATCCATACGATCCGATGGATGCGTAACACGCGATTAAGTGAGCGCTTGGCTTTATTCTGACTCAAACTCACAACCCAACTAGCAACAGACTGAATAACGATTGCCATAATGTCAACTCAATATGGTGCGCGCAATAAATCCACCATTCCCGCGGCGACTGAATTATACTTTTATTTGGACATCATGAAATGAAAGAAAATGACCGCATAGAATGTCGTTATTATTGAAGTTCCTCAGTAGTTTCTTGATTCTAATGATGTTCGGTTACGAGGTTTCAAAATTATTGTTTCAATTGTTCATGTTTCATTAAAATCACTCCTTCGAAAATTTATTGTTGAAATCAATGAGCTTATACAACTATTAAAAAACTACCGAAGCGACATTTTACGATATACGAAAAAGGATTATAACTGACGTCTCATATTTTTGGAAAATAACGCCATGGATCTGTTGCTATATTTTGTTAACTGAAAGTAAATGATAAAATAAGTGTAAAGTATGAAGAATATATGAAATCGAACGTGTGCAACAGAAAAGTACTTTGACGAAACAATTGAAATACCGAATATAAGAAACAAATTAACAAATAGCGAAAATTGATAGATTATTCAAAAATACGGATACACAGAAAAAACAGAACTAAAGTTAAAAATAAAAATTATAAAAAAAATAATTTAGTGCGTTTGTATAAATGAAAGCTTTATTTATACAAATGCACTAAAAAGGAAAAAATAATTTTTTTCATTGTTTGAGCAAGCTTTTGAATCTGTTACTCACAGAATAACCTAATAGATCAAACACTGAAAGAAATAATGTTTTTCTTTTTAGTGTATTTGTATAAATGAAAACTTGTCTTGAGATTTTTTTATAATTTTTATTTTTAACTTTTTAGTTCTTTTTTTTATAACACCTAATAAAAGCTTGTTTCCTATTTTTTTATTTTTTATTTTTTAATATGTATGATGTTAAATAACTAGTTTAGTAATTTACATCTAAATAATTTTTGAATTTTGAATAAAATCGGACAATAATTACAAAAATTGTCCGCCATTTTGTTTTTTTTTCCATACGAAAATTTAATAATGCATTGTCACCGGAATTATGTACACCTGCCAAATTTCAAATAAATCAGACGATAAGAAGTGGGTAAAATTTAACTTGCAAGATTTAATTACAGACAGACAGACACCGATACAGGTAAAACTAAATAGGAGCTTGTAAACACATCTTCGACCCCAAAAACCCACACATACCAATTTTAAATAGAATCGGACCATAATCACAAAACTCGTCCGCCATTTTGAAGCCGCCATGTTGAATTTTTCAATTTTGACAAAAAATCATAATCTGCGACTCCGAAAACCTCTAGATACCAATTTTGAATAGAATCGGACCATAATCACAAAAATTGTCCGCCATATTGGAGCCGCCATTTTGTTAAAAAAAGGGGATCCCTTGAATCAATTTGTTGACACAATGATTCAAGAGAATGGCACTCTTGAATAGGTCCAACCCAATATTAGTTTGATTTTTTTACAAAATCTTCTTGGTCACTTGAGAACAGATAGTTTTGTGTCGAATATACACTTGTCTCTCAACCCATGTGAACAATGATCCTCTTGATCCAGGAGGTATTACATTCGACTTCGATGAGAACAAATCTTACAATGATTTTTGCTATAAATGCTTCATACTTTTACTCCAAAATACCATGCATTCAAATGGAGTGGTCATCTTGGTGGTAGATATGTGTATCTTTTTGTATATTATGTATAATAGCTTTGTTTTTGTAATTCTGTTCACATTCTTTTACAAACATAAACAAAATAATTTAAATGATCATTTTCAATACTGCCAAATTTAACTTTGCAGGTTCTAGAACCTTGGTAACCTTTCAAATGAAAGCTATTTTCAAAAGGAAATACATCCACTACACTAAATGTAGACCTTATTAATAATGTATATATAAACCGTAATGGGGTTTTCCCGTATATTAAATAAATAAATGAATAAAAAAATTATCATTGCATGAAACAATGAAAGTAGTGTAAATATTTAGTAAACCATACACATACACCTGCCGTAAAAAAAGATACCTGGGCGACCGAGCTTTGCTTGGTGTTTTTTTTCTGTAAAATCGTCTTATTTAGATACGAATCATATATGAATATTTTGCAATCTTACCTAGTGCACAGCTTGGCTAGGAATACACATTTTAATAAACCGTATGAGTGCCTAGGACTAACCAAAGAAAAACTCTTGATATTCGTATTCCGACAATGTCATATAGCGCCATCTCACAAAGTTTAGAGGTACCAGTAGGGTGGACTAGCAACAATGCAAGTTCCTCAAAAATTTACGATACATATCGATTCGTAATAAATATTTTTTTTGTGTAAAATCGCGTTTCTTCAGGAAATACGCCTATATAGATAAACTTAAAAAGCAAAACCCTATCTAAATACAAAATTTCATCCAAATTGGTAGAGCCGTTTCCGAGATAGGCGAAATATATATATATGAATGGCTCGTTTAAAGCTATAAGATAATAAGTGATTGAGATTTGAACTTATTTTGAATGATTCTCAAAAAACAGTGCCAGTTAACACCATATCATGATCATATACTGAAACAGGTGAAAAAAACCCACATGCTTATCATTTACCTACACAACTTTTCCACAAATATTCTAAGTTGTATGTTTGCAAAACAAAATCACCTCCATACTGATTATACTTCCAGGCCAGAGCACGTGCATAAACACCATATACCTCCTAGTGTTTTGTTACCAGAACACTTTTGACAAGGGACTGATATTCTTGAAGTGAGAGAAATAGAATTGAATGGCAAGAAATATATTGCTCAATCTGAATTCTTATCAGATCATTTAGTTCAACAAAACGTATATATTTGATTTAAGAGATCCTTTTTTCTGTGTTGAAAGAGAGAAAGCAGAAAAAGAAACAAGCCAAATCTCATATGAATGAAGAGGCAAAAAACTGAACAAACATATTTGAAGCAGCCCAAAAAAGGTAACGTCTATAGGAGGATATATAAGGCTGAATGAGAATGGTGAACCAATTGAAAAAATTGAATAAAAGCATGGAATGTGAGAAGTATCACGAGAAAAACAACTGAAAAAGTATGACGTCAGAATCGTAGGAATATAAAATGGAAAGAACATATGTGATGCTGGCTATTTTGATCGAGTGTTGAAGAAAATGAAAGAGCAAAACATGGGGTAGGACTAAGGAGTTGACAGGTAATGAAAACACAGAAAGAACGAACGAAAAGTCTAAAGAGATATATAGCATTAAAGCAGGGATGTTTGCCGTGGCCTCTTCTTTTAAGAAATCCTAAATAGTGAAGATGCTAAAACTGGGATATTTGCGAATCGAGCAAATAGACATGAATATGATTAATGATAATCAGAAGTACATAATCTTTATGATAATTAACCTTATATAATCTGAATGAAAAATGATAAAAATCAGGGTACATTATTAATGCCACAAAAAATATCAAGAATGAGTTTTCCTCCGCAAAAATTAAGCTTCAAACAATACTTCACAATTATACTTTCTGAAAAATGTTCACCACACTTTGCTGGTCCTGTTTTCATGAGTGGAATTTCACAGATACATCAGTAGTCGATGTGGCTCCAAGAGTAGATACTGATCCCAATATAATAGGTAAGGCCCCCGTTATCTCTACTCAAAACTTCTGAGGGTTGGTAAAGCAACAAAATCAGCGGTTGAATGACACTTCCAAATACTTTTCATATTGCGCTCGACGCTGCTTTTCTGTCACGTATTAGTTATACGCCCAGCACATACACTCAAATAAGTACTTCCCAATTGATTTCTCTGTGTAAAAACTATATCACATGACATTCCTACAATAATTTCCTGGAATGGCTCTATTCGTTCAATAAAACATACTTGATTTCATCCTGCTTGCAAAAATCGATTAGAATGTAAAATGGAGATCGTCTATCTGCGGGCTTTGATCCGTGCCATACTGGTATATCTATTAAAAACCCTCGCTTAGATATCACATGCACTGTAGACCGACCGACTGGTTCATAGTAACAAGAATCGCAATGTAATCTAAAAATAGTACTAAAAATAGCTGAAACGCGTTGAGGATAAGGTCATGTCAGCCTATTTGTAAGGCGATAATTGTCATAACACTCTCATTTGCATTTCAATGAGTGCTTGAGCTGAGGCGCATTTTTACTAACAAAAGATAAACGGCTCGCCAGGTCGCTACGTTACGTGAACGTGAAAATTAATTGTATATTGACTGGTGGTGTGTTCGGTTTTCCTAATTGGTTCTCAAACATTTTAATGGATCGACGAGAGAAAGCGTTCGCTCTGTTAGCAGGCATGAGTGAATTTTTTAACGATCGCACTTGCCAGTCTTACTCTTTGAGTATTTTCTACGTTACTTTGTATGTCAAGTGTTATAGAATACTGGGTGGTATTTGTATATTCAATCAAACATCGTAGGAAAATACATCATAGAATTCCAAACAGTTCCCTCTGTTGTTTTTTGCTCTCTCTGTAAACCAGTTTAATATTCAAGTTGTAGGTCATAATAAATATTGTAGTTAGGTCAATTTTCCTCCAATTTTCTTGATTCTTCAAAACAACACACTCTTTAACTAGGTCCAAACATAGAATTGATTAATATGAAATGATATATCGAAATATTCAAACATTCAAAGAAATTGCAGTTTAAATATATTCAGGAGTAATATAATAAGAGGGATTATTATAACCGATAATTTTTTGGAATATTAATTGCAATCTCATAGCTGAAAATACGAATCCACAGGACGAATTGTATTTTCTTGCATTGGGATTGCCAATGAATTAATATTTAGGACGACAATATATCGATCTGAAATATATACCGGAAAAATCTTGTCCTAATCTTGATTTGAAGTAATTTACAGAAATAAGGCTTGAAAACTAACATCGGGAACACTAAAGAGGAAAATAAGGAACACTCAATTCGTTACAGTTGAAGGTTTGAATGTTGAAGGTACAGTTTTGTTGACACTTGTATATGTAGTTGTATTTTTAGCTGTCATATTAATAGAGTTAACGTTGTTTGTACTATCACAGTCAACATATTTCTTCCATATTTCTCATTTTGTTTACAATTTCCTCGTATTCTTTCTCTTTAGGCACCCTTCAGACTGTTGGATATAATCATGAATATTCGATGTTACAGCTCTTAACAACTCAGTGCAACTACAGTTGTTTTATCAGTCTCAGATTATTCAACCAAAAAATGCGTCTCCATCTGTTTCTCTTCCCTTTTATTTTTCTTTGTATAATATTTTGTGATTGTTGAAGTTTTCTTCTTTTCACTATTTGAATTGTATTTTCATTTTACTTCTTTTGATTGTTTTTTTTTCATTCTTCTCAGCAGTAACTTCATTTACTTACTGTACTTGGTTCCAATTGGGCATTGTCAGTTGCCAAATAACTATTTTCCATTAGAGTACTTGTGCCTTTCTTGCGGATTTACAACAAAAAAAGATATAAATTAAACTTGCCATTGTGCTGATTAATAAGTCTATAGGGGTGTTATAAACAGGGACTTTCCAGTTTACAAAGACGTTGATGATATCGAACGTAAATAATTGAATTTTTTTATTTGGTAAGGTATACCATGAGATTTTTTTCGATTTGAGCTTCTTTTTTGCTTTTTTAATTTGAACAGAATTATCTTTTGTTATTACTTTTTATTATTTTGTGAGTTTTATAAAGAGGAAGAGCATATTTAATGATTAAACAATACAATTTTTATTAGATCCATAATAGTACTTACTGAGTCCTGAGCCAAATTCCGATGGAGAAAATGGCCACAAGGAATTCCGGAGAACGACAAATTAACACATTTCAATCTAAAAAGTTTGGATGGTAAATTATTGTACCTCAATGAATAATAATAAAAAAAAATATAGAGACTGTATCAATACGTTGTCATTTAATGAAAATTCAATTGTTGGAAATGACTAGAATACTTTATTCCTAACTGGCATTCCTACCTACGAGTCTCTAAATATCATTTTTCCTTTATTTTACCCTTCCATTTCTTCGCACCGTCACAAATATATTTCAACATTGTATATTGACTATTGACCAGTAGGCGACTGAATGTTTCTCTTTGACTGATTTTCTATATCGTCAATCGCAGTGAAAATACCATTTCCAGGATTCTTTTCAGTATTATAGATATACTTTTCCAAAGATTGGACTGTTTTATTATTTGGTTATCAAGGGAGAAGCTACAACATACTATGTCCTTCTATTTCAGGGAATATTTTGTATACACTTTTTATTCAATGGAAAAAATTAGTCTTACAGTATATTATCGGATATATAAGTCAATATATTATATCAACCACAAAACAAACCCTCAAATGTTTTGTTTGCCCCCCCTCCGAACGCTTTCTTTTTTTTACATCTTTGGTAATACTATTCATGGAAATATTATTTAATCAGTTATCCTCCAAAACAAAAAAATTCATATAGCAAATCTCTTTCATAACACTTAGCAGGTAACGAAGTGTATGGTTTGTAACAATAATGAATGAAATCGACAACAACCTTATTTAGAATAATCTAAAATGGAATAGGGACGCAGACAAATGTTTCTTCCGTGTAACCCGAATCTAACAATGCTTGCAATTTAAACACGTCAGCCGCATTGCCCGCTCAATAAGAGGAGGAAACAATAAGTCAATCATCCCTTTGGATGAGTTTCCTTTGAGTTTATGGAGGAACATCTCATGGTTCATCTAATATGAAAACGGTATTATTGACTTTCTCAACTAACATTATAGGAAAATTATACAAATCAGGGAGACAATATGTCTTCATGAACACCAAATTTACTTATTTCTGACAAGATAATTCAGTTTGCAAAAACCATGATTGAAACCAAATCTCCTTGAAAATCCATGAATTCCACAAACAAAATGCATGGAGAAAAATCAATAATTTTGTTCCCGCACTTTAGTTGTGTTTTTTATCGCTTCTTTATGCTGTTTTATTTCAAGCTTTGTATTCTTTTTATACTGTACTGGGTTTTTACTTTCATTGCACATATTTCGTTTCCTGCTGACTGTATTTTCGTCTCTAGTTTATATATCTTACCATATTGTGTTATATTTTACTATTTTTGCTTTCCATATTTTACTATTTCTGTTTTTGTTTCCAAATGGACTTGCATCGAAAAATTATAATAATTTTACACGTTGTCAAATAAATCTATCTATCTATTTTCAACTCCACATATACCCTCTCAGCACCAGGGGGGTTTGATAGTTATTTAGTATGCTAATTTCCAAGTACATGTACTGTCGTTTTATCCTCCGATTCCTAATATTTTCAAGTTTTATTCAAAATCGTCAATTTATCTCTTCCTCGGTTGTCCAATGACAACTGCCAATAGTGTTGGTGGTTGATCCCAATTCATCAATCATCTTCTGGATCAGGTTTCCACAATCAGTTTATCTGATTCCGAACGCAGGTTCTAGGCTTGTGAATGAGATTTCAGGTACTTGTCCTATTAATTGCTCACTATACTCTTGCGGACCATACACGTATGACCATGTTTTGTTTGGTCTATTCCCGAACTAGTTTTGACGATATCTGCACAGTGTTGGGAGCCTTCAAAGCACCCGCACCAAATTATGCACTTTCCAGGTTCATATGTGTGCTGGCCCTTAAGCTTAGAATAATTAAATTAGGACATCATCATTCATTTTGCTGTGCACAGTATGTGATTGGGTTTTCTGATTTTTTGTTTGTGTGAGTCTGTTTGCAAGTTCAACAACCAGTTTGTAACTACGCCGCTGTGCACAATCCACGAGAAGTGCGTGCAAAATATCAGTTATGGTTCTTTGATTTGTTACGAGTTATAATTTCCACTCTAATTGTTTTTAAATTATTGGGTCGGATCCAGATATTTTATATCCAGCAACGTCTATGAAATTTCACGAGATAATTCTAGAGAGTGTTCCCACGTATTTCCAGATAATTTATTCACACAAGGGACATTCCGTTATGGGATAAGGTAATTATTAAACTTACTTTTTCTTGAGTTATTAAATTCATCTCGTCAGGATTGGCAAAAATAATTTGAAACTATATGTTATGGAAATTACAAATATGATGTTTGGATTCCACAAGTATGTTGAAAACATTTCAGAAAATAATATTCATCTTTATTGATTTGATTGATAACATGAACAGGACGATCATAAAATCAGATGTGGAAACATCTGCGACTGAAAGATAAACTTTACTCACTCTCTTCCACCGTTCAAGATAACCTCTTGAATTCATGTTGGAAAGGGAAACGTTTTCAATTGAATAGAAATAGTTTTCTGAAAATTATGAAGTTAGTTTTTGTAATATCTAACAGAAAACAACTATTTCCCCAGCTAAAGCCACGCTGGACATTGAACTACATCTGATAGATATTGTAAAGGGACCCCAACTCAGAAGATAAAATATGAAAGTGAAAATTTGCATTTTCATTCAGATAAATATTTGATTTTCTATTCCAGTCTTAATTAATTACTCAAAGGAGTACTCACCAGAAACCATTTGTAACATTGATGCAAGAGTGGCATCGCATTCACTAGGTCTTCAATACATTTTTGTCGACGAAAATCTGTTTCACGCTTCCACGATCATCAGGAAGACCGGAAGAATTGGGAAACTCATTTTTTAGAAAACGTAATATAAAATATTTCTATTCAATATTCAATTGAGAATGTTTCCCCTTTCAATTCATCTTTATCGTCTAACATCTTTAAGCTAATGGATTAAATTGGTATCGAGTTATGTAATTCTTCATAGTTCGAAAAGTGAAATAGATCTTGGTAAAATTTTCTACTATACAGAACGTTACAATACCCACTGAACAGAATCAACCTTAATTTCAATCAACATCGATTCGGTATAAAAATTCGAGATTTCCCTGTCTTCATTACTAATATACAGGGTGTAATCTAACTTCTTGCACATCCATAAATGTTGGGTGTATAATGCCATTTTATAACGAATTACAGTGGTTCAAAATTCGAAAAAAAACGAAAAAAAAACTTTTTCGTCAAAGTTTGGGAACCGCGAACCAGCGAAGTTTTGGTAGGTAATGCATTTTAAGGATTTATCGTAAAAAATTTAAACGGAAAATCTGTTTATTTTTCCTCGGAGTATCAACTGTGCAAGAAGTTAGGTTACACTCTGTATATTTATTATGGACACATATCCTTCAGCGGTGTTCAACTAACTGATGTAATACAAAAAATAAATGAAAAACAATATAGGCAAGTAGCAGAAACTTGTGTAATCTTAACGACTGTGAATAAATGTAAATGTTTTGAAAAAAGAAACATTAAAGATATATCTACAAAAATAATGACATATTTAAGTACCCAATAATGATAGTTCGTAAACTCACTGAATAATTATTATTTCAAAAATGTTCTCATTCCAAATATTGCAGGCATTTCCATCTAATTGCCTTCTTATCTACAAATGCAAATAGTGATAAACTCTTGTTGAGTAGGTCAATTTAGATAGCCGTGAAAAATGTTTCAACGATTTTTTGGTAATAAATATTTCACCAACTTATATAGTTGGATTTTATCAAGTTTCTCTATACATTTATAATTTTTGGAAAATATATCAGGTACCAAAATCAGTATTCCGAAAAACTTTTTAGTATGGATTACTATTTTCGTATATATTTTTTGGGTATGCACTATTATCGCGAACTTTTGTTAGTTATTCCTTATATTTTCAATCATCCTAAAAGTTGATTGTAGTTTCGTTTCGGGGAAATGAATATATATATGCAAGGGACTCCATTGATTTTTTTTAACATAAACCTGCCCTACTCTGCTCGTGCTTCTTTTTTATTTTCGTTCACTACTTTCTCACACCCAGATGTTTGTGCAAAATTGTATATAATGCGGATGATCCAATGCCTAGTTCTTCTTGAATTTCTGTAAGCGATTTTCCTTTCAGAAACTAACTGTTGTTAGTGAAGGACTGTCGCTAAATACTTCTACTGAATTTCAATGACTTTCGTTTAATATATAAATAAATATCTAAATTAATAATAGCCAAAAGTATCAGTGGCTTCGGTCATATAGGACGCTTGGTCCTCTATGCCTCAATCAAACAAGAGAAATGTCCTTAGTGTCGATTATTTGGTGTACCTTTTCATATTTGATTCCTCACGGATGATTCTTCTTAGCTTCTGATGAAACTAGCCTTGTTGTCAAATGCAAAAAAATATAGTCTATACCGAAAAAGACCGAACATTTCTTGGGGCAAATATGGTGCCGTTTATGTTGTTGAATCAACTATTGAAAAGTCGAATGCCATAGAAAACGAGGTACCAAAAAATAATCATCAGTGCCCCTTCAGCTGGTGCTCCCATGTATGTATGTGGTGTCAATTTGGATGCATACAATCCACCTTACAAGGTTATCTCCAATGCTTCCTGCACAACAAATTGTTGTGCCCCTTGCCAACGTTATCTATGATAACTTGAAATTGTTAAAGATCTCATGGAACTTCATGCAACTACTGCAACTCAAAAGACTGTTGATGAACCTTCTGGAAAATGGTAGAGATATGGACGAGGTGTTGGATAAAACGCCATTCCGGCTGCCACAGACGCTGCTAAATAAATCAGCCGTTGTACTTTATCTAGTTCATTTCTGGACTTGCTTTTAGTGGTACCGGTCCAGCACTATACCATGTATATCCTTTGGGTGTTAAACCTCGTTGAAATCATAAAAAACTTTGGTTTTAATAAATTGAACTATTTTTTTAAGCTAGACCAATTGCAACTGGAACGCCAGAAGAATAGGCAGTCAACGGATACAAACATTTTTGTTTTTTTCCACGTTCACGGGCTATGACTAAATTTATTCAAAACTGTCTTCGTATAAATCAAAGAGCGGTGGCCTATCGTTTCTCCACAAACTTGCCCCCCATTGTATGCAAATGTACGCATAAAAAAATTCGAAGTGAGAAAATAGTTTTCTAACACACCATTGTTGGTCTACGAAGTCATTAACATATGGAATGTGTTTCTTCGCCATCTGATTAACATAAAACTGCGTTCCGATAAACTCGAATACATGTAATTCGAGTTTATCGGAACTGTTTATTTCCGAAATTCAACTATTTCTACAAACAAGACCTGGAAACTAAATAATTTTTTTAAATATTTTGCCCTCGAAAAACATGTAAGTAAATTGAAATGTCCCAAATAGTACAATATGTTTTTCAAATAAAATACTGTATCTGAGGATCATAGAGGAAGTTGCATCGAGTTTTAGATAATTAACAATACCCCAGTGAATGATAACATAGAAAGTGATTGTTATTCGTTGAAATATAATTATTATGAGGTTTTATTTTTAGAAACCTATTCGCCTGTGCTTTTTCATTATATTTTCTCATACTTCTAGGTCATTCGCACGATATTTGTGGATTGCAGTACTGTGTATTTGTCGTAAAGATTTCAGGAACAATGGTTCGGCTGGGTAATGGCCATTACGTTTTATTTGCTGGGTCTATAAAATCGGAATATATTAGTGCACGCTGCTGTTTCGAGCGTTCATAATATTATCTCGAATCGAGCAAATGCAATAAAAAATTACGTAATGTCGTTAAAGTGAAAAAGCAATATAAGGATATATACAAAAATATTCCGTTTACATGAATACAGTTAACAAAGGCCACAACTCTATTAAAGGTTAAATCTATCTAGAAGTCTGAGTTCACCAAATTATTTCATTTTAATATTGAAAATATTTGATTGGTAGTATTCTGAGTTTGTCTTTCGAACAGTAAGTTGCTGATGAATCACAGCTACTTCTCTATGAATACACCTACGCACGAATCAGCAATGATTTCAGTAGGTTATTTTTATTTCCTGTAGTCGCATGGATGTAACTACTGATCTCTGAAGAAGAAATTATACAGTGCGGCTTTTTATAGCCCCCCACCCCCCTGTTAACTTTTGAACGGTTCGACGTAGAACAATGGGACAAAAACCGTTCTGAATGGTATCACCGTTACTCCTTTTTGAAATAAAAGACATTGTGATTGCCCGATAGATGGCACAATATGCATTTGAAATGTCACGTATAAGTGCGGATCTGAATGGTACCCTTACCTCGATAACTTTTGAACGGAATTATATTCTCAAAATCAAAGCAAGATACCAAAAAAATTGAAAAGACAAAAAAATTAATTTTTATTTGCTTAATCTAAAAAAATAAACATACAAAAAACAGTGGAATACAATGGTTTATCCTAATACCTGGGAAGACACTGGAATTAATAACTTATTCTAATTATATTAATAGATGCCCCTTACTTTAATTTTATTTTATTGTCATTGTATGCACTTTGAGTAAAATATGCACATATCTTCGCGGTCATAGCCAAAAGGTTTTTGAACAATTGATACAAAACTAATTTTTTTAACAACCTGTATCTCGAAAACAAAGCAAGTTAGGACACATGTTTACAGGAAAAATATCTTATTTTTACCTAAAAAACCGATCATAAATTTTTGACGGTTCAACCCTGGGTCACCATGTAAATGATTCCGAAAATGATGCTGTCATTATTTTTAATTAAATATTTAGTATATTTTCCAGTCGTATGAACCAAACCAAATGATTATATTTGTTTGTCATAACATTTTTGTTGAAATACATATTTTTCAGGCATCAAATGAAATGTGTACGTATATATAAACTTCTGAGGGTATCAAAATAATTCATAAACGCTCTTGTGTTGATTGCAAAATGAGCGACGCTACGTTTCAATTAAAAATAATCCACGCTGTAACTGAAAATTTCACGGAAATAAAACATCTAATGCCAGTAACCGTCTATCACTCTAAGAATAGATTTTGAACTCAGTTGCCAGTAACCGCGATGGTTAGTGCAATATTTTTATCAGTAAATATTTAGAGATTATTACTATGGAACCTATCTGATGCAACTGTGTAAATTCGGTGTGTAAATTTAGTTACATAAATTAGGTCATCTTTGGAATGGTACTCTTTATGTTATATGGACAATCAGATGGTGTTTTGAGAGTATCTATGTTTATAAATACTTTTTGATAATAATGTTATCAAATGCATAACGTGATCGAACCCGCGATAAGATAGCAAACCAGCAAGAATTAAATTAAATGCCAGTTTCTAACCAACACTATAACTACTACTAATATGTGGAAAAATATCACGTGACTACATTATCACGAAACAAAAAAAATAAACTGCTAGTTTTTTCTTCGTAAAGGTCTGCTAATTTGAAATCAATTAAGCGCAATCGCTCCGTTTCAATTCACAACAATTACATTATAATAATAGATAATTATACGACCGAACAATGAAATTGGTTATAAATAATGACTTCACTGTTTCAGAAGTTCACTAATGGACAATTATTTTTGTTTGGGAACATTCAATAACTGTTTCTCAACATAATTCATCTTTCTGGAAGTTTGATAGCCGTAAATATAAATATTGCATTTTCCTATTTTTCTGTGTTTTTTATAGAGGGGTTTCCTCATGTGGAAGACGATAATTGTTCCACCACAGAAGACATATTCAACTATACATATAGGATGTCTAGTTTGGTTGCAGTGACAGTTGAAATGAAACTGAATAAAAAAATTCGATATATTTCTCCAAACTTGACAATTCGCACAGGCAAAAGAATCCCAAAGATATTTATAAAACTCTAACTAATACACTGTATGACTTTCTTATTCCAAATGATGCGTTTGAAGTATAGTGTAATAACATGAGGCTTGCGATATTTCTTGAAATTCTAATTACTATTCCATTTGAAAGAAAAATATTCCAGATTTTCAGCACTCAGTTCAGAGCACAAATCACTTCCCGTACATTTCATGGAAGCGTACTTTGAAGTATTAAGCGGTATAACTGTTGTGTTTGTTTTTACTATATATATATATATATATATATATACAGTGCTTCTCAAAAGTCCCCTCCCCCCTCTTATTTTTGGAACGATCATACATAAACAAGTGAAATTTGAAAAACTGAATATTAAAGGTTGTAAACTAGTGATGATAGATGACGAAATCGTCAAAGATGACGTCACAAGGCCATTGTGACCAATAATTTCAAATGGAACCCTACGGCAAGCGACACCTCTTTTAAAAGGTATCGAAAAAACCTATTCAATGATACTAATTTTGTTTGTGTTTGTTTATGGCGGTTTTAATGGCTCATTAGTAAACATTAAAATTTAAATTCCATTCAGTATGATATTAATTACAGATTTAAGAATCAGTATCTACTTAAAGAAATTGCTCGAAGTGACCTCCATTTACTTCCTGACAGTGAAATATCCTATTTTCAAACTCTTCTCGTACTTTTGCAAATGTGTCTGCGGAAACAGCCTCACATTCTGCAACAATACGTTGTTTTAAAACGTCAATATTGTCAGGTTCAGTGGCGCAAACCTTCGATTTGAGGTACCCCCACAGAAAAAAATCCAAAGGTGTGAGGTTCGGTGATCGAGCTGGCCATTCCGTTGAACCTCGTCGTGAAATCCATCTACCACGATACTCCTCATCCAAATACCGTAATAGTGTGGGGGAGCACCATCCTGTTGGAATGTTATTTCCAAATTGCCGAATTCATCTGGATTATCTTCCAAAATTTCAAGGATTAACGGTTCTATTGCGTTTTGCAACAGCTCCAGATAAACCTCACCAGTTTAATTAGTATTTAAAAAAAGAGGCCCAACGATGTGGTTTCCCAGGATACCTGCCCAAACATTCACCTTCTGGGGGAATTGGGTATGTGTTTCACGAAACAGGTGAGGATTTGCATCACTCCAATACCTCACATTCTGTGTATTTACATTTCCATTTAGATAGAAAGTACTTTCGTCACTAAAACAAATTGTTTTGACATAGTCTGGCTGTTGGTTAATTTTAGTTTCCATATTTTCACAAAATTCTAGTCTTCGGTCTGGGTCGTCGTCTGAGAGTTGATGAACAATTTTTAATTTGTATGGATGCAATTTGTTTTTTTTCAACACCCTGTGTACTGTACTTCGACTGACTTCACAGGTAGATGCAACGTTGTTGTTGTTGAAGAAGTAGGATTAACTATTACTTCTGCCAGTATATAAATTTTTTTCTCATCAGAAATTTGTGGTCTGCCAGATCGTTTCGCATCATTAATACTACCCGTTGTTTCAAACTTACGAAGAAGCTCCCCTAAATAAGTCCTCGAAACGGGGCGATCGGCAAACCTCTCATTAAAAATGCGTTCTGCTGCATGAATATTTTGTCCAATTTCACCAAGAATTAGAATCGCTGCTACTTTATCACCTAAAGCACGTACTATTTCGCTGCTTGAAGCACTTAAACGTTCGGCTCACAACAGTTTAACAAATTATTAAAATGTACAAAAATATTAAAAGTATCAAAAGCTGCTAAAACCGTTGAACGTTCGATCAACAATACACAAATTATTGAATGTACAAAAACTTGGGCAATTACAAAAACGTCGAATTAGGGAGACTAACAAAAACGTTAGCTTATTTGACAACTATCCAGAGGCGGAGCTTAAATTTGGAATTTTAGTATTAACTGATTTAATTCATCACAGCTTTGCGTTTTTTGAAAGCGAGTTGCCAAAACTGCCACAAACACAAACAAAATTAGTATAATTGAATAGGTTTTTTTCGATACCTTTTAAAAGAGGTGTCGCTTGCCGTAAATTATTGGTCACAATGGCCTTGTGACGTTATCTTTGACGATTTCGTCATCTATCATCACTAGTAGGGAAGTTTACAACCTTTAATATTCAGTTTCCAAATTTCACTTGTTTATGTATAATCGTTCCAAAAATAAGAGGGGGGAGGGGACTTTTGAGAAGCACTGTATATATATATTCCTCATTTATGGAGAGGCTAGAAAGTTATTAATGCCGAATATTTTCCAAATAGGCAAATTCTGAACTATAGGACGTTTGTGAGTGTTAACCAAAGGCTGCGGAAAACGAGCACTGTTTTCTCTCGAAATGCAAGTCATAGTACCTATGCATATTTCTGACTTGAGCAAAAATAGTTTTCGTATTCACTAACAATTATACATAACCTACGAAAAACAACTTACCTTCTCTGTGGGTACGTGCTATGTTGGTAGACCAACTGAAGTGATCGCTTACAAACAAAGCGATGTTGTCCAAAGTCACACAATTTCTAATTTTTTTAAAAATATTTCTCGTATTATAAACTCCAGACAAAAACTTTTTCGAAATGTTTTGTTTTTCTATATATATATATATATATATATATATATATATATATATATATATATATATATATATATATATATGTTGTACTATATATATTTACACCTTATATATTTATTTGTATTTCTCGGTTTCCTTTTAATATGAAATGGCAAGGTTTTTATTTTCCTCTTCTGATTCTGCCCATTTACTTCATATTCCTAATACGAATGCGGTGATGCCAAATTTCTATTGAGGTATCATATTGTTTGTTTATTTCAGTCGAATTATCCACAACTCGATTTTCTCGCAAGCAGTCTTTTGGAGACTATTAATCTAATAGCTCAATTGACAATCGAATAATGGTAACTTATTGGTGAGTATTCTATATTTATAATTCCTGTTGGAAACAGAAATATTCATCAAATATCTTTGGAGCCACTTATATCAAAAGAAATTAACTTATGATTCGAATAGGTGCTTACCTTTTTCCATTTGAATGTGTAGGCAACATCCATAAGGCTGAAATCTTGCGACAAAACTTCTCCTTTATATATAATGTCCACCTGAAAATGAATGAAAAATCAAAATGAGGATGATTCCACATAATAGTTAACTAAACGAAATTATTGATTCTATAAACCTGATGGGACCAAGTTTATCCTCGTGCACAAGTCGGTTCATTGTTGACTGTCCAACTCCAGTCATATGCGAACACATTTCAATAATTTTTGTAACTTGGGATGTTAAATTTTGATAGCGAACAGCGTTGAACACATTGAGAATGATAATTTTCTCAATTTTAGAAAGCGCACTTTTACTAGGGTGAAGTGGGATAAGTGTAATCAGAAAAACGATAGTTACACTTTAAATTTTAATATCAAGATACCCAAAAGAGATATGTTTCTGATTTTTCACAGTAGTAGTACCTATCTAATTGTTAAATAACTGAAGTATTTTATTTTTTTCTACTAGGCATAGTGAATTTTTTATAAACAAAAATAATAAGTTATGTTCGCTGATTACATTTACCCCAGCAATCGGGGCAAATGTAATCATGGTTTACAATTCCCATATGCATCGTTTGCTAGAGTATTTGGGGCAAGTGTAACAAAGTAAACATTATGCAGTTTCACCAAAAAAAAATGTATCCTAATAGCTCAATCCATAAGGACGTTATGAGCTTTTTTGTGGAATGCATACAATTTGCACGTTTGTCTTAGAAACGTTTATTGAAATATGTGAACATAACAAACTGTACAATGTAGTTTTTTCCTTTTATTTTACATCATATGTAGCGAATGATACTGGAAAAATTAAATCTCCTCTTCGTCCTAAATTTCGTTCTGGTAAAACTAACTCGATGTCTGATGCAGATACTTAGTGATGGTCAATTTGTTCAGGCCAATGAAAAATCGATTGTTGCGAGTTTTGGTCGGATTTTTTCAGAAACATAATCAAAGGTTGTGATTCGTCATCAAAGGCTGTTATACATAAAAAATTATATTTTTCTTTCCTTTAAATGAGACCAGAACCCAATTTCCGACATCAGGTTGTTTCAAGTCAGTGAGTAACAATTCGTCTTGTTTATGGGCTTCCTCTTCTTCATCTAACCTTTGTGAATACGTTGCCTAATCTTCCTCTTCCGACTCACTGTGGCTCTGAATTTGGGTTTCGTCCTCCTCATCAGAAGAACTTGATAGAATAATATTTTTGGGTTTCTTTTTTCTTGTTTCAAATTTTTTCTTTTTTGCTAGATTTTTGATTTTTTTGATTCAATTCTTGCTTTTCTTCTTCATCTTGCTCTGTTTTTTTTTCTTTATCTTGCTCTGCTTTTTTTCTTTTTTCTATATTTTCCTGTGCCGTGATAATTTCAGCTCCAAAAGCTACTCTTTTTCTCTTCTCATGAGGTCGGGGGGATTGTCTTACGGTGTCTAGCAACAAATCTTCGAATGACACATTCATTTTACTTGGTCCTGCAATCGGCTCTGGTTCTGGAAGTGGTTGCTGCTCCAAAGATGGTGCTTCTGTCTCTTGCTGTTTGCTTGTGCATCGGCTGAAGCAAATGACTGGAATGTGGGGGTAATTTGAGGATAATTATTCTAGGCTGGGGCGAATGTAATCACTGATTATATCTACCCCAGACTCTGTGATTACACTTACCCCATATATATTTTTTGATGGGGTAAACGTAATCGCTACTAGGTTTCTTTTTGTTGGCATCCAAATCAAAATCTGACAGCAGCATCCGATTCCTTGTTGGAAATAATCCAAGGAAGCAAAATACCACAATCTTATTGAATTATTTGTATTAGCAATATTAAATTAAAAATTACAATAGATACTCGCGCAAGTGAAAACACAGTTTAATATATAAATAACTAACATTTTGAACTAGGACCTTGAAAAGGATTGAAAACATAATATGAAGGCAAAAAAGTTACACATTCAAATTTTAGATAGAAAAAAATTAAAAACGATAATACAAAAATTAGGGCGTGCCCGATTATACTTGCCCTATGATTACGCTTACCCCACTTCACCCTAATCCGTTTCCCAGCAACAAATTCAGAAACACTAGCCATTTTCAAGAACGAACTTTCCCAACAACTGCCGGAAATTAACTAAACATTTAAAATTCGAGGCGCAGCTAAACTAGCTGTGCCTCCTGTACCTAAGCTTATAATCGTTTCCTTAGAAAAATCCTCCATTTGTGAAACGAATCCGACCATATTGTTATCTTATCGCAGGGACGCATTTATATCTACATAATATTACTTGTTAAAAAAAACGTTGAAGTAAGGAAACGATAATCAGGTAGGTGATTGTAAATTTATTATTTTATTGTACCTGGAACATGAAATTACAGATCATACTTAAGCGTAGTCCATTGTTAGGAGCTAATCATATTAAGAGTCACTAAGCTGGTACGAAATCTCTTTGAATCAACTTTACAGGGTTATTGGTTATATTTGGACCAATAGGTATCCTCCTTATTTGAAGAGCTAGAAAATTGGTTAAATAAAGAAAAGTTGTAGCATTTTTTCTGAACCGCCAGGAAATGTAAATAGAAAAACAATTGGCGTCGCATTAAAATGTATTGATATAAACTTTTGTTTTTTTTAATGGGACGGGTATGTTATTGCATTTTTGGGTTCTCCGGAAAATTCTAGATATGTTTCATTCATGATGTCCTATATCCACATTCCTATCTTAATTTTTCATAGGCTATCCAATGACATCAACTCTAACCTTGTACGCCTATGGAATACGGCGAAGACGCGACTGGGTTTTACAGTTCAATAATGATTTATTACTCTCTCACATTAGGAAACAGAGTATATCTCTTCATATCACTATCAGAAAATCAAATCGCATTTTCTCATCAAAAATGTATTATTCCTCAAGACAGCTGACTACAAAAACCCATACTGTCATTCTACAAATTATATTGGAAGAGGTAAAAAACCAACACAAAAACAAGTATAAAGAATACACCAACTATGACAAATCAACCAAAATTATACAAGACACCTCATGGGACCTCGTATATACACATAAAGACCCAAACGCCGCAACGAATGCCTTCATTAATGAAATAAAACTAGCAATCGAAAATTGCACTGAAAAAAAGTTAGTTAAGCGCAAAACTACGCCCTTTGCCCCGTGGCTCTCAAATAGTATGTTGAGAAAGATAAACAAAAAAAATGAAATGCACGAGGAACTAAAGATCCATCCTGAAAACCAAACCCTAAAAAACGAATATAAATTATACAAAAATAGACTCACAAACAAATTTAAAAAAAACAAACAAAACTATTATGAGCACAGATAAAAAACAAAAATCAAAGACAAAATATTTGTGGGACATGGTACGAAAACTCCGTGGGAGGAAACACAAAAAAATAAATATTGACACTATCGCGAATGAAAATGGAATTCTACTAACAACCAATGAGGAAAAGGCAGACGAATTCAACAGAAATTTTGTGAGTTTTGGGAAAATACTTGCTGACAGAATTGAAAGAGACCCTCACTTCGAGAGCACGCCAAAGATCCTGCCCAATACTATGCTACTAGCCCCTACGAATGCAAATGAGATATACAATTTGATAAATGAGCTCAAAAACAATAAATCGCCTGGAATTGATGACATACGAACAGAACTTTTGAAAGAAATATCATGCCATATCTCTACCCCACTAGCATACATAATAAATGAGAGCATTGAAAAGGGAATTTGGCCTGATGCCTTCAAAATATCTATTGTTATGCCAGTATTTAAAGATGGCGACAGAACATCCGTAAGTAACTATAGACCAATTTCTCTCATTAGCCACTTGGCAAAAATATTCGAAAAACTTTTAAAAAACAGAATAACTTCATTCATGAATAAATTTAACTTGTTGTCTGATAAACAATTCGGTTTTAGGGAAAAAACCTCAACTGTGGATGCCATACTCAACCTAACAAAAAAAATCCATATATCTCTAGAAAGAGGTAGGCCTATCCTGTGCCTATTTATTGATCTGAGTAAGGCTTTTGACACTGTGACACTTTATTAATTCAAGCGTTAGAGAACTCGGGCATCAGAGGTATAGTGCTAAATTTATTTGAGAGCTATTTGAGTTCAAGAAAGCAAGTTGTTAGACTGGGGGATAAAATAAGTCAAAAACTAGACACTGAATATGGAGTACCACAAGGAACGGTCTTGGGACCAACATTATTCAATCTATACCTTAACGACTTATTCAGCTTGAAAATAAGTGGAGAAATAATAGGTTTTGCAGACGACACTGCTGTTTTGCATGAAGCAGATACTTGGTCAAATCTAAGGAAAAAAGTAGAGAAAGACCTCAAGGTAATAAAAGACTGGTTTGATCACAAACTCCTTACCATGAATATCAAAAAAACTAAATTTCTGCCTTTTAGCTGTAATGCTGCCGGCATGACAAATATGCAACAGATCAATATAAACATCAACGGAAGGACACATGGTATCCAATCAGTGAAAGAAATAAAATACCTAGGGGTATATCTAGATCGGCATCTAAGACATATCAACTACGTGATAAAAAAATTACAAAATATAATATTTACCCTCAAACACATGAAAGAGTACCTACCAACGGAAAACTTGAAAACCTTGTATTTTGCCCTTGTAGAGAGTCATCTCAGATACGGAATACAGGCATGGGGCGCAGCTGCGCGTACATAAATCAATTCACTCGAAATTCTACAAAAAAGATTCCTGAAAATAGTTATGTCAAAACCGCGTAGATATTCTACTGAGGATCTGTACAGTACATCACAGATTATGGATATTCGTCAGCTTTTCTTTTTTAATACGTGTATAACGTATCATTTCAGTATAGATAAAGCACCTCACCCCTCTCATCAGTATATGACTCAGGGGCGCCAACTTCTTACCCACCCATTATTGAAAAAATCACTGTCACAGAGGAGCTACAAAATGTATAACACCATCCCTGAAAGCATAAAACATATTACCAACAAAGTTTTTTTTAAATGTACCTGAAAAAGTTCTTACTGCAGACTCCCAGAACATTTTTTATTACCATGATAGATTCCAATGGTTGATAAAAAAAAAATAGATAACTGTACCCTATTCTTCACACATTAAATTGTATTTTTATTTTATATTATTCTATTGTATCTCATAGTATTCTCAACTATGGGTCTTTGTGTCTTATTGTATTTTTATTACTGTATTTTATTATGTATCATGTATTTTAGTATTTTAACTGGATTCATCATTTATTCTTTTTTTTGTTTAATTTATGTATCTTATCTGTATTTTTTATATATTTATCTGTATTTTTTATATATTTATCTGTATTTTTTCATTTATCTTTTTTATGGAAGACAAGTGCTTGCACTCATCCCTTTATTCACTCCTAACATGTAGCCTTTTAGCTGTATTTATTTATCATGAATAAAGTTATATTATTATTATACAATAGGTGTATGTTGGTCGCATATCCATCGAAAAACAACTACTTCCCTGGCTAATGCCTCGACGGACGTTTTTCGGTGGATAAAGCAAAGTCCACAAGGTACTTTGCAAATGTTTGTTGCGAAATGGATCAATATTAACCACTTCACTCAGGCTGACCACCTGTAGACAGGTTTCGGGGTATTTGCCCCTCATCAGTACAGGGTGGGTCAAGCAGACACTGCGTTCAGTGTTACCAGGACTATTTTTGCAGTTGCACCACAGTAACCGAAGAAAATGTACCACTTTGTACCACACCTAATGGCACATGCGCGTTGCATTATTACTTGGACATGGCCACAGAACTCATAATTCCATATCTCTCTCTAGGTTATGGTCGTTGCTTCACATTAGCGCATTCGACGAAAATTTTATATCTTATAATTATATTCTGTGGACATGACCTCAGAGTGTATTACTCTGAGGACATGACAAAACGCGCACATTTTGAATTTTTTTTTTTTTTTTATGTTCGGGTTCCCACGAAAAGGGATATCCTGTAATGTTCAGAGAACATCGTGGGAACCAAGGGAAAGAAGGTAGGAGTTGGTGTTCTTCTTAAATTTCTGGAGGTTGTATGCCTCGGGGAACACCTCCCTAGGCAATGAGTTCCAAAGCCTCGCTGTTAGTTGGATGAACGAGTCTTTGGAAAGTGATGTTCTGCAGGTCTCCGAAGTGACCACGAAGGGGTGTGATGACTGAACTTGACGGGTTAGTCTCGAAGAGACTGCCAAAGCAGGAACGATTGTTGATATTTCAGAAGAGCATCGCCCATGAAAATATCTATAAAATAGAGACAAATCGACAACTTTTCTACGGTGTTCCAGACAAGTGAGCGAGTTTGTAAGCGAGGCATCACCGACGAGACGAATTGCCCTTTTTTGGACAGAATCCAATAGCCTCAGGATATGTTTAGGTGCCGCGCTCTAAATATGGGAACAGTATTCCAGGACAGGTCGGATCTGTGCCTTATAGATCATAAGCAGCTGGGTGGGGGTGAAATAGCTCTTGGCACGAAACAAAAAACCAAGTTTTTGGGATGCACTTTTGGCAATGGACCTCACGTGATTTTCCCAGGCACATTTTGAATTATCCATATTATGTAATGAAATCAATCTATGAAATTGTATATTTTTATAAATGATGAAAAATAATAGATTTGAAAAAAAAATTAAAACCCAATGAAAGATTCTGGCAAGAACAAAAAATGAAACCTGGAAATAGATAATTTACTTATCACTAGCCGAAACAAATAATATATTCTGAGAAAATCTCAAAAAACAATTCAATACTGGTAAAAATAGAATATCACAGGAAATAAATATAATGTATAGCCAATATCTCATTTCTCACCTCTTCATGTTCAAATGTGCCAATTCAACTCATGTATAAAAAATCGCATATGCCACAGTGCAATTGTCAATTTGACAGCGGCAAAAGTCAGCTGCAACTTTTACAGCGATAAATTAACTCCTATATAAAATGTGACATTTAAAGATGACTGTTTTGTCATTTTGACAGCGATAAAAAAGGTGCATCGTTTTTTATCACCGATAAAAACGCCTGTTGCTCTTAAGCGTCTCCATCTAGTATGCTTACGTCACTTTAATGTCTGCCCTGTCAGTTATTTAAGTATTGTTGATAATTGATACTGAAACATTACAACATGAGTCGTTTTGGGGAAGTTTCGACTCAACGAATAACAAAAAATATAGAAAAAGAAATCCCGCTATCCACAAAAAATACTAAAGCGTCAATATGGAGACAATTTATGGAGTTTTGTCAAGTACGAAATTACGAACTGTCGAAAATAACTCCGTTACAAAAAGTAGCAGATATATTAAAGGACTGGGCCTATAATATAAAAAAGAGGAATGGAGAAGATTATAAAGAATATGCAGTTAAATCAATTTGGAATTCAACTGCGAAGATGATTCAAGAAAAATATTTCAATGAATACAATATTAAATTTGATCCTTTTGCCGACATAACTTTTAAAGAAGCTCGTGATGCAAGAAATAGTAAATGGAAAGAATTACAAGTTATTCCAGAGAAAAGAAAAGTAAGTCCTGTAGCATTGAACAAGAAAGATATAGTAAAAATGGCAAAATTGTGGAATATAGACAAACCAGAGGGATTACAAAAAAGATTATTTCATATAGCTTCTTATGAATTAGCTTGGAGGGGGGGAGAAGCTGCAAACTGTAAAATTTACCATTTTAAAGAAGAAAAAAATCAAGATGGAACTTCAACAAGAAGATTTGAATACAATACAATATTTTCAAAGACGACACAGGGTGGGTCGAAAAAATTGGCAGACTGCAAATGGATAACAAAAAATGAAATGGATGAAGATATTTGTCCCGTTGCATTGTTAAAATTACTGTTACAAAAAAGAAATGAAAACATAACATCTGAACGACTTTTTTTAACTCCAAATCCCTTTTGGAAAAACAAAAATTCTAAAGGTTGGTACAAAAATGTTCCACTGGGTATTAATACGATTTCTACTTGGACCAAATATTCTGCAACTAAAATTGGACTCGACATTACAAATAATAAAATTACCAATCATTCTAACCGTGCTAGTACAGTTTCCCAGTTAGCCAAAGCAGGAGTAAGTGACCAACAACTTATAAAGATAACGGGACACTCATCATCATCTTCTATTAAACCCTACCTCCAAATTGATCCTGAACATCACAAAAATCTTATTAGTTCCTTACGAGCCTCGAGTGAGAAAAATTCAAAATGAATATTCTACATGTGTGAATACCAGAGAAGAAAATTTTGAAATCAGTACACCAAACCAAACAATTTATAAAAATTGTGTATTTAATAACTGTTCACTTAAATAATTTAATTGTATCAATAAAGATAATTATTGTTGTTGTTCATTCATATATTCGGTCGTTAATTTATCTTGCCAAAAAACACTCTAGCTTTTCTTTCAAGGATAAATTTCTTTTTAACTCAAAATTTTTCCATCAGTAATTTGGCTCGAAAAACTGACATTTGACAAAATCAATTTTTCTCGTAAAATTACTGATTAGCAAAATTATTTCGTTACAAAAAGAAATGTATCCGATAAAAAAAAGCTCTTGTGTTTTTACTGTTGACAAATGCACTAGTTGTTTTTTCACTTATTCATTTGTTTATCGATTATCGCGGTGTTGGTTGCCAAAATAAATAGTTTGACATGTTTGTCAACAACTTATTGAATTTCTAAGCACTAACAATGAGTCGATTCGGTGAGTCAACGAACGCCGAAATTAGTCAAATTGTTAATACCTGTGTGCCTACTAATACAGTTGCGACGCAACCATCAATCTGGCGACAATTTTCTATGTTTTGCGATGCAAAAAGATATAAATTTGAGCCAGATACTTCCATCGAAAAATTGAATGTAATATTGCAAGATTGGGCATTTAATATGCGAAAAGGCAATGGAGAAGCGGTAGTTAAAACAATATGGAACACCACCGCTAAAATGCCACAAAGTAAATATTATAACGAATTCAATATTGTATTTAACCCTAATTATTATCAATCCAATTTGGAAGCATTTGCTGGAATGGAATTAGCAGAACAGAGCTAACGCCATCTCAACACAACTAGTGTAACTAATTTTTGCATTGATTTTACTTGACCAGCCCCCCTGTGGTATAGTAATGTAATCGTGCGAAAAAAAAACGAGGTATCGACGGAAATTTTGAGGTCCCCCGAGACGATTCAGACCATGTCCAGAGTGAAGTCTGCCTCTCTATAATCTTCCACGATAACCAATCGAGCTGAAATTTGGTATGAAGATACAGTTCCTGCCCGGAATGCGGCCATTCGTTTTTGGCTGTTATCTGTCAAAAGGAACTGTCACTATTAAAAAATTACAGAAACTCTACCACACGGAACTTGACTTGCAATATGCCATTTGAAAGCCCTTGGAAAACTGTATCCAGAACAGTCCGAATGTTTAATTTTTAACCTGTGCGGTACCATCCGAGACGGCCGCTCACCCGGGCTTTGACTAGTACGACCCGCGTTTGGTGCAGGACCGCTCAATTGACTGGGGTCAGAAATCTCACTTGGTCAATTGGCTGTTGAATTGACCGATCAAACTGACTTCGTACAGCCCTAATTTTTTTTTATCGATGTTTTATTTCAAAGTAACCCCACGCTCCCGAGGCCCATACCGGTCAAGTTCTGGGGTGTCCCCAGCTGATTTTTTTTTGTTATGTCAAGTAATTGCCCTAGATCGCTACCTAGTGGACAGCCAAATTCACCACCTCACTCATTAAATCATCACAATGAAAAACTTCCCGATTATATTAGAAATGAGAACTACACCAAATTGAATGGTTAATACCCAGCGTTGTTTCATTATATCGAGCTGACAGGTATCTAGGCTAATTTTAAATAATGGCAAATTTCTATTATTGGAACTCGTGTTTCATTAAATTTTATGCACGATTTCCTATTTTATTGAACTGTAGTGCATAAACACGGTTGAAACAGTTGTAATGCATGCGAACGAACCTTTATTACATCGTAATGTTTCATGAAATAAGCATGTCAATCTAGTAGTAGCAGTTTAAATGATTTTATTAGATTGGATATAATTATTCATTACTCAATATGTGCTATTATTACTAGTACAGCTTGTTATAGTGAAATATGACGGGTGTGAAGTTATGCACAATCACAAAATACACTGAGAAAATTGTAACTCTGCCACAAAAATCTCTTTTATACGTTAAAATAACAATGCAGGGCTTATTCCATTGCATGATCAAATTATGTAGGTTGATTCATGTAAAAAAATATATTTAGAATGCTTCGTCGCCCCGAAGGCGGCGGTGTAAATGGCTGTTTAGAGTTTTTTCGTTGGCAGAATCGAATTCAAGAGGTTTAAATATATAGCACCTAGTTTTCAAAATTCCAAAATTGGGAGTTGCTGTATATGGATACTTCAGTAAATTTTGTAATATTCTGTTTATTCACTCTGTAAATTAATAACAAATAACATTTAGGTTTTTGTTGTTGGATAACATATGTCAATATGGCAATTTCACATTGATTTTGCCATGTTTTCCTACCGTATGAAAACAATTACAATCGAAACACGCCGTTTAAACAGTTTTTTTTTCAACATTTCTTCTCAATTACACCCCCGCCTTTGGGGCGACGAGGCAATCTAAATATCATTTCTTATATATAATCAACCTACAAAATCTGATCATGTAATGGAATAAGTTAAGTTCTACGTTGTCATTTTAACGAGGAACAGAAATTTTTGCAGCAGAGTTACATTTCTCTTAGTGTATTTTGTGGTTGTGGATAACTTCACACACGTAAAATATGAATTAATAATCAGTATACATTATATTAATTCATGTTTTCAACAAAAATGCTGATTCATTCGATGATCACAAACCTAGTTTTTTTAGAGTGAATTAGAACAATATGGATACATGCAACGCTGTTATATACCCAGTAGTGGGTCTTTTTTTTCAATTCATGACAGGGTATCCTTTTCTAATATATACAAGAACCAAAGTTTTTTGTCTGACTGTCATATCGATTTTAAAAAAATAGCCAGTTTAACAGCTGTTTCATTCGTACTCACGTTGTCCTACCGATAAAACTGCACAGCGTAAATCCAATAATTTCATCAAACCAAGTCGTAAATATGCAAAGTAGAGCGACTATCAAACGGGACAATTTGGACGAACACGCGAGATAATGTTTGTCTTTGTTTACCTCCAACCGTGTGAAAATGGTTCAATTCAGCATCGCTAGAAATGGTAATGTGTTTTCCTTTTGTCGGTTATCGATAATGAAAACAACTCAAAGGAATAGTGAATTAGGTGGTATTTAATTAATAGCGAAATACATTTTACTACAGAAAAATCGAATTAAACGGTTTTCTTCACATAAAGGATTCAATATAAAATTGAACCAGAAAATGGTAGTTTCTTTCTGTCACTAGGTACCGCCAGTTAAAGTTTATCTTTTCCGGCGTACCTATAGGTGTTACAAGCTCGATGATGGTTTGTTTACGTTGTGTCTCACTTCAGCCAGAGTTCTTTGGACCTTTGGCTGGTTGACTACTCCGTACTGATGAGGGCCAAGAAGCCTGAAACCGGTATGCGGATTGTTAGGTGAACACGACATAAATTAAACATAATCGAGCTTATCAGAAAGAAACATTTGCATTCAATGTCCATTGATATTATATGGAAGTATGCATGGATTTTCAGGTGAATATCATTCAACGTTCTGCGTGGTATTTGCCAGGAAAGTAGTTGTTTTTCACCTGAGATCTACCATTTTCTGGTTCAATTTTATATTGAATCCTTTATGTGAAGAAAACCGTTTAATTCGATTTTTCTATTCATTCCACTTCACATGGCACTTATCTTTTACATTTTACTACGTTGAATTTCGTTTCAAGAAATATTCAATAGGGTATGGTATGGATCAAAGTTATTTTGCACTGTTTCACAAGATCAGAAATCTCAAAAGAGTAACAAAAAAGCCTATTGTTAATTTTGAATTTAACTTGCAATTCGGTCGAAGTGGACTTGATTGACATGTGTCATTCTAAATGAAATATGGAAACTGTGTTTACACCAATAGGAATTAGGCGTGGCTAGAGTTTCAACTCTGCGGCTGGTTATGAATCAATTTTTGTTATTATTTTCTTTGTAGAAACAAGTCGACGGATCAAATTTTGAAACGGTGCAAAATAACTTTGATCAACACTATACATTAATCGAATCGGTATATTCAAAACACTATTGCAGACGTTGATGTTAATTAGTCGTGGTATAGTCCATCCAATATCAATTGCAGAAGCTGTTTCTATAGGGAGCAAATAAAAACTCAGTTCGCTAACACGAGCGTATATGCGAAGAAACGGAACGAAAAATAATCTGTACTACTTGTATACAGTCTCCGTCGGCACAAAGAGCCCGCTGGTCAACGTGGACTTGAGTGACTGCTGTGTTCTACAACCGATTCGTCTGGGCCAATCAAGTCGGACATCAATGCTTGCAGGTGTGTCTATACGATGGGAGGTCATAAATCACGCATTATATTTGTGTTTTAATAGCTCCGAAAGATTAAAAACCAGTAGCGTCTGTGGTCTTGGTGTGTGCCGATCGAAATACGTTTTAGGATATTAAAATATCTAAATAAAATTAGTTATCTCCGCCACTGCTTCTCACAGGATTTCGCCGCAAGACTTTTTTATGCATCTGCAATTGATATTGGGAAAACTATACATATTAATCAAAAACAACCCTCTATCAGCGTCTTGGTGAACACACAGGAATTTGTTATGTGTAATGTATGAAAACATATTTTTATTCGATATGTTTACACATTGTTGTAGACAATCTCTTTGAAATTATGAAAACATGGTCGAGGTAAGAAATATGTCCATATTAAATTTTCCTTGTAAAGTTTTTTAAAAATGTATGCGCTGTGGCACTTATTTCTGATTTGCGAATCATTGCTCACTCATCGTTATTCAAGATTCAACCATGATTTCGTTCATCGTAATCAATCATTGATTATAGTGAAAAAAAAACAAAAACCAGTTCCCAAACATTTAACGCTAGTTTAGGACTCCACAAAAGGCGAACAACTTCAAGGAAATGAAAGAGAGAGCAATGATCTCTAATACTTTCAAGTCGTAATCGTAAAATACTTATTAATATCTGGTATTAAATCTGCTATTATCTCCCAGTAAGGATGCTTCGGGATTGAACGAGATCCTGAAGATTTAATAATATCTTGCTGATGATTTTTTTTCTTGTGAGCGGTAAAGATTGATTGTATTGGTTGTTTCAGTTTCAGTAGCAATTGGATAATTGAAACTCGCTACCTACAGTGTCAACGATTCATCGATGAATCTCACCTTCTTCGGGGATATAGTATAAACAGAAATAGATAGGTACTTATCGGTACGTATACGTAAACACGATGGTCATATAAAAAAACCTATGGCGCGGCTAGTCGGGAATGTAGATTTCCCTGAATCTAATATTTCTGTACAATCTAATTCACATATTATGTATATACAGGGTGTTTCATAATTGAATGCTGATCCTAAAGGGCGATACTCCTTGGATGATTTCAAGAAAAATTCTTCATATGAACATAGGCTCGCAATCGCTTTATTTCTGAGATACAGGATGTTGAAATTTAACAAAAAAATCAGTTTTTCCCCAATATCTCTGAAACCGCTTTGTCTTTTTTTTCAATTTTGGTACATGCAAAGTACGCATAATTTTTTTTTCCATGATAAAGGATTTCATAATTTTTATCAGTGGCGTCCCTGTTAACATGCCCTGCCATATTTTTTATCAAAATAATGATACGCCACTGTCTTTATTTTCCATATAAACATTATTTTTGTAATTGTCCTCTATCTTCTCATAAAAATGGTCTCCTGCTTTTTTTTCGTCCGGCGAACGGTTTTTGAGGATTATCTTGTGGGCTAGAAACATCTAGTATGCTGAGAACACATTTCGTTGTTTTCAACATAAACAATTTTGACACTTCTTTAGCTAGATACGTGATATTATTTACGTTATAAAAACTTGTTTATTAAAAAAAAACATGGTAAATTTTACAAATACCGAATTAGCAGACATGCATTACTTGCATGGGCTTGCTGACGGGAACGCATATGAAGCCAGGCGACTGTATCAAGAGCGCTTCCCAAATAGAATGGTTCCTGATGCTCGAACGATTTCAAGCACCCACAGAAGGTTATGTGAAACAGGAAGTTTTGAGCCAAATCATCACTTGAAAGGAGCACGTCGGACTGCAAGAATTCCAGCAATTCAGATAGCTGTTATAAATTCAGTTGACGAAAATCCTGAATTAAGTACGAGGCAAGTTGCCAATGATTTGAATATCGCCCATATTCATGGTTATTTATTACATCCCTATCATATTCAACGGGTTCAGGCTCTACTTCCTCGAGACTTTCCATTAGGAGTGAATTTCTGCCAATGGTTTCTCCAAAAAAATTACGAAAATCCTTGATTAGACAGGGAAATTTTATTCACGGACGAAGCTAGTTTTACTAAAAACAGGATCAGGAATTTTCATAATAATCATTTTTGGGCCGAGGAAAATTTGCATGCAATCGTGGAATCTCATCACCAGGAGCAGTTCTCATTAAATATCTGGGCTGGAATTATTGGAGATTACCTAATTGAACCTTTTTTTACCACGCAGATTGAATGGACATAATTATCGCCGATTTCTTGAAGATAATTTGCCAATTCTGTTGGAAGATGTTCCTATTTTAATGCGAAATCGCATGTGGTTTATGCACGATGGTGCACCTGCTCATTTCAGTGCTCCGGCACGCGAATATTTAATCCAAAACTTTCATAATAGCAGGATAGGTCATGGCCAGCTAGATCCCCAGACTTAAACAGTCTTGATTATTTTCTTTGGGGACATCTTGAGACTTTGGCGTACAGTCAACCAATTCTAACTAAGGAAGAATTGCGAAACCGCGCAATAGTTTCCTGTGAAGCAATAAGGAATACTCCAGGAATTTTCCAAAGAGTACACGAGTCAATGACAAAGAGGGTTGAAGCGTGCATACTTGCAGGAGGCAGACATTTCGAACAGTTAATTTGATTTTGGTATTTTTGTTCTAAATAGTTATGTTTTAAAAAATAAAAAATGTATTTTTATGCGTACTCATTACAAAAACGAAATAATAGTTATCATAAAATTATAAAAATCTGACCTAGATCCTTTGGTTACCACAATTGAGGAATTAAGACTAAGAGAAAAAATCGAATAGGGACAAGCAAATGAATGTATTTTATTTTCTAAATCGAAAACCGTCCGCCAGACTAAAAAAAGGCAGGATACCATTTTTATGAAAAGATAGAGGACAATTACAAAAATTATATTAATTTGGAAAAAAGACAGTGGCGTATGATTATTTTGATCAAAAATATGACAGGGCATTATATATATATATATATATATATAATATATATAATTTTTGTAATTGTCCTCTATCTTTTCATAAAAATGGTATTCTGCCTTTTTTTAGTCTGGCGGACGGTTTTCGATTTAGAAAATAAAATACATTCATTTGCTTGTCCCTATTCGATTTTTTCTCTTAGTCTTAATTCCTCAATTGTAGTAACCAAAGGATCTAGGCCAGATTTTTATAATTTTATGATAACTATTATTTCGTTTTTGTAATGAGTACGCATAAAACTACATTTTTTATTTTTTAAAACATAACTATTTAGAACAAAAATACCAAAATCAAATTAACTGTTCGAAATGTCTGCCTCCTGCAAGTATGCACGCTTCAACCCTCTTTGTCATTGACTCGTGTACTCTTTGGAAAATTCCTGGAGTATTCCTTATTGCTTCACAGGAAACTATTACGCGGTTTCGCAATTCTTCCTTAGTTAGAATTGGTTGACTGTACGCCAAAGTCTCAAGATGTCCCCAAAGAAAATAATCAAGACTGTTTGAGTCTGGGGATCTAGCTGGCCATGACCTATCCTGCTATTATGAAAGTTTTGGATTAAATATTCGCGTGCCGGAGCACTGAAATGAGCAGGTGCACCATCGTGCATAAACCACATGCGATTTCGCATTAAAATAGGAACATCTTCCAACAGAATTGGCAAATTATCTTCAAGAAATCGGCGATAATTATGTCCATTTAATCTGCGTGGTAAAAAAAGGTTCAATTAGGTAATCTCCAATAATTCCAGCCCAGATATTTAATGAGAACTGCTCCTGGTGATGAGATTCCACGATTGCATGCAAATTTTCCTCGGCCCAAAAATTATCATTATGAAAATTCCTGATCCTGTTTTTAGTAAAACTAGCTTCGTCCCTGAATAAAATTTCCCTGTCAAATCAAGGATTTTCGTAATTTTTTTGGAGGAACCATTGGCAGAAATTCACTCGTAATGGAAAGTCTCGAGGAAGTAGAGCCTGAACCCGTTGAATATGATAGGGATGTAATAAATAATCATGAATATGGGCGATATTCAAATCATTGGCAACTTGCCTGATTAATTCAGGATTTTCGTCAACTGAATTATAACAGCTATCTGAATTGCTGGAATTTGCAGTCCGACGTGCCCTTTCAATGATGATTTGGCTCAAAACTCCTTTTCACATAACCTTCTGTGGGTGCTTGAAATCGTTCGAGCATCAGGAACCATTCTATTTGGGAAGCGCTCTTGATAAAGTCGCCTGGCTTCATATGCGTTCCCGTCAGCAAGCCCATGCAAGTAATGCATGTCTGCTAATTCGGTATTTGTAAAATTTACCATGTTTTTTTTTTTAAATCCTTACCACAGAGAGAAACACCCAAAAAAGAGAATTTCTAGAGATGATCCACATAAAACGGAACCAAAATGCTTTAAATGATAAAACGGATATTAAGGGACTAAGTAAAATTTACCACAAGATCATCTAAATTGAATTTCCACTTCTGTCTACTCCCCTTGCTACTATATATTATCTACATTCTATCGTACCACGATATATCGTGATGTTGGTTTTCAAATTACAGACTTTAAAATAAAAAACAACACCAACTCCTTCATATCAAATTAAAACACCAGTTGAAACTTCTATCACAATATATACTCATCATAATACACTATTGAGTCGTTCCAATATGGAAGATAGATGGCAATACTAAACTACGAAATTCCTAAAACCATCTTGAGATACGTCATTCCCTGTCTTTTGTGTCAATGTCAAACGATCCTATATTAAATATCGAAAAACAGAAAAATTCCCAACTATCTGATGATAAACGAAAAAAATTGGTTTATCTTTTTACTACTCAACCACAGTGAAAACAATACTATTCAAGAATGAATAAACCAAAGAAAGAAACCCACTACACTAAAATCCTTGTGGGTCCAAAAACATCGAACCTAACCCAACCGAATTTGTGCTGACAGGTAATAACACATAATCTTTTTTCACAAGAAAAACGATCTAACACCTCTCACCCTTTTTAGATACAAATTAAGGAAATTTTTTATATCTGATGAAGCTTAAGTACAATATAATATATATGGTTCAAGAACACAAGAAGAATATATATATATATATATATATATATATATATATATATATATACTCTCCCAATATACATATTTTCGAATGCACTCCAAAAATGCACGGACACTTCGAAAAAAAGCCATAAAGGCCATAAAAGTTTTCAAACACTAATACATATTCACAAATGTCACATAAACAAAGTATACAATTTTGCAACTATTCCCGAGGAACGGAACATTCTTAAAACTTCGAAAACAGGTTTTTTGCTCTCATTTCGCGAAAAGAAATTCAGAAGTTCTCCAAACTTGAAGCATGTATATATCGTTTAAAATCATTTATCAGATTTGCAACTACTAGTTGAGTCGAGTTAATATTTATATTTTCATTCGATAATTTAGTGAAAAAGTAAAGATATATTTTCGGGCATTTCATCGAGAGTTTCATCGCTCAAAAATTTTGGTAATTTTCCCGAAAGCATTTTGCCTGATGGAAATTTTACTGAGTGCGATTTGTGGTCTTATTATCTATTACCACGAAAGCGAAGCTTGAGTGGTTTAATCTTTCATAATAAGGCCGCAAATTGTTGAAAGATAAAATTTCCTATAAGCAAAATTAAAAAAAATGCAATAAAATTATCTAGCATGATATTTGAAGAGAATATTTCCCGAATCACATTTGAAACTGGATAAAATTCCAGAATTCATGTAATAATTGAATTTTCACCGTGGAAAATTGAAGGACTCGTGTCCGTTTCTATATGCTTCGTTCTACATATTCATACATTTACAATGATCATTCACTGCTCTTGGACTCGCCCAAAAACCTAAAATATATAGCTATATAAATTTTCCACTATCAAATCAAATATGTTCATATCTGAAACCAATTTTAAAAAAACTCCTTGAAATGAAATCGAACCCGAGCCTCCCGGATGACAGACTGACGCTCTAACCACTACTCCACGCGGAACTGTTGTTGATATTATGAAAATAACTGATTTCAATTATTCAATGCCTTAATTGAAAACCTGAGGCTTTTAACATGCTGAAAAAGGTATTTTGCAATTAAAATATCAAATCACTGTAATAGTTAGTTGGGAATCCCTAATTTAATCAATTTTGAATTTCCTGTTTCCCTATACTTATAGGAATTGAATGCGTTGACATAATTTTGACAGGACCTTAGTGTGGTTTTATCGTAAAACAATATCGAATAGACAGTTGTTTTATCAGTATAAAACAGCGAGATGTGTTATCACTATAGAACTGATCTGATTGGTTCTGTATTTGAAATTTCGGCTAAAAAATAATAAGAGAAATAGTCGAAAAAAACGTTTTTTCAATAATTCCAAAATTTTGAATTTCAGTTGAAAATATCACAATCGCCGATTATAGGTAGTTTATAAGCAAATTAACCACCTCATGCGCGACATGGAACTTTTCGAAAATTGAAAAAAAAAACAGTTTTTGTGCAATTTTACATCTTCGAAAATATTGCAGAACAGGCAAGAGGCTTCATTCGATAATTAATGGTGCCATTTCGATTTGCAACCGCTTCTGATAAACGGAAATGTATTTAGTCCTATTACCAAAAATTATTACGTTATTTCGCTGGTTTTAAGGCCCTTGCTTACGACGCCACTGTGCGCCCCGACAATAGAAGGGAATGGAACGATTTTGGGTGAAAATGCTATTTAAAGTTCCGTAATGAGCAAAACTTTGCGAATTCACATGTTTGATTCATAAATAAATGAAACCAGATACTTTGCAATTTTTTTGAGGGTACTAATTTGCGAATTGTAGATTTTTGCAATTTAAATAAAGATGCGTAGAGTATGACATTGCAAACCTGCAGATATACTATAACTATACTATAACCGACGATTGTAACATTTGCAACCAAAATCCAATACTTTTGTAGTAATTGAAAAACCATTTTGTTCGTTAAAATGTCAATAATGTAAAAATTGAAAAAAAATATGTTCCGTACAAAGCTGAGGGTTGCAAATTTAACAATCTCTTCGGGACATTTTTCCTATTGTTTATTTCAAATTTGCACTTTTGTAATTTTTTTGGACGGATTACTTATTAAACGATACAAATTTGAAAATAGAACAGTGTCCAATATCCTCAAATCTAATCACATAAAGTGAAGCAACACGCATAACACTTTTTCGAGTTTGCGGAACTTTCGGAATTTTTTTCGCGGAATGGCAGCTAAATTTCACGTAATTAAAATTTCAACAGTGTTTCGTACCTTGGAGGAGGTTGCAAAATGAGACTTGTTATACTCTGGGTATACCTTTTTTACAGAAGTTTCAATTCTATTGGGAATTACTATGAATTACTGGCCTAATAATCTGACATAAGATGATTGGGTGGGAGATGAAATTCACTGTTATACCATGTGACTGAGAGAAAGTAAGGTGAGTGAAATAATCTTGACATATCTTCCACGATTGTCGAATATCACTTTGGAATCCACGGATGTTTCCATAAATTGAGTTGTTTTCGACAAAGTATAAAACAAAACCAAAATACTGATAAACGTGTTGTATTCGCAGTACTGAATATATAAACCTACCCTATGGTCTGAAGTTAATCCAAATTTCATCCTTATGAATTTCTGAAGATGTTTCATCGAAACGGCTGCTGGGCACTGCAGAAACCTTTTATCACATTCTCTGCTAGTCTGCTTCTCACTAGTAACAGTACTGTCTTTATCACTATCGACTAACGCGTTGTCTTTAACACATTCACTTGAACTTTTTTCAGTGTCATCTTTCGCAACGCCAGTTTGCGTTTTATCACTGGTTTCACTAATTTCAGTGTTTTTAATTTCACTCTCGTTATTGTTCAAGGTGTTTGTAGGTTTCTTTTCCGAGTCGCTGGTATCCAGATGGACTTGGTAGTACTCGAGAGACAGAGATATCGAGTCGTCTGGGCTCAAGAACTGGGCCTTGTCCCCAACGCAATTAGAGATCTGTGGAGAAAAACATAATCATTAATAAAAATATAATTAATAATTCGAAAAACCATGTCTATCTATGAGCAGTAAAAATTTAATAAACTAACTAGGTATTAACGTATTGAAAACATACTGAAATATGTATTGATTAAACGTTATTTTTTAACAAGGAAAAACGAATATATTCTTGGCGACGTTTCGAATTTTAATAAATGCATTTCAAGGCTGTTATAATGAGACTACATAGGCTGTAAATGTTCAAAATGTGTAAAAAGAAATATATACCACATCTATTCAAACATTTACAGTGAATTTAAAAAATAAGGTAGAGTTGGGTGGAATTAAAACTTATATTTAAACAGACACGGTAGAGATACACGAAAAAATAATTAATTCACAATTAGCAACAAGACAAAATGAATATTGAGATAAAATTCAGAAAACTATCCGTAAAACCATATAGTTTTTATTTCAACGGAGAAAAAATATATCTAAATAAAAACAGAGTTTGTTGAGAAATGTGATGAGAAAAAACATCGACATCCCAATGCGTACCCGCCATAAAATACACATACAGTAGAGACTCGATAATCCGGTTATTTTGCTAGTCCGGATTGATGCCAAGCTTAAATTATGAAATTATGTACCTTGTAATCCGGTTCGCATGATTCGATAATCGGAGTTTGCCTTGGTTAGTGCAGAATGGCAAAACGTAAACATAATTCTGTGTCTCTAAAACAAAAGGGTGAAATATGCAAGATGCGATAATCCGGATTAGCGCTAGCTTTAAAATCCGGAGTATCGAGTCTCTACTGTACTTCACTAATTTTTTGAGTTTTCCACAACAATTCAGGAAACCAAATTTTTCGATATTTCCTAACACGAGTAAAAATAAATAATAATAATAATAACAGTGTTAATACCAGAAGGTATATTAATGGTTTAAACACTGCATTTTTAAATTCGCTTGGTCAGATTCCGATTTAATCATGCATTCATATCTATGCTGTTTTTAGCTTTTTCTTCGATCCATTCTGAAAGAACACCTGCACTCGACTCTATAACAGTTTCCTTATTTTATTCTCAGTATTCGGTATTCGTCTATATTCAGTAGTTGTATGCATTATTGTTCCCTGGTTCGATCTATCTAATAAGGCCTGTTTTTTAAATCATATTAAGGATTTCAAACACAGAAAAACTAACTTTTGGTAAGTCCCCCCAAATACAAACAAACTCCATTGTTACAGAGCCCTGATGATGAATTGAATATAATTCGAAACGTTGGCTCAAAAACTATAGTTTTTCTCCGAATTTATTTATCCACATCCCAACAAACCTCCAGAAAAGTAAACTCAGGATCACCAAACATATCAGTCAATAATAATAACGTTTATTGTGCACAACAATACAGTTGCAATAAAAACAAACGAAAACTCAACTGAATAAAATGAATCCGATTAATGCGCTCACAAGAAATTGTAAATATAGAAAATATTGTTATAATCACAGAAAAGTTTGTATCGTAACACAACTATGACTAGGAATAATTTCATCCATATTCATCTTCCTCTGACAATTATTTTCCGAACACCGGTGTTCATACAGTCATTCACATTGCTCCCAAGGTACAATAAAAGGTAGTAGATAAAATGAACATGAAGCTTCTGTTTTCCTCTTCTAACCTCAACTTTTTTGATCACTTATAGTTAATTTTAAGTCGTGAATAGGAGGAAAGGACCTCTATTAAGGCAAATTTACTTAGTTATTCCTTTGGCCTATTAGGGCAAAATATCTAGATATCCCAATTTTCGACTTCTATAATATTTCCATATTTTGCCCCATATTGGTGAATCTGACGTGAATATTTTCGGTCACTGTATCTTCAATTGACGACATAAGATTTAATTAACTCCATGTAGACGGAACTCATTACGTTTTGCCGCATAAACCCAAGGTAGTCAACTAATGGCTACCTATCCATTTGAACTTTAAGTTACATTTGGGCAATTTATTAAAAATCGGTTGAACACTCGTTGTATTTGTTAGGAAGCGCTATAAACACACACGTTTAAATTTTTTTTACATTTTCATGTTTTTGAACGGCTATCAATTTCAATGTGTATGAATTTTGAAATTTTATGAGTGATATTAGAACCTCGGCATAGGAAGTATGTCAAAAAATGTATGTATATTGCCAAATTATTCATTTGAAATTGTATATCATCATTTATCATCACAATTATAAAATTTTCGTGCCTTTTTTGGAGGTCTAAAAACTAGCAAAATGGGTAGAAATGAAATAGACCGATCATCTTATATGAGAAACTGGTTGAAATATAATTGAGGACGATATGAATGTTAAAAACTTGTTTTATAGATATTTCTAATTCCATTTTAAAATATTTTCGTAGATATCCTGTAACAAAATGATATAAATGATGTGCTCGACAGACTAAGACAAAAAATTTGCTACTAGATTAAACGTATCTATACAGTACATATGTAACCAAAAATAAGATTTTTTGTTAGATTTTACCAAAAATATTTTTTAACCATAAATTTGAGTAATTAATAAAATATTAATTGTTAATAATGAAAGAGAAGGTCCTGTATTTCCCAATAAATTGTTTCTATTACTACTATGTGTTCGTTTGTTGGTTTACTGAATTTATTATTATCTGTTCCTTTATCATTAATAATTAACAACTTTATACAGGGTTAAAAATAGTCATGTGTTGAATTTTAAATTATATTTTCGATTTTTTCAAATAACCTTTACTAAAGATTTTGCTTTAACTTAAATTTAAATATTGTCTTTTTTTAAGGTTGAGGGTACTTCCGACGTGAATGCGCCACCAAACTTACAGGAACAAAGTATTTCACAACCTTTATAGTCACTTGCCAGTCTTTCCACTCTAGATTGCAGGAAAAGAAAAGCAGCGTCAGAAACAAGGTCAGCAAGTTCTAGTTCTGGATCCTTGTCATTTTTTGTCGTACGCACTAGCAAATCTACTAAATACGAAATTGACAAACAGATTGCCAGAGCCCTTTACGCTACAAATAGTAGTTTTAACTGTATGGAGCAACCGGAAGTAAGAAAAGCAATAGCTCTTTTACGGCCTGGATACATACCACCCTCTCGATATGATGTTTCTAATAAATTGCTTGATGAAATTTATATTGAAGAAAAATAAAATGCTTTGAAAACATTTGTGCGTCACTTGACACATAATGTATATTTAACAGAAATTGCAACAGCACTCATAAATAAGCCTAAAACCGAATATAACTGTACTGTATGTAGTTTTGTAACAGATAATGCAGCTAATATGGCTGCAATGCGACATCAAATAAAAACATTTACTACATATGGTTGTGCTGAACATATTTCAAATTTACTATGTAAGGATTTGGAAATAGCTAAAATTAAAGAACATGTTGTTTACATTGCCAAATACTTCCGTAACAACCATTTTGCCTCTGCAGAAAATGCCAAAGAAGGCAATAAAATAGTTTTGCCAAATCATGTGAAATGGAATTCGCTTGCCAACTGTTTAAACGGTTTCGTTGACTCATGGCCCATATGTTTCAAAATTGACAATATTATAAGAGGACAAATTTCAAACATTCACTTAAAAAGATTACCTAACAATACTTCAACCTATCTCTATCGCAATAGATAGACTACAAAGAAACAGTGCCAGTCTTTCAGATGTTGTGCATATTTTAGAGCTAAAATCAAATTAACAAATTAATTAAAATTACTTTCAAATCCAAATTCATATTATTAAAATATTATAAACCCATTTTGACAAAACTGACATAACTTCAAAAATTTAAGAGGCGTTAACCCCATATCATTTGTTGACATATCTTCTTGACCCAACAAAAACTCAGCAAATACTAGCAAAGAGTCAAAAATATGTTGCTTTAAAAGCTGTCGAAGAATTATATCCAAATAGTAGTTTACTACCACTCATAATCAAGTTTCTTGCCAGATTAGAACCTTTCACTGATATTATGTTCTATGATGATATTCCTCAGAATGTAAAACCCATAGATTGGTGGAAGTCACAACAAAATATACCCATTATTCAAAAAGAGATCGTCATAATTAGACAATTATTTTGTGCTGCCTGCTGCTTCCGCATCAGTCGAGAGAATTTTCTTAACATTTGGTTTAGACAATTACAAACTCAGAAATCGATAAGAAACGGAAAAAGCTGCAAAATTAGTTTTTCTGTAGCACTACAATTACCTAAAATAAACATTATTTAGATACAGTGGTATATTTTTTTGATATAATCAAGCATTAATGAAAACCCAAAGTTTTCATTTTCTCTTAATTATAACTTGTCAGACATTTTTATTTTAATCATGATTTATATTTAAGTGATTTAAATCATGTATTTACATCAATTGATTTAAATGATTTCAACCCTGCATTCATAATATCGTCAACTGTCAACATAAAAAGCGAAAAAAGTTCGATTATACAGATAAGGCTATTTCAAGTAATCCAAAATTGCTAACCTTCGCCAAATTGGACGCCGCGCCGACTTATTCGCATGTCGATATGATGAAAATTTCACCTATAATATTTGTTGTTATCAGCAATTATTCAGCCAATTTCATTTTATGGATACTAATCTAAGATTAATTTTACTTCTCATGTGTTTTTTCACGTTCCAACATGTGTTTTTCCAATCCGCAATTTCTTGAAGAATACTTAATTTCTTGTGAGTACTAAATAAGGGAATCTTTATTTCAAAAGACGATTTCTTTTTTATCAACATATTACATGGAATAAAAAAATAATAATCTACCTATTTTTTTGTGAATCAGCTCCACAATAACAAATTGTTAATGACCATAATTTTATATGAGTCGACCAAACGAATTAATAAGTCTTTCTGATGAGCACACTCCTCGAAAATCTCGTGGGCGACTACACAATTCCCCGACAAAGGAAAAACATCCGAGCACAAAAGAGACACCCTTCACCACGCGTTTCATAACGACATGCTTACCATTTCCTCCTGGTCATTCATCATATCCCTTTCCCTATCAATAACGCTGTCATCGCTGCACGAGCTCGACGCCCTGACGCCTGTACTCCTGTAGAAATCTTCCCTCCTTTGGATTTCTTTCGAGAAAAGGAAAGGTACTAGCTTATAGACCAGAGATTGTGTCTGGGGATCCGATCTGAAAGTGTCAATAGCGGTTAAGTAATTGGTATAATTGGTAGATAAACAGTCTGGAACAGCCAAACGGAATAAATTCATTATTTCAATTGTTGTGCATTTTTATAAAAAATCCCGATATACGTCAATTTCAGATTTTCAAATGACATCCTGCAATGAAAACATTTCATCCCTACTTTCAACCCCCTTCGAGTTACATAATTTTTTAATATGGGACGTAGGGGCATGTGATACATCATTTAAAGGGTATTTTCAGTCTCTATTCAAAAATTTTATTTTTTCGGAATTTGTTTCAAAAATTAACAAGAAAAAATAAAATCATGTCAACGTAGGAAGAGTTCAAAATGCTCGTCTCGAACGTCTTGGCAACATCCTAATCTTAAATAAAACTGTCTTCTAACAACATGGAACATCTGTGGTGTGACCGACCTAATCGCAAGCGTTATTCTTCTTCTTAAGTCAACTAAATCTAATGGTTTAGTTTTGTATAGCATACTTTTCACATAGCCCCATAAGAAGAAGTCCAATGGCGTAAGATCAAGTGATCGTGCTGGCCATTCAATCCATGCCTCCCTATCCACCGATTTGGAAATATTCGGTGTAGGTACTGCCGGACATTGATTTGGTAATGTGGCGGTGCTCCATCTTGCTGAAACCATATCATATTCGCTGGAACTTGTGGGTTTGCTGGATCAGGATATAAATTTGCCAAAGATCGCACAACGTTATTTTGGAGCATTGCTAAATAATTATCCCCATTCAAATTGCCATCAATGAAAACCGGACCGATGACACGGTTTCCAACTATCCCACCCCAAACATTAACCTTTTGAGGGTATTGTGTATTTTCTTCTCTCATTTGTTCATTATAAGATACATTGATTTGATATTTCAGAATATTACTTCTCAACGTTCATAATAGTTCTTTCTAACCAATACAACTTTTTTTCAGGTCAAGCGTTCACAAAGGCAAATTAAAAACTTCAGAATTTTGGTACATGGTACATGGATGTACAAAGGATGGAAACATTTGTACAGCTCACGTATGGCCGTAAACAGTGAAGTATGCAGTCATATTTGGTGCCATATTAGAGGCAATGTCACACACAGATTTGGAAGCTGTGTGGCCAATGACATCCAGTCAAAAAATTTATTGGACGACTGGCCTCTCGCTCAGTTCTTTAGTCAAAAATAAAATAATGTCTCAACTCTAAATATATATATATATATATATATATATATATACTGCAGTCGATAAATATCAGTACAATTACTAACGTCGACCACAAACTTTCGTTAAAACAGAGGCTGCTTCAGATGTATAGATTCGGGATACAATTGATTTTTATTGTAAAATATTATGTTATTTTGCCGCTCTTATTGTGTTGTTTCTGAACTAGTGACTGACGTCACTGACTAATATTTCCGTCTTATGGTATTGGTATATACTGTTTGTATTTGATAAGAATACTATTTTTATTTAATTTTAAAAATGATTTAATGACAACTTCATCTCTTACTAAGCGTTTTCAGTTGTTTTTGTCAATAAATGTTTGTTTATTCGTTGTTTTACTGATTCAGTCGATTGCTCTTAATTTAATACCAATCAAATGATATCCAATAGATATCCAATATGTTTATATAGTACAATTTCGATAGATATCACACTAGTTACGATTTTGACTTTTAATAAATTCATACAGAATTTTTTAATATTACAATACCCTTCACAAGACTTGATCGAGCCTTTTGACAATTGCCTGAAATATCTATAAAGGGAAGGTTGAGATTGAAAAACACATTTCTAAGTATTTTTATCTATTGAGACCAGGATCCTAAAGAAAATTTGTATTCCAATAAATTCAATAACAAGTCTGGTGTAAGAATGTTTTTTGAGGAGGTACATAAGAACATTCATTTGAGTTTTCTCTACTTTTGAAGTGGAAAATATATCAATTGCTTAAACAACTAAATAATTAATGAATTCTATAATTAAATCACCTTTTATTATTTCTAAATAAAAAAAAAAAATTCAACTACCAAAATTCAATATTCAAGCAATTGCTATTAACAAAGCAACATCTGTATGTATATGAACTTCATTTGAAATGGAACTTCCTAATGTACAATAATTCAGAGATCTGCAAGTAGGCAAAATCATACAAATGTCTGAAGTCATCCATGAATGAATGATGGATATTTTCATGAATGTGCACACATTTTTAATAGGTATGTCTACTGCAGACTCTGATACTTGATTTTCGAATCCGTAAGATCATCTCGCTTGATTGCAGCTAACTATGAAGCTCTTCTCTTTCTCGATAAGTCATTTTTACAGGTCACAAACTTGTGATTTGAAACTGAAGGCACTGAGTAAACCCGACTCTATCCTTGTCTATAATGCAAGTAACTGGCGTTTCTCTTCAGTTGAAGCATGAATTTTAATTCAGAATTAAGAAACTACCCAAATTCGCACAGAAAATCACAAAATAAACACTTTTTCCACTATGGTCACTTATTACGTATTACAATGTGTGCCGACAGCCGCCATATTGCTTTCATTTTGACAGGTCGATGGATTGCCTAATTCAAAACTGGTATGTGGAGGTTTTCAGGGTCAGAGATCACGAATATTTGTCAAAATTCATAAATTCAAGATGGCAACTCCAATATGACGACGAGTTTTGTGGTTATACCCCGATTCCACTAAAAATTGGTATGTGAGGGGTTCTGGGGTCGAAGATCATGATTTTTTTGTCAAAATTCATGAATTCAAGATGTCAGTTTTGTGATTATAGCGCGATTCCATTCCAAATTGGTGTGTGAGGGTTTTTGGGGTCGGACATCATGATGTTTTCGTCAAAATTCATGAATTCAAGACGTGTTCTGTTTTTATGGCCAAATTCCGTTCAAAATTGGTATGTGGGTTTCTTTTGGGGTCGGAGATTATAATTTTTTCTCAGAATTTACTAAGATGAATGACTAAAAATAATTGAGTTGGTTTATAATGGTATATTTTTTATTTATTATTTCCTAATTTGTCGACATGCTTCGTGTCACGTTAGACACATCTTCAGGACATCGAGATAAAAAATTAAAAACATTTTGCTGAGATTTGTCATAAAACATGAATACAAAACTCCTTACTGGATTACAAATTTTGAAATTGGTGGAAGGTATTTGGTGCGTTGCTTAATTATTTTGTAGATGAAATGTTTGGGCTAGCTGTTTTTAATAAGTGTGCTTGAAATGAGTTCCAAATTTGGTTGGTGATACCTGGTGTCTGAGAGTAAGATTGCCTTGTCGATCAAGCCAATAACAACAGACCTTCTGTATTTAAATGGTGGGTAACAATAAAAATTCATGTATCTGCCAGAGCAGGTAGGTTTGTGATCCCAGTTGGTGATTATAATTTGATCTTCAATTGAAATGTTCAGGATTTTTTAAAATTCCATATGTAAACCTAATTCTTTCATGGAAATCATTGAAAGCATCAAAATTATGTTGGATTTCATTCTTAGGTAAGAGAAGCAAAATTTATTATTTATAGTCCAAACACGTTTTTGTCCTCTTTTTCTTTTGGTGTTACAAAGGACACACATTCAATGTCTTCATATAATTTTTAAAAAACTGGGCGCTTCTTAAACTGCCACCCGTTGCCAATACACATGCTCCTGATCGTTAACTGCAGTATCTCTGAACAATCTGGCATGAGTATTTTCAAACTGTGTGCCAGATCGTAACAGATATACTAGAATTTGGATACCTTTCGTAATGGGATGCGCGATTTTTCCCACCCTGACAAAATTACATCACATCACAAAATGGGGAAAGTGAAGGGTCCATATTGTCAACAACTTTAATACATAAACGTGTCTTAACTTCAGTATACTCCACTCAGATCGAATAATAAAATTGCGATGCCACTTTCCTTATACTCAAACGTGCGTATATCCTATCAATGGATGGAGATCAATGCAGTGTGACTAACGAAGAAGATGAGCAAATCTCGTATCATTTCGCAACAGCTGAAACGAATCAGCGTGAATAGAGATGATGAAAGTGTTTGACGATGCATGGAGATGCATTCGAGAATTTATTCCGCTCTCTAAAAAATGTGACAAGTGAAAGGGTTCCCGATACATCGAGAGTTTGATTTATAACGTTTCATATAAATGGCGTACTCACCTGAAACATGCCTGCGACTTTTTCTTGTAGATCGTGTTGCAGGTTGGACAGCCAGTTTTGTTATTCTCGAAATATCTCAGAATGCATGCTCGGCAGACTGGAAATAATTCAAAAATATCATGAAGATTCATTTGTGGCTAGGTATTTTATTTATCAGTTGAAATGTTTTCTGTCCAAGATAACGGTGTGCCATGAACTCAAGGGGAAAGAGTTGAAAATATATTTAACAAAGGAGTATAGGGTGCCCCAAACGGAGCTGGGAACAATCCTATTTCTGTTCCATATAAATATCATATACAATACAGGAAGTAGAAGTGAATTCATACGATTTTGCTAAAACGAATTACAAAAAGAAGTAAAAACATTTCCTTTATCAAACATTTGAAAAATAATTATATAATCTTGAAGGAAACTGAGACCCTTTTCACAAGCTTTCATTTTCGTTTCACCTGTCACGTGACAATGCATTTGGTAGAGACAAAAACAAAATGGCGGCTCTAAGATAGCGGACGAGATTTGTGTTTATGGTCCGATTTGACTCAAAATTGGTATGTGGGGGTTATCGGGACCGAAGATTATGAATTTTTTGTCAAAATTCATAACATAAAAATGGCGGCAAGATGGACGACGATATCTGTGATTATGGTCCGATTCTATTCAAAATTGTTAGGTGGGGGTTTTCGAAGTCGGAGATTATGAATTTTTATTCAAAAATATAGATGCACAAAATATAGATGGCGGACGAGTATGTGGGGATGTTTTTTTTATGAAGTTTCTATCCAAAATTGGTATGTCTGGCTGTCCGGGGTCGGAGATTATTGATTTTTTGTCAAAATTCATAAATTCAAGATGGCAGCTCCAAAATGGCGGAAGAGTTTTGCAATTATGGTCAAATTCGATACAAAATTGGAATGTGGGGGTCTTCGGGGTCGAAAATTATGAATTTTTTGTCAAAATTCATAAATTCAAGATGGCAGCTCCAAAATGGCGGAAGAGTTTTGCAATTATGGTCAAATTCGATACAAAATTGGAATGTGGGGGTCTTCGGGGTCGAAAATTATGAATTTTTTGACAAAATTCATAAATTCAAAATGGCGGCTTCAAGATGGGAATTTTTGATTATGGTCCGATTCTATTAAATATTAGTATGTGGAGGTTTTCGGGGTCGGAGATTATGAATTTTAATTCAAAATTGGTGTGTGGGGATGTTAGGGATCGAAGATTATGAATTTTTCACGAAATTAAAATGGCGGCTCAAAGATGGCGGTCAATATTTTTATATGGTCCGATTCTATTCAAAATTGGTATTTGGATATTTTCGGGGTCGGAAATAATGAATTTATTGAAAAAATTCATAAAGTCAAGATGGCGGCTCCAATATGTTGGACGAGTTTTGAGATTATAATGGACCGTTTCTCGTCAAAATTGGTAAGTTGGGGTTTTCGGGGTTGGACATAATGAATTTTTGTAAAAATTCATAAATTCAAGATGGCGGATGAGTTTTGTAATTATGGTCCGATTCTATTCAAAATTGGTATGTGGGGGTTTTTGGGGTAGCATATTATGAATGTATTGTCAAAATTCATAAATTCAAGATGGCGGCTCCAATATTGTGGATGAGTTTTGTGATTATGGTCCGTTTCTATTCAAAATTAGTATGTCGGGGTTTATGGGGTCGGATATAATGAATTTAGTTGAAGATTATTGATTTTATGTCAAAATTCATAAATTGAAGATGGCAGCTCCAGGATGGCGGACGAGTTAATTTTTAGATGGTTTCTTCATTGAAGAACTAGATAGCTCAGAACTCACAGGAAAAAGGTCTCATAATAACGATACTTTAACAAAAATGCATAGATTAAGGCGTACTTACTAGAAAGCACAGAATAAAATAATGAATAAAAAACCTTTTTAAATAATTGCTTTGGATGTGACTTGGGTTATTTCGTGAGTTATAGATTCAAAAGCTTGTCGCGACAAGCTCTTGAATCTATAACTCACGGAATAACTTACGTCACACATCCAAATAATTATTTTTTACTATAACAGCTTGTCTTCAAAAAGGTTTTTTATTAATTGAATGTTAACACTACAATATTTGAATAAAGTTCATCGATACATTGTATATCGCTGACATATAATGTCAAATACTTGGGAATCTTTATCAATGATCATTTGAGATGAAACGTTCTCATTTAATTTTTATAAATAATACACAAATTATTGATATATATATATATATATATATATATATATATATATATATATATATATATATGTGACCTTACCAAATCTGTGTTAGGTCACATCATCAAGAAAACATAATGTAGGTAGGGTACACATTTTCAAATAGATATTCTTGAAACTGATGTATGATAAATAAAGGACTACTTAACAGAAAACTCACATATATAGATTCTGTAGTAGGATTTGAATTATATCATAAATGTATGTATCAAATATTTCAATTCAATTGAAAACAAAAATCATGAATACACTCACGTCAAAAAAATCATCCTCTCTATGACCAATTTCAATAGAAAAATATTTCATGAGATTTCATCTCCGGAACACTATAATATCTCAAATCAACTCGAAAAATTATTACTGGCCTGTCCTATAATACACAATAGAACTAATAAAATGAAAAAAAAAAGTTGGAAAGCTTTCCTTCAGAGCCAAATTATATTTGATTCAAATTGAAATGGTTGAGGCAAGTCCGTTATATTTTGAAACACTCATGTGATTTTCTATATTTATTATTGTTTATAGTTTTTATATTCAGTGGCCGTTTTTTAATACAAGATTCCATTTATTGGTTCTTTATTGATATTGTATGTGAATGAATTCAATCTTTCATAATTTTCATTTCATTGTAAAACATTCCGAACTGATGTTGAAATATATGAAATTCAAATAGTTCAAAAATGTTTAAATATCCTCAGAATATAAAAAGTGCACAATTATGAAGATAAAAAGTCGAAATAATGCTTTTGTTTTTGTGAAGTGATTATAATTTTAATCAATTTATTATTCATTTCAAATGCAATCCAACTGATGGATATAATTTGTATTATATTAATTTTCAAAACAAAACTAAATCACTGATGCTATCCGAATTTTAAGGATTTTCAGTAGCTCAAACAATAAAACAGTTATATATCACTTTATCTCTAAATAAACAGTGGAATATTGCTATGAAATTTCATCACCGGCTCATTTGATTTATTGGCGAAATCATGTTTCTATTCCCAAGCGGAAATCTCAGTTTGTTTGCTGACAATGTATGAATACTTACAAACATGAAAACATTCTGTTAGTGCTGTGGCATCAATCAAATATCCCTCGCAGAGCCTGCAGGTGATAACACTATTCAGGTCTGCAACGAGGATTTTCTTTTGCTCCCTTACGTCCATCATTTTCTTGGCTTTTGGCTCCAGGAAACGACAACTGAAAAATAAAAAGTTGTGAACAATAGCAGGATGATTATGATAATATTAATACATTCATGTGCAGACGAAAATTGAGGTGCAATTTTTAGTACATACAAGCTAGTAACTACAATATATTCACCTCTGCTCACTTTGGTGATCCAAAATCAATTCTTTTCAAGGTATTAAAAGGTAAAAAAAAGGTGTTCTTGTTTTTTCAAATGTTTGGAATTCAATTTAAATCATTCTCAGAGACTTCTGAAAACATTAAAGGAAAAATATACTAAGCAGATAGATAAAATCTAAATTTATTGATTTCTGACAAATTTATTTTACTTTGGTTATAAAAACCACGATTAGGACCAAAAAATCCATCGACTCCATATTAGGCAAAATGCATAGTTGAATATCACTTAGTATTAACTTCAAAAATAGATACCCTCATATCCACTAGGGGTTATAGTTATTTATTAGGCAAAATTTTACCTAAATTTCACCTGCAAAATGTATTCAGGGTTCAAGGACTTTCAAAGATTGTTGTTAAGTAAATATTAACCTAATTATAACCTCAAATACGCTCATATGGTCAGGAAGTGAAGAAGTCGTCAAATGGGTCGTATTTGTACTAATTCTCCTACCAGTATATCGAAATAGTATATTGAAGTATAAGTGGATAAAAAGGGCTTTAAAACACGCGCGATTTTTCGAGCACGATGGCGCAGCCGGAGTGCTCGAAATAGAGCAAGTATTTTTAAGACCAGTTATCCACGAATACTTTACGCAATTTTTTTTTATTGGTGCACTTTGAAATCATATATACTGCTATCATTACTACAAAAAACAGAAATAAGAACTAATAATGCAAAATGGTTGAATTCGTGATGTGACATCAGTATACCTTTCGTTGTCATGGAAATGAGAAAAACATATAGGTATTAATTTGCAATTTGTTATCAAAGATCAATATTTGTTGACACCAGAGCTCAAAAATGAATTATTCTAATATCGATTTATTGAATAGTGAGGCAGAATCGCGGTTAATACCGCGAAAATCCAGTGATATATATAAAAAAGAATATGAAAAGTTCATCAATTGGATGGAGGAGCAAGAGGTATCACATATAAATGAACGAGTTGTTAGTAATATTTCATTTGACGTTACAAGGTACTCCTGTCAGATCAATAATCAAAAATTAGTCATTTAGACGTTTCTCGATTTGTTGATGTTGCCATGGTAACTTAAAAAAAAACGCGCGTTTTTTAAAGTTCGATTTAAACACGCTGAGTTGTGCTTTAAATGGGTAAAATGGGGCACCAATAAAAAAAAAGAACTTATTTCCGCCTTCGAATGAAAAATCTGTCTTCCTCTATTAACCTCAATTTTTTTATCACTTACAATTCAATAGTGAACTCAAGGTCAAGAATAGAGAGAAAGGGCCACTATTAAGGCAAATTTTCAACCTATTGGCCAAAATGTATTGACCGGTGGTCGAAAATAACGTAAATTTTACCTATAAGTAATGTTTGTTGGAAAGTTTCCATCCGATATTGAAAATGCAGCAGAGAAGCAGTGGTGCTCCAACACCATAAAAATCTGAAACGACCTATTCGAAGTTTGGGAAAACGCCCAGAACATTGTGTAAGTTAATCCATTGCTTGCTTACAAGACATCTACTTCGTGGAGTATTTGTTATGTGCTCCGAACTATGATTTGAAGAAGGTGGACATTATAGATATACAAATGTAACAGCTTTCCCAAAGGAAAAAGCTTACGGGTACAATCAATAAACAAAATTGGAAGTAGGTATGGTTTGTAGAGATGAATTATAGCATTTATACGTGTAGAAAACATTTCAGATGCTAGCAACTTTTATACAAATTAGTATTCCGATAACAAGAATAAATATTTAAAGAGTTTTCACGATTACCCAGAGATCCCTAGGTGGAACATTTTCGCTCGACCCCATCCTGTTCATACAGAACTTCGGAAGATATTTTCAACATACAGAAATTTGTAGTGCTGTACAATTCCAGTTGGTATAAAAACTATAAAAAAAAAAAAAAAAAAAATTCTGTTCATACAGAACTTCAAAAAAAAATTTCAACATACAGAAATTTCTGGTGCTTTATAATTGCCAAAAAAAAATATTGAAGAAGAAATACCAACGGAGATGAGAACCTGCTAGCAGCACAGACACGATGTCTGCTTCAGTTTTTACAAATATGGATGTGAGACATACAGAAAACTTAAACTGTTTAGTTCATTAAATACGTTATTGTAAATGTTTATAATATAAATTAATGAGTTCAGTAAGGACGAATATTATTTTTATCTTTTAGCTAGTGCATGAAAAGTACCAGAGTTCTAAATTGAGATGACGTTTTTTTTGTTAAATCAATTGTTACGGAACGTTGGCGACAGAACAATAATTTGTCTACAAACAAAAGATACTTACTTCACTGAATGATTATCACTAAACTGGCTTTACAAAACCACGACACGTGTTTCACTAGGAGATAGCTTCTTCAGGTGTACCTACTGTAATATATAAGTATATCTCCACTTGAAAAAGCTATTGTATGTAGCGAAACACGTGTCGTGGTTTTGTAAACCCAGTTTAGTGAAGTGAGTATATTTTTTTTTGCTTTAATACCGATTTTCATTCTTAACGGTCTTTTCAATTCAAAATGATTTTTCTTTGATTTTATATGTAATTCTTACCTAAGTCTGGAAAATAATTTATCTTTACGGTTTCCACATATTCGATTTTTAAATTAAATTGGAAGTTTCTATAGGCGTCCTACAGAATAAAGATCGAATTAAGTGAAGGTTATTTTATTTTGTTGGATTGTAGGACACCTACACGAAGTTTCTGCTACCCTGTCTGCCTGATCTGATTTCTGAAGGGAAAATATTATAAATAATTGCGAGTACAGTTGTTTTATTGGAATTGATTCAGTGAATGATTCATCACATGCCTTATTTGATTATAATTGATTCCTTAAACACACTAAACTTTGTACTACGACAATGTGGCCCAGATACGTTTCCAGCCAAATGAGGACTAATAAGAAATGGTTTTGTTTTCTTCTAAGGTCTTTGAAATTCATACTAGAACTGAATCTCATGATGCTTAATGAAAATAAATCTAATTTATGAAGTTAGGTCATATATGGTAAATAAGTTAGGAAAAAACAATTCATTCAGAAATATTCAATTGATTTATTTCAATGTGTTTTTAGGAAGGAATATAAACATTACCCACCATTTATAAGTTTTTTTCTAATAGAATGACCGTCCCTAGTGTATCTGTGCAGTTTTAATGTTTGTACATAAAATACGACAATAATGAATATATTTATATCAATTGTTTTGTGCCATTTTCCAGAAATACATTTATAAGTTTTAAAGTTTGATAGCGCGTTGAAATATCCCCAGTACAGTTTTGTTAACAAAGTTAAAGGAAATATATAAATGAACATTGAAAAATCTTATGGAAGTCATACACATACACAAAAGATTGCGACACTAGGCATTAATCAATAGGTATACAAAGAGTATTTTGTGTAGCTTTCAATTCGATGATATTTGAATATTTTATATATTTATGGACATGATAATTTATGTTTTCCATTGTCTTGATTGAAGATATTATAATCATTAAAATCCCTCACATTCGAGGAACATGATTACCGATATGCTACCTCCAAAAAATGGTGGTTTGAGATCAAATGGGCCATGTCAGATTTATAAAAAATGTATCAGAACATTCACAATGGTTTCATCTTTGAGATTAATTCAACAAAACCTATATTTATATATATATCATCAATTTATTATTTAGATATTTTCCAGCTTGGTAAATTTAGAATACAATAAGTTATACTGACTAATTGAATATTTTTTTTCAGAAAGAAAAGAAAAACAATTTGTTATCGCGTTACACCTGTGTATATTTTCTAAATTCGTTCGTATTGTCAGGTTGTGGAAAATGAGTACCGAAAAATATAATAAATAATCAAAAATGACTTTCAAACGAGTTTTTTTTCATTCCGTTTTTACATTATTTCTGAGATTACTAAATCCTGATCCAATGTGGAATTTCGGAAACATGTATTTTATTATCAGTTGTGCTGTGTGCTATATATATATGTATATTAAATTTGATCTACTTCAAATACCACTTATAATAATAAATTAATAGAGTGTTGACTTTCTTGAATTATCTCACGAACGTGCTTAAGAATCGAAAAAAATATTTGTTTCATTGTGCATGAATGTGTAAGATAACATAAAATAGTAGTAATATAGTGTTGATTTTCTTGAATTAACTCACGAATGTGGTTAAAGAATCGAAAACAGTGTTTGTGCATAAATGTGTAAGTTAACATAAAATAGTAGTAGAAATATTGCGATATATTTTAAGGAATCAAATCACATATTTTAAAAGAATATGCGATATTGACAATAACTATTTATTCTGCAAGGCAATATTTCAATGACATGGTAAGGTAAGAACATTGAAATGTTAGGCCATTAGGCCAAGTAACATCCAACTATCTGGAATTTAGTTATCGAGTCACTCAAGTAAAATATTTGAAGAAGGAAAAATCTGACTGTTACGAAAAATTATCTAGACAGTCTCTGATGTCCAACATACACAATGAACAAATATTTTGTTGGTTAACAGGAGATGGAAGCAGTGTTTTTCTAGAAGGTACTTTTTCAAAAAATTATCGAATACTTATTTATACTAAACGGATGGCTGCTTTTTTACAATTACTCATAACGATTTCTGCGACACTTCAATAGAAACGTGCATGTTTATCTCAGACAGAGTTCTCATCAAAATCAGAAAAAAATATACCGAACTTTGAAGTTGAAATCAAGTCAAATCTTTTCTCAGACTAAATAATTGAAAACGTAACAGCAGGTTAGTAGTCGAGATTCAAAGAAGATCTTTCAGAAATTTTGAAGAAGTTCTAGGGTGTTTTGGGTGCGACTTCTTCAGATGAAAGACTTGTATACACATGGATCAGAAACAGACTAGGCGGCAATGAAAGGGCAGCTAAAGTAGGATTGTTCCGAGAAAACTCTTAGTCATACGTCATACCCCACAATTATTCTCTTGAACAGGGATGATACATGTTTCGGACCTATAAATGTCCATCATCAGCCAAAAACTGAGACTAAAATTATGGGATTTGAAAGCAGAAAATTGTTTAAAGTTTAAACAACCCTTGATGTTTATTAAATTTTAAAATTAAAAATGAAAGTACAAAAACAAAAGCCAAACACAAAGACATGTCGGATGACGGGTACTCAATACACAATCCGACCTATCGGCGGGCAACTGTATAAAAAGCGGGATTTCTTTTCAAGCATTAAAATACATACTTTTTTTGAGTATTTGTATTTAAAGAATTTGAGTTTCATTTTTTGGAAATGAATGTTTATTTTCCTTGGTTTGTTTTTCAAAATATACCTATATGACTCATCGTTAAAAGAAATAGGGGGAACTAACACTTTGTTATTATCGAGGGTAATATCATATGTGTTAAGGGTTTTATCTCTCAATTTTTTTTTTGAAATTTTCAAGAAATAATTTTGCCTGGAAATTTGACCGAGTGCCATTTGCAGTCTTATTATCTGATTAAACCACGAAAGCGAAGCTTGAGTTGCTTAATATTTGATGATAAGGCCGCAAATTGCACGAGTTGAATTTCCTAGAGGCAAAATTTAAAAAAAATTGCGATATAATCCTCTATTAGCACGAATGATATTTGATGAGAATATTTCCCGAGTCACATTTAAAACTGGATAAAATTACCAGAACTCATGTTATATTTTAATTCTCAACGGGGAAAGTCGCAATTCTTTTCGATCCACAATCGAAGGAATCGTGTCCGAATAATTACCGTTTCTAAATGCTTCGTTTAACAGATTCATTCATGCTGAAAAAGGTATATTTGAATTCAAATATCAAATCACTGTACCTATGTAGTGAGTACAAAATGCATTACCCAATCAATTTTGCATTTCCTATATAGGAATTGAATGCGTTGACATTTAATTCTGACAGTACCAAGTGTAGTTTTATCGCAAAACAATATCGAATCTACTGGTGGTTTTATCAGTATAAAACTGCGAGAAGACGTTCTATCACTATAAAACTGATCTGATTGGTTCTGTGTTTGAAATTTCGCCCACTTGATTGGCGCAAAAATAATGAGGGAAATAGTCGCTACTAGCTAGGATATGGAAAAAAATACATTGACACAAGTTCCCCTCAACTAAATGATCAAGCATTAAAACATGGAGTAAATCAGATTATACTTGAATATAAAAACAGAATTGAAAATGGAAACAAATAAAAATTACAATTTCAACAATTAAAAATATACAACATGATATAATATCAATCCAAAAAACCCTCTCAAAATAGAATACGTTTGGCAGATGAAATCATTTTGGGGTTTAAAAAAATGAGAAGTTTTACGAAAAACCCTCGAAATATGTAAAGAAATAAGGCATTTGAAGAAGTTCCTGAATTTGAAAAATAAAATTCAACCTATAGATAATAACAACAACTTGATCGATAGTTTAGGAACCAAAACATGTAAAAAAGCATAATGAAACATTTAGAAAAGCCTACGGAAAAGTGATGCAGAAAAAATAAACATACAAACGATCGATTTGAATTCAGTTTACCAGACAGTGAACAGCAACAACAATGCTTATTATCAATGATACTCAACACCAGATAAATAATATATATCTGAATAACGGAAAAAAGGTAGATCTCTATCTGTTTCATTTATAAAGCATAATTTATTATTATTCTACCAAATTATATTGTTCTTAACACATTACTGTTCGTGAATCTGTTTTATCATTATTGTGTGTCATATTATGGTTATTTTTATAATGAATTTTAATATGTATTGTAAACTCATGTGTATTTTTAGCCCTGACGAAGACGATAAATACACGTCGAAACGTCGGCAATTTTTTAAAATTTGGACCACTTTTAATGTCCTTGTTTCCGCTATACCAAATCTCCAATTATAAATCAATTAAATAATCAACATGACAAAAAGAAAGTCGACATAATGTCGAGAGAATATAAAGAAATTCTTGACACAACATCCTGAAATCATTATAATGAAGTCTGAATATTTGGAAGGTATCCAAAATATGGTACGAGACGAAACCACATACCTATGAAGAAATGTAATATGATCCAACACAGAAATATTCATATGGAGAACAGCAAATTACGTTACGAAATATCAAAACGCAGGAACATATCCAGACAAATTCACTAATTTCAGAGCCGGATTAAGAGGAGGGGAAACGGGGCTGCAGCCCCGGGGCCTCCACAAGAGAGGGGCCCCCACAATAGAAATTTTCAGGTATAATTTCCTAACAAATACCGAAGGATATGCAAAATTATATATAAAAAATCTGACAACGAAAGAGCAGTTCTCCCACTTTGTCCTCTAATTTTTCGTTTTGAACATTCAAAAGCGTGTTTCGTATTCTTGTCAAAATCCATGGTTAATATTAATCTTCGATCTGATGAATCATGTGTATATGCGAGAAACAATCACCAAGTAAAACATCATACTATTATACAAAATATTATATCGTATCGAAATTAGCTGTAAAAACAAGAACAATTAAATTTCAAAAAATATATTTTTTTTTATTAAATGGAGGATTTTTTGTCTATGTATTCTTCGAATGACACACGCGATCTAGATTCTCAATGAAATTTAATAATCATAAGCAAAAGAAAATAATATTTCAATTTATGAATATGATTGCATCAAATTATTTATAAGAGCCCTGTACGCATTCCATAATAGAACAAAAGTTGCAAATTCTGTTGACTATTTTTCTGCCGATTCTACAAACACTTTGCCCGTCTATACCTGTTTTTCCTATTTATTGGCGTTGACAAGTGTCCGCTGAGTGGCGCGCTTGCAACAGAGAAATCCCCGAAATCTGAAAGGATGACATTCCGCAACAAATGTAAATCCTTCTGAAAAAGGACCATCAAAAAGACCAATCTAAGCTGTTCTACTATCAAATTCTTGAAAACCAAAATTTCAGAGCTACATTCGCAAACATTGAAATTACGGTTATTATTTTTTGACATTGCTAGAAACCAATGGAAACGTTCAATTGAAATAATTCATATACGTTTTGGCCAATCAATAGTGGGAATATTCTACCTAGAAAATTGTCGCGGGAATAATTTGAGGTATTTTGTTTTTATTGTCGGATAACCTATATTTTTAATTTGACATCTGTCATTAATTTTCATGAAAAGTGAGAAATGAATCAAAACCGGTTTAGTACATTATATAATTTTGCGAGGAAATGTGTTTATGATCGTAACATCAAAACATAATCTAAAGAATACCACACGAGAGTTCGATATAGTAGAAAATAATTATCTAGATTTCTTTCTCAAACTTGTTGGCATTTTGCAATAGCCACTCGAGCCAGTTGGTCTCCCTTGTCTACAAGTTTTCGAAAATCTGTCGAATTATTTTCACTCTCTTGTGATATTACAACTGAGAATGTACTTGGTTTTGATGGTGTCGAATTGCACTGGAAAGCGCTCATTTTCCAAAATGAAAAATGTAAAAAATAGGCGAATTACGATGAGACAAAGCCGCCTATCAAAGTTATCGCTTCTTAGCATTGAGAATGATTTTCTCCGGATGCTGGATTTGACCGAAATCATCAATGACTTTTCGTCGAAAAAAGCTCGCAAGAATCCATTCGTTTACGCTGTAATTCAATTTATTTCTTGTATTTTATTATACCTACATATGCTTGTGTCGAAATAATTTGATTTGTTCCGCAATAAATAAAAAAAATAAAAAATTGTTTGAAAAATAATTAGGGGCCTCCACTCCTTTGTTGCCCCAGGGCCTCCACACCTTTTAATCCGGCCCTGACTAATTTGACATTCTTCCACGTATAATTCATATTTTTTACTACACGCGGGAGAGAAAACTCAAAAGGACTCTCCAATAAAATTCTCGAAAATTACTAAAATTCGTCTTGTCCGGGGTCAAGTTAAATAGGAGGTTCTCCCAGAATATGCAAATCATTGGATCGGTTCCGAAGCCAAAATGCCCTTTATAGTCTCTCGAGCAGGTGTTAGTCGTCGACGAGTAATTGAATCGGTTGTTGGAGTTGTCATGCCTGGCCAGGTCCAGAACGAACCGGCCCCTCCCAACTTGACGCCCACTTCCTACTGACCCCTGCAGCGGTCGATGCTTGTTCTGCTTCTCTATTAACTTTGTTGCTGTTGGTGCTATTAATAACCGTGAAGAATTATTTCTACATGGAAGATTGGTGCGAGCGCATCATTTATTATCTCTGGCATCAATAAAATCACTTAAAAGTTTAACTCAAATGAACGAAAAACGGTAAATTGCATATATTTTTGGTACATTGAATGGTGTTAATAATTTTTAAAATAAACCGTCAGGTTTATGGTATCGCCAAACGCTAGACCAATGACACGCACCAAAATATACACCTTAGTATAAATAGCATTAGGTCTCCGTATGCCAATATCGTATAATTTAATAATTTTGCAATTAGTTATCCAGTTGGTTCAAGAAATGCTTGGATCATGCATAACTGTTTCGAAATAATAATAAAAATTATTTCGTTGATATAAATATTAATTCAACTAACTGGTCATCGACCTGGGCGCATAAGCCATAACTGATTTGATTTTCAAGGACTTGCTTCGAATTATCACAAATTAAACCCCGTGAATCAATTTGGATGTTTATTCGTAGTAATCATTATAAAACTTTGAAATTAACGAATTCTTTCATCAATGGGTAATCTTTGATAATTTTCTGGTTATTGTCTATCTATATAGTCAATACGCTATTTATATTGAATGTTTTAGCTCAGCCACCTTTCTACATATTAATATTAAAGCTAGGACACTGAATATTCAACAGATTTCTTTCTGAAAGCAGTGTGCTTTTTATACAAAAATAGAAACATTGACTTTTTCTCACATAATTACCCACCAAGGACTAAATATTCAAATAAGGTAAAAATTCCATTAGCGAATAAAACAGTAGGTAGGTACCAAATGTCTAGCGTGTCTATAGGACCACGATTCGTAAATATGATTTCAGAAAGGTTATATAGTCTGTCTTTTCAACATTTCCAATTTCTACTAAGCAATCAAAGACATCGTATACATAACTTCTTCAAAAAAAAAAACATGAATACACTAATACCATCATATTTTCCATGCTCTCTAACTGTTCAATATGACAAGATAATTTTATGTCCACCTACTCAGTTCTCTCCGCTATTTAAGCTATTTTGGCTGCTTCAATATTGTTTATGTATGTAAATGGTTATGTATATGTATGTGTGCATTCAATATGTATATGTCTTATAAAAAAATTAATACTTTTTCATGATTTAGTGTTGACATAAATAAATGGGATATGACACGGAAAGCTTTGTGTTTTTTCTTTTTATTTGTCAGAATATCTATGTCAAATTATTAGGATTATTATAACTATTGAAGGTGTTCCTGATGCCAATAACTATTATTATTATTATAGTTAATCAGGAACTAAATTATAATGAACAAAATCAGAGTTTATTTCACAGATAAACTTCTTTCCATCCCTCCTATATCTTGACATTCCATTTTCACATGTGTTTTTACAAAACTGATTTCTTAGCTTTTTAATATTATCTGTGTGGTATCGTTAAGTTATTCAATGATGTTCACTATGAAAGTTCATTATCTATCAGATTCTTATCGTGACAGTTTCAAGCATGAATACGTATTAATTAATAAATACCCCTGAAAATTACATAATTCAGTGGCCGAATGAACATGTTTATCAAAATAGTTTTTTCATATTAATGGTATACAGGGACATCTTATATCTTACGCGAACGATACTGCTATAAACTACGATTCAATGAATGAAAATAAATCACAGATATCCCTGCACGAAGAAAATCCTGTGGAATACTCGACCTATCTTATTCTAGGAAAAATTAAGCTATATCATACTATACTGTACTATAATTAAAAGAAGAAATATATGACACACATGTTCTTACACAGATATTTATACTTGTATGCACAGGTATTTACACACATATTCATTGCTTATCATAATATGAAAAATGAACATACAGTTAATTTCAATAACTATTTAGGAATATTAGCCATCCTTGGTACACTGTTGGAAAAAAGTTGCTTTGGTTTGATGAGAGGGCAGTACTCCTGAGGGTAAATCTCTCAGCATATGATTGACAACAATGTTCACAAGTCTTTTCCTATTGATTTGTTTGAAAATATGAACATGATGTTCATAAAATCAGATGTGGTATCATCTGCCACTGAACGGTGATTTTCTATCTACCTATACTTATTATCTAGAAATTTGTGGGCCCTGTACCACAAAATCAACTCTTTACTACTAGGTGCAGCCAAGATGGTCTTTCAAATCCAAAAATTGAGATGGAGAAATGTTGAAATGAAAAAAAAACAAATAAATATCTACCTTGTACATTTATGCGACTTTCATATGTCTCGCTTTATGCTCTTTTAGGTTTGGGTTCATTAGTCAGTTCAGATGAAGCATTGTCAAAAGAGTTCACATTTTCATGTGAATCCACACTTTGATGATGGGAGTCCACACTTTGATGATGGGAGTCCACACTTTGGTGTGAACTCACTACACTTTGATCAGATCCAAGATCTTCATATATTTCTGAAAATAAAGATAACGTTTGTATTCTTAAAAACTTACAGTTCTAATAAGAATAAACTGTGGCATAGTGATGCGCCAATGGAGGTTCTTGTACCCCTCGATCGTACATGTGAAATCATAATCCCCATATCGCGTCTACGGTAATTTTTATCATTACTATGCAATACAAAGTGAAACAAAAAATACTTACTTCCATTTTTATATCTCAGACACTAATTATTACCAAAATCACCTGCCGTAACATTGCACAGCGCACAGAAGACCGAGACAGACTGTTTTTTTGCGCCAATCTATGCACGAGAATTTCCGAAGATGATCAATTCGCTTTTCACAAAGAAATAGGATGAATTCGACAAATTTATCAGACAATAATACAAGTACTGTTTTACTAACAATTTTGGTAATCCAGCACTTTGCATTTGGACATATATTAGTTTTTTAACAAACCAAATTGCCGATTTCACTCACTGTTCATAACTTTGCATATTTGAAGTTGCTAATAAATTCACATCAATATTCTGAATCTGCAAGAGCCTTTCCTATTCTGTATCTAATCACAAAAATATTTAAAAATAAAGTTGTTACATCAGTAATTTTATATTTGAAGATTTCGATAACAATGAGGTAGACATACTGACAAAAATTGGGTGAAAATTGTCAATGAAGGAATTTAACTACAGCCGGAGTAATTTGAATAGTGGATTCCTGATTAATTATTGCTGATTTTAGCAAATTTTTTTTAACAAAACTAGATATTGTTGAAATTAACAACTCTTTTCAAACTGTGTATGTTTCCTATAGGCAAGCTTTTTAAGCAAATCTTCAATTTCCTTTTGGATGAGGAATTAAGATTCATATTCCTTATAGAGTGGGAAACTTGGTAGAACATTTTTGGGCTCGTATAATAGAACGACCTATTGTTTTTGCAGTATTTTTTTTGTAGAAAACTCAAAACGTTTTTTGTACCTTGTGTATTATGTATATGTTTTTTGATATTAATTCTTTTTTATACTTATATTGTATATTGAGGACTGTGTAATAATATAGTTTTTCAATGCAAAGTCTTTCTGTGCGTTTTTTATCATATATTTAATATTTTCAAAGAGTATTGCTTGAAGTTGTTCTATGTGGCAACTGTATGCTCCTCCCCACCTGAATTTCATATTGAATATATGGTTCTACTAGTGAGTGGTAAATAATTTTGAGCTCATTAATACCGATATCTTTTTTTAGACACTTGAAAGGTGAACAGTATTGATCTTAATGTTCTTACTATTTCCTGATTCGTTCCATCTGCTGAGATTTTAGTTTCTGGAAAATTGGGGTTGTGGTTGTCTTGTTTATTAAGAGCTGTACTGGATTTTTTTAGATATTAATGGCCATTGATTCGGTTGCACAATAATTGAGATGTCATTCCGATATATTGTTTTTCGGAGTCGTTGCAAGGGATGCTATAGACCAGGTTTGATTGTTTTAGTTTGGGGTCCTTGTTTTTAAGAGGGGTGTGGAATTGTTTTAATGTATTGTAGGATTTATGACAAACTTGGAAATTATGTTTATTTGAGATGTTTCGCATGTTTTCTGAAAGGCCGTTTACATATGGAATTGAGATAAAATTATTTTTATTTGCGTTTGGGGATTCATTTTGGTTGTTGTTGTTGTAAATTTTATGTGTTCTTTGTTTGATGATTTTATTGATTAGATGTTGTTTTTTAGGGTTTCTCTCACTTTATTTAGACTAATTTTTCGTAGTGGGGGCTGCTTAAATGAAGGGCTCTGTCTACTAAACCTTTGATGACACTTTTCTTTTGGTTTAGGGGGTGGTTAAGATATCTACCCGACCATGTGTCCTTTGTGTACCATTCTGTTTGTATAGTGTTTTCTGTTCTGAGTCTGAGTCTGAGTTAGGTCTAGGAAATTTATTTTGCCATTTTCCTCTGATTCAGTGGTGAACTGTATTTTCGGGTGCAATGAGTTGGAAGCGTTGGTGATTTCATCAAGTTTGTTTACTGGGATTGCCATTATGCAGTCATCCACGTATATTTCGAAAAATGGTAGCTTGAATTTTTTATAACTGTTTCTTCGAAGGATTCCATGATCAGCTGGAGGTATCAACTTCAATTGCTAGTAATGTTTTGGATTCCACACACTCAATGAAGTGGAGTTTTCGTCCTTTAATGTGAGTCCATTTAATGCAGGTAAGTTAGATAAGTATGTTATATGAGAATGTAATACATTTTGTTTTTTCCAAATTCAGTGTTAGTTCCATATTGCTGAAGCAGTTTTTAATAATTTCAATATTCTGTTTTGCTTTGTTCTTTACTCCGTCCTATAAATATCATTAGTGAACAGGATTACTGTATCTTCCGCAAAAGAAGATATCCACATCCGTTTTGAGGGAAAGTATTCCGTTAATGTAAATGAGTACTGGTCCTAGAACCGAACCTTGAGGTACTGCATGTATTATCTTGCGGGATCCACTTATCTCATTCCCGATTTGAACGTACTGTGTTCTATCGTTAAGGTAGGTATGATATGTCTCATTTTTCTGACACGATTCACGATTTGTTAGCTTGACTGGCCGGAATTTCAGAATCTATAAATAAATTATGTAATATAGAAGTACTTTTCCGCTTGACTCTGCCATCGGTTTTTTACTTTATTTTTAATTATAATAATTTTCTTGTGAATACTTCCACTGGAATTTCAATTTCTATGATAAAAACATATTCACACCTGGGAAAAACATATCTCACAAAGTATTCTTTGAGTAAATTAAACTATGTGCATCCATTAATAGATCCTTGGAATACTGATAATACATAATTTGATGATTTCTCATTGAATTTATATCATTATGTAAGTCGTTGGTTTTCATTAAAAACTTGTTAGTCAATTTGCATTTCATCTAACGAAGAATTTCCGACATTAATTTCATACATCAAGAGCGAATTTCAAGAAATTAAAAGATCTAAATAGAAGTTTAGTTATGAAAATAAAAACATTAACATTCATTTACACATCGGAAATGTCGCTCGTAAAAACAAAACTGTGACCCATAACTCGCGTCTCTCAACGGACGTAAACCTACATTCCCCTCGTTTCCGACCCTATAACTTTCCCAAAATTAGCCCTTCGCCAAGCAAGGGTGCGTCATTCTACATTATCTCCATCACCCTACCTCATTTCCTTTTGCGTCCATCCCCTACCAGAACAGCACAGTGCGAACCATTTTGGCATTCGAAAGTCATCTTTATCCGTTCGCCATTAGGGTGGATTTTCCTTTCCGCTCGTCCCACCCCTAGTCGTTTAATCTCTCACCCCGCCTCAGACATTGTGCTCGTCCTTCCAGTGACCTTGTTTTTGTCGAAGCCACGTGGTTTGGAAGGGCTCGGTAACAGGGTAGTAGAAAGATGGAAGAGGTGGGTGGAGCCCTTGATCCCTTCGTCTAATCGCAAACAAGTGTGAGAGGTTCCCCTCACAATTAGCGTGGGGTGGATATCGACCAATGGACTGGGAGTGGGTTATAGCCACAGTAGTGGAAAGCTTGTTGTAATTGTTTTGCAATTGTAGTGGTGGAATGGCACAATGTAATTGTGTTATTTTGGGAATGGTATTACTTCTAGAACTGAGCGTGTATTTGGAATCGTAATTGATCTAAGACCGATTTATTACACCACAATGGAATACTCCTGGGGATGTAATTTTAGTAAAAAAAATATTTGAAATATAAGGAAAATAGAAACTAATGAACTTAGGTATATTAATGGTCTTTATTATGTAAATATCAAATAATCCATCATCAATCAAAATATACTTTATTGTCCAAAGAATTAGAATCTCATTGACAAAGCATAGTGCTAGATCATAATTGTTATCAATATAATTATTACAAATGACACAGTATGGAGTTTAGCTTTAAAATAACAATAAAGTCAATAAATAAACAGTACACACACCTAATATAAAAATTTAAATGTTAAATTGGTTAAATCACTAACTATGAATCAATGGTTGCTCAAATGATAAAAAAGTATATAAGATAAAAGTATATAATATCGTACATTTAAATGTGAAAAACACAAATCGTCAAAAAAGTACAAAACAAAACACCTAACAACAACAAATAAAATAGGTTAAAATTAAATAAAAAGTTGGATTTCTTATATCTATTGAATAGTAGTAATAAGTAGTTAACAAGTTTTCGACCACTATACGAGAGAAACTTGGGTCCAATACCGATAAGAACTCTATGAGAAACAAGATTTGTCATACCAGATACTCCAGATAGCGTAACTATACGCGGCAATAAAAAAAAGATGGCGCTTGTAAAGCTTGAGAACAGAAAAAGACCAAGCCCACAGATGGCTTTCCCAAAGAACTCCTCAAATATAATGAGAAGTCTAAAATTATAGTGCGGGAAAAGTTTAAAATTACAACTGACTGCCCTAATTCGCAAGATCCTTCTACATCAAAGGAATCCTGTTTGAACGAGTATGAGCAGTACAATTCTGCTGTTTAAAAAAAAATACAAAGGCTTCCGTAAATTATAGAAGAATTGATCTTCCCAATACAACTTTGAAGCTAGTGAGAAAAATTATAACAATATTCACACTTCATTAGCTGGCGTATAGGTACTACAGTGCTGCTGTTTAAAAATAGACATAAAAAGCTGCCGTGAATTGTGGAATTAATCTTTTCAATACGACTTTAAAGCTATTGACAAAAATAATAGCACACAGAATAAGCAATCACACTTTATATTAGCTGACGAACCACAATAATTGTGATCGGGAAATCAATCGAGTATAACCGGTGTTTGTGTTTCACTTAGCTGGAAAAAGCGTTCGATCGATTACAACTGGATGTCATCCATATCTTATATAACAGACAAGTGCCATTATAAATATAATTAGAACAATTGAAAATATTTATCAGTGAAATGAAACGTAAAAACGGCGAAAATACTGAGGAAACTCCCATCCGACAGAGATTCTCCTGGCCCCTTATTATTCAACATCATCATAGATGAAATAATTGTTGGCAACTTGAAAGGATATAAAATTGAAAATTGAAATAAATGGAAATGAAAATGACCTGCAGAGGTTAGTATTTAAATTGAATGCGCCCGCAAATACATTTAAAATGAAGACGACCACCTCAAAAATACTTCTTAGATGTAAACTTGTAGATAATAAAATAATACAGCAAGAGATGAAATTTAAATATCTCGGCATAGACATTTCTGGATATGGTGATATTGAGGCGGAGGTCGTAAACCAAGAAAAAGATCAACATATTTGAGCAACACAAAAAAGACTCTTTAGCTTGTAGAACAAATTATTTTTTTGAAACTCCGCAATATTTTTTTTGGATTTGTAAGTAGTCAACTCTTGGATGAAACACCATGAAGATTGCATAGCAACAGGTGTTCCATTTTTTTTAAAGATCTACCAATATTACAGATGGAAAAAGGTGAAGTGTATTAGCCACACTTAAAAGAAAAATGTCATATAATTGGAAGCCAAGATGAAAAGGAAACTGAAGAACCCATGAGATCGCAAAACTGTAGGGCTCCTCTACCAGGCAACGATAAAAAATTGGATGGGTACGATCATTTTCCCACCGTCTTGAATGCAATGTTTATGTCTCATTAAAGATCAAAACTGTTTTTTTTTTGTTTGATACCAATAGTGTGCTTTGAATGCTTTTCATTTATTTTGTGTAAAATAAGCCACAGCTTACACAGTTGTGTAGGAACTATATTTCAGTAGTTTTTTTTTAATATTTCAACATCATCTAATAATCTAATGAGCAATTGAAGCAAGTTTATAGGACATCGGTTTTTTTCGTGCTGAAAAGGATATAAAAGATGGAAGAATGCAAAGAAGTTTTCGACCAGTAAGAAGCGACGTTTAGTTTTGGGCTACTCTTACACGATTTTAAATTTAAAATAACGAAGATGCTTAATGTTGAGCTAGCAAATTCTGGGTTCTTCTCTAACGCCTTCAGCACCAGAAATTCAAATGGGGAGACAAATTAGCAACTAAAGCACTAAATTGTGATGCTCCTTTTTCATTTTGTTCAAGTGGTCATACTTGAAATACTTACGTGTTATTTTCTGATGCTTTTGAAGTTTCCTTCTGTTAACTGATATTTGACGGAATCAGTTATCAAGTAATAAAATAACAGTTGATTGGATATGATTAATGTTCAACTATTTTGAACTATGATTTGCATTCATTATCTGAATTACAGTTTTCCAAATTTTATTCTCCAATAGAAAAATTGGAAGATTATATAGCGAGAAAGCAAGATTTTATTATGGTACCGAAAGGACCAGAATATTCCATTTTCTGTTGAATATGATACCACTTATATTTATAATTTTACTTCTATTCATTTTTTCCTCATATTCAATAACTGTACCCCAACTTTTTCGATAGTTTCTGTAGTAACATTTTGAAGGAATTAAGAAGAAAATTATTCCCGCTTGATAGGTCACTTTTTTATTATTGCTAATTTTAGTTTTCTTAATCACTCGCCTCTTATACCCTATAGGTATATGATTTGTACATTTTTGCATTTGTTTTTTGAGAGTTATTCTTGCCCCTTTGGATAGCCAGATCCTTTGTTCAATGTGGTCTCTTCTTTCCCATTTTTAGGTAGATTTCATAGAAATACTAGGTACCTATTGGGAGCATCACCACTACACGCTTTTCAAAAAAAATTGGTTTGTCTCCGGTTTCTAGACAAACTGGGGGCCACAGTTCAACACAAAGGAACGTAATTTGACACTAAAATACTCTTTCTAAATATCTCGACTAATTTAAAAAACTGGCAAAATGAATTCGGTAGTTTTAAAATGGCGGCTATTGGAAGATTGAAAAAAGAAAGACGCCGCCGCGTGAAATTAGCGCCACTAATTTCTTTTTTTTTTAATTAAAATCCACGATTTGCTGGAACAATTCAAAATGTGTATCAGGAACTCAAGGACTCTATCCAGAACTACCAAAAAATGTGTGTCGGCGACAACTTCACATGAGTTTTTTTGAAATCGACAACTTTTATTCGAGAATTGTTTCTTTTGTTTCTACTAAAAAAATATAGTACGGATATTCATTTGTTTATAACATATTGTTTATATATAAATAAACAAATGAATCAAAAAAAATTTCAGAATTTGAAAGGGCACTACAAAAAATTATAAAAATGGTTCCTTAATATTAATTATCGATGGTCAAATTCAGAAAAAGGAATTTTTTATAATGTCATAAACAGTGAGTTTATAACAATTTTTTTAACAATTGGAGTAAAAAAAATAATATATTTTTATATAGTTTCTAGTGATTATAAATTTAAATAATCAAAACATTAAAAAAAATATAGCTCTAGTTGGTTTTATAATTTTTTAATCCTTTAAATTGTTAATGAAAAAGTAAATAATTTACAAATATTATAAACATAAACGGATTCCAGAAGTGGAAAAAATCTCAGGTTTATAATGTTGATTCACAAATTACTCAGCAAAAGCATAAGTACCTACCTAATTGAAAAATGGCCAAAATATTTTTTTACGGATTATTTTTTATTGATGTATCCAATAATAGCTGAATTTTTTCATTTATATTTAACGAGTTAAAAAATGTTCTGTAATGAGCATACACAATTTTTTTCAGTGTAGTCTCATTTCATATCTTATACGTGTCCTATGTTATGTACTTAAATGTAATTCATATGTAACAATAATTTATTATGCAAATTGTTTAACCCATCCTGAAATTGGTTTCAACTATCGTGGTGGTGTATCAGTAAGTAAACAAAATAAAATAATAAACTTTTGCCACACGAACGATGTTTGTATATGCATTTTTTTTTAATTATACGTCTGCGTTTTCTGGTTTCATTTTAATGACGATCAATATTAATGAGTCGATTGTTCTTCAGGTGTTCCAATGTTATACCCGCGCCAACTCGTTTCATCTTTTCAAATAATCGGGGGACATACGATATTATGTTAGTTGATAGTTTTGTTTGTACTGAATTTATTGCCGAGTTGTTTTCAATTTCATTGAGAGTTTTCTCCACATGTCGATTCGGATATAGGTACATTTAGATTTGTTTTGAACTATTTCTACATCAAGGTGTTGGTGAATTATTTACTCATTTGGCTCTATTGTACCTATAGAGGCATTCAACTATCATTTTTTCACATTGGCTTAATGGTTGTTGTAGTTTTGGATATATCTTATGGTGTATGTTTTTTTTTGGTAAACAGTTGTGTTGATATGATCTGATTTTTGATAATGGCATTTAAGAAATTTAGTTTGGTTTCAATGTGAATTTTATCGTTGGCTCCGGTTTCTTAATGTTAAAATTTTCATCATCTATCCTTTGGTTCCATATGATGAAACCATCATCCACATATATAGGACGGCACTCTTTTAGGCCATTTCAATAGATTTCAATGAAAGATACATCAAAGTGTTTTATAAAAATATTACTTGAAATTGAATGCAATGGAGTCATGCTAAAATTATGTTAATTGGAAATATATGTTTTGTGATCAAGTTTCTACAATTTCTGGAGTTTCATTCAGAATATTTGTAAAAAAGACTTTTAACATCGAAACTTGAACAGTATTTCTTCTGTGTTTCCAGATTATGGTGTTATATCTAGCTGATTCCTGACAAGGGAACCAATGGAACTCACAATAGTCCTCAAGGGTTGATTGGATTTTAGATGTGCCGTATAAATGTGGACGTTGTCTGCGTTCTGCTTTTCAGGGAATATACTCGTGTTTATACATAACTTCTATTCTTTTGATTCCTAATTTTGTTGGGTTTTCCTTCACTTTCCTGTAATTGTTTCCAATGTTATGGTGGAATCTAGGTTATTTATTTCATATGTAGTATTTGAGATTAATTAAATTGATTCATTTTCATATTCGAACTGTGTTTATGATGATTGTGGCAGCTGGAAATATTTTTCGAATTTCCGAACGCATAGTTGAGTATATCTTTAATCCAAACTCTGGTTCTATATGTTCCTTTTTTTCGGTTGACAACTCGAGAATGTAGTTTCGAAGAGTTTATTTACTTACTTTCTTGATGCTCAAAACAACAGACCCAAAAATTAAAGTCGGTCGATTTCTTCAAAATGGTGCCTTTATAAACAATTTGAACCACATGTCTCAAGGCCTTCAACGGCATTACTTTCGTGAAAGTTAACAAAAGCGGAAACCTTCCTAATCTTTCAGAGAAATGTGAAATCAGAGGGTGGTAGACCTTTAGAATGTAGAAAGTAATGCCCTCACTTATTATTGTTGACGACATTTTGGGTTGAAAGGAATGAGATTCAACGCTTTAAACCTGATGAAGCTTGTAGCAATTTTGAAATTGAACACAAAATTATTCTGGTATGCTCTAGTTTTAACCTCGACCAAGCTCGTAATCGTTTGTTTCATTCCAGTTTAGAATCAAATGTGTGTCAGTAATATACAGGGTGTAATAACACCACACACCAGTGAATGGCGAGTGTATGTATAATGCCATTTTATAACGAATTACAGTGATTAAAAATTCGAAAAAAAAAGAAGTTTGTCCAACCCAGCGAAGTTTTCTAATACATTTTTTAAATATTTTAATTGGCTTATCAAGGATCAACTTTTTTTTTTAAAGATATATAAAAAACTTTATTCAGAATTAAAAAATACAAAAGCAAAGTTTTAAATATAAAATAATATCAAGATGAAAATCTTGATTGAAGCCCGGGACTCGGAAGTGATGGCGCATTTGCAGTTTCAGTTGGAGGAAAACCCGGAAAAACCCACAACACCATCAGAAATCAGATCATCAACTTTCTCATGGAAAAGGACACATGCTCCCTGGGAGCTGAGAGAATCAATCTTGGAAAATACACGGCAGCCATCGAAGAGGTGCCAACAATTAGAATAAGGGTGTTTGCAATATGCAGTATAGTGTCCATTGGAAATGCTACCGCTATGATTAGATATGGCGTAGATATTATAAAGAGTATTAATTCCATCCTGAGCAGAATATTGGTCCAAATTCAAATTTTGTATGGGAAAATTAATCACATTGTCCAATTTACTGCCATCAGTCGAAGAAACACGTTTTAAATGTATAACAAATTTTTTTTGAAATGTTTGTATACGAATCATCTTTTTGAATTCCCTTTTCATTCCATAAGTTGAACAGTATGGGCTCGCATCGTTAGTCAAAGTCTCCTCTTCTGTCAACAGTTCAATACATTGTGTTGAATTCACGACTTCGTTTGGCAAGTCTGCAATAGGGATTGAAAGTACCCAGAAAGGTTCAAAAGTAACGGAGCAGTAATTACAAAAAGTACATCTCAATATAGACTTCAGCTGACCGACAAATGTATCCACAATTTTGGAATTATGAGTAGACAGATATCTTGTCCAAGAAATGGAAGCTTTCTGATTATCATTCGTGATAACAAAATCGTTTGGTGATGGATGACTCTCTGCACTCGCCTTGTTTAAATCTTCATGTAAACCTACCAGAAGGCATCTTAGAAATTCTTCCGAATCTGCTGGGACGTTATGATCGAAGGAAGGAGCAAAATCAGCGTCATACCATCAGGATCAACTGTTAGCGGTTTGCAAGAAGTTAGATTAAACCCTATATAATTGATATTTGGTTTTGATAAATATTTCTTATATAACAAGCATTCATGGAGAGCATTATGACTAACTCATAGGAATTGAAGGGAATTTGCCTTGTTGACTTCAAATGATTACTTATTTATATACGTCCCAGATAATAAATACTGCATCAGCATAATGATTAAAATCGCATGAATTGATTCAATAGAAATATATTTCAAATTAATCTCCTATCTTATTGGTGAAAATTCGGAATATTTGGATCACATTTCAGAATATATTTTTTATCTTCGCATTATTTTCTCCGAAAACCTCTCTTGTGGCTCATCCGTTCGATTTTTTCTGAACGAACGATGTAGGATGGGCAAATATTTTTCCTTGAATTTGAAATATCTTGAGAGATGAACTTGATTCAAACTTATTCATTGGAAGTTCTCGATCGAAAGAATGGAAAATACCCCATCAATTATTCAATTGTGCAAGAATGCATCGGGAGATCACTTGTAATAAATCACGATATAGTGAAACAATATAATTTGCTGGAGTTTCATGACAACAAAACCCCACGTTGGGCGCCAACATAGATTTGCAACAGTCTTTTACACTAAGGAGTGTATTTTTTGGCAAGGTGGTGCCCTGTCAAGCTTGAGCACATTTGAACCCCTTACAACTTGACATTGGAAACATTTAGATGGCTGTTATTCATTTTAATAGAATTCGCTCTAAAGTTTCAAGACAATGAAACCCCACGTTGGGCGCCAACAAGGATTTGCCAAACTCTTCTACACTTGGGAGTGTATTTTTTGACAAGGTGGTGCCCTGTCAAGCTTGAGCACATTTGAAACCCTCGCAAGTTTACATAGGAAACCTTTAAAGGGCTGTTATTCCTTTTGATAGAATTTGCTAAAGTTTCAGGACAACAAAACCCCACGTTGGGCGCCAACAAGGATTTGCCAAACTCTCCTTCACTTGGGAGTGTATTTTTTGACAAGGTGGTTTTCTGTCAAGCACGAGCACATTTGCAACTTCACATTGGAAACATTTAGGGCTCTTATTTATTTTATTGAAAATAATAAAGTTTAGTTCTGCCCCAATTGTTACATAATGTGATATAGTGTCCAACACATGTACATCTAAGCTCTTCTACAGTCGTCTATTTCTCTATACCGTTTTATTTACCATAATTGAAAGGAAAGACGTTACAAATTGGACAATATACCTTCGATTCCAGCAAGTCATAAGTGAATCATGATGGGGGTAACCTCTAATGGGTCGATTGTTGAGAAAGTCTGGAAAACAATTCAATGATACCGATTTACAACAAAGGTAACGTCAATATACCAGGAATCATCGACCGATTTCGGTTATTCCAATCATAGCTAAGATTGTTGAAAACACCACAAAAAAAAAGTTGGCATCGCATTTTGGCACTAACAATTACATAAACGATCAACAATTTGGATTCAGGAAAAACCGCTCCTCAATACAAGCCGTTCGTAAGCTGATGTCTAACATAGTCAATAGGTACGTATTCCACAATCACAATACGTCATCCGATATATCCAGGAGAGCCTCAAGGGTCAGTCCTTGGGCCACTAGTGTTCATAATGTTTATAAATGATATATCACATCGAACCATCGCAGTGTATTTGGTTCGCGGACGACATAACTTTTTAGGTACAATTCCGCTTTTAATCCAACAAATCTTCATCAGAAGCATATTGAAGCTTCTAACAGAATCAGTGGGTGGCTCACTTCTAACAACCTGATTTTGAATGACAAAAAAACACAATCAATCAGATTTGTTTTCCAACACGCTTCTTGTTGGGTTTCATTCTAGACAGAAAACATAAATGGGCTCACATTGACATACTATGCAAAAAGCTGTCAAGTCGAAACTTCACCCTTAGGCACTTGTAGAACACTGTTGATCGGAATACCCTGAGACATCCATACTTTTCGCTGTTTGAGTCATATAAGTCAGGGCATAATTTTATGGGGTAACTCTACCCTCGAAAATCGTGCCTTCATCCAGCATAAGAGACGATTGCCAAGGCAGATTACAGAGACTCCTCAAACCCTTATTCAGGACATTGGATATATTGACACTTACTGTACTATACGTTTATCATTGCTCGATTGAAATAAATAGCCATCTCCGTCACTATAGCAAACATAAAAATCTACACAGCTATCCCACCAGGAATAACTCTCAGCTCATCAAGTAATTAAACAGATTATATTGTTAGGTAAACACCATGATATATGAAAATACTTAAACCCGTCTTACTATTTCCATCATACTATACCAAATCATAAATTGTTTTTTAACTAATTACGTATCATATGTTACTTTTATTTGTTACGTTCACGTATTTTTTGTACATGATATTATCGACGGACGTGCTTCATCAAATTGTTTGCAATATATTGAAAAATGTATTTTAAATCCCAAAATGATCCGATCTTTAAAATTTGATTCTTTGTAATACAAACTTCGATGTGTAGACATATTTCTTGAGAAGCTCAATTATCAAGCTCAAAATGAACGAGCACCATGACAATATATTCAGGTTTATTACCGTTTTTTGACGGTCGCGCATAGGATTCCAGGCCTCGTAAATACGCGTATTGGATTGAGTGTGATAATTTAGGGTTATTTTTAGTACGCCGATTATGTTTTAAAGCGATTTGGATTTCGTTTGATTTGGTTGTTGCAGTTAATTTCTTATTAGAAAATGTAGTGAGATAAGTTGTTTTCATATCCATCAAGAGTTACATTGATGGTATCCAATGCTGAACAATAGTTTTGTAATTCCATTATAATTCAAACTACGACAATTTTTCCTTTCAATTATATATTGATCGAAACTCGACCTATTCCTTCCTGCCTTCATCATCTACTTTATCGATTTTGTCGCTGCCGACTAATTCAATCAGCTCATAAATATTCTATTATCGCGCTCCGCTGTATCAGTGTATACTTTATAATAAACATTTGTTTTGTTATTGTTGGAGATAGCTGGCGATCTACAAAATAAACTTTCTACTTTATAATAGATGGAAATTATGATACCTATTGATTAGTTGCAGTTACTCGTCCCCTGTTCGAAAGGAAGGCATGCATTTTATATACGAGAAACAGACAGCTGCGAAAATATATCTGTAATCTTATGTAGCACCCTGAAACGTGGTTTAAATCTGTCAACTGGTATTTTAAGTTTCTAGAAATAAGCCAGGATCTTGTATCACAGCATGTGAAAATATAACTCCTCATTTACAAGAACGATCGTGGTATTTGAATTGATAGAAATGGGCATAACTCTGAATGAGTAGTCATTTATCGATTTGTATTTGCTTTTCAATTATGTATTCGGAATTGTCAAATATTTTTCCTTGAACTGCATCATTCATTCCAGAGTGTTGTTAGGAACTATTTTTGTTCGAGTTTCTGAATTCTCTGATACATTCAATTTTGTTTGTTCTTGAATTTCCCTCTTTATAATTGTATTTCATTGTAAGCAATGTCTGATAGTTCAGCTAGTACAGTTAGAGCAACTCATGCATGTTCTTTATCTACTTATGCGTCACTGGGTCAGATATTTTACCCTAACGTTCGTCTGAAAGTTATATCACTATGTAAATGTAATTGCCATTACTAATGAAATGAATTGGACGGGGATGTTCCAAGCATCATCCTTCACGAAGAAGGGCTTGCTCTTGAGTGAAAGGGTCTTGAGCCTTAGTGTACGCGACCTTGATGAAACTATGGAGACAGTTTGTCACTATAAACACAACACAATGTTTTGAGTTATTTAATGTCAAAGTATAATAACATTTAAGAAAATGTAAAAAAATTCGCAATAAAAATATGAATTAAACATTAAAAGTGTCATTAAGGTACATTCAATACACATTATAGTACTGCTTTTAGTGAGCGGTGGAAAATACCCCTACGTCTTTTAATTGGAAAAAGTATAACGAAATACATTATGACATGTCCAAATAAATAATATAGTAAAAGCTTGAAAATATAATTATATAAGAATGAATAATATGTTGTACATATTGTTAAATGAATTTCATTGTTTCGAAATACCAGTGTATCATAGGTATTAGCTATTCTAAAATAGTATATTTAGAAACCTAAATAATTTAAAAACTCCTCTGCTCTGTTAAGAATATTTAGAACTTGAAACTTGAAGAAAAAACATCATAAAGCATAACAGAACAATAAATATGCTTGGGAAGTTTTATCAGTGGGGTTGTGCCACTACATGCAGTTTTTTCAACCATTACTTCCCGGATATTTATCCAATCTGTAGCTTTACCTTCATCGACTTGTCTAACTTCAAATTCCTCAAGATCTATTGACAGTTTCTTAAACTTCAGATGCCCTCAGATGTCAAAGAATGTACAATATAAGGACCTACAAATCTCCAGATTTCTGAATTGCATTGTCAATGGCACTGTAGACTGAATCCTCTTCGCTTTGGCCATGGTATGGCTCGAAGAAATACACATATTTTGTGATGAATTTACTGCATGTAACAGCACTGCTGGACAATTGAATTATTATTTATTAATAAAGTGATCCCAACATAGTAAACGTAAACATCTTGAACAAGCACTTAATACCTCTTTTTGGCAGCAAGGAACTTCACAATCTCGAACGTCTTGAAATTCACAGGGTTTGCAGTCAACAATTTCTCCATTGTTATTGTTTCAGTCTAAAATTGTATAAACTTGAAATTGTGTTTGTTGTTCATTGTTTCTGTTTGCTGAACTGTAGCTGTGATGAGATTTTCTTTGATAATTTGAAGTAAAACGGTATTTGCGTGCTATACATTATCAGAATATGACGCACAGGCGTAACTAAAGATACGCCTGTATGTCATTTACTCCATGACCTCATATGAGTTACGCCACACACCCATTTTCAGTATATGTGAATAGATGGATACGCCTGTATGTCATATGATAGTACATATTAGTAAAAACAAAGTTCTTAACAGACGTATCTCAAGAATGTGTTTTTGAGATATGCATGTCTCTTTAGTGACCAATCATGATACTATTTCCGCACCAAAGCAAGTCTTCTTCATTCTGTGATATAAAGTAATGGAATTAGGTGAACGAACTTGATCATTTATGAATTTTTGGAATAGGCCATTGTTCAAAGAGGAGTGTTACTTTAGAGGATTAGAGAAGGCCCAAAGTCAACTCGATATTTAATGATGAAACGATCAGTTGATTGGCGAAACATGTTTCGAGTCTATTCCAGACTCATCGACAGTCCAAAAACAAAAATTGTTCAATGAAAAATTGTTTAAAGGATTACATAAAGAACTTCAGAACAATATGGCATTAAGTCGGTGAGTAGTATTTTGTCATATTGGTCTGAAGTTCTTTATGTAGTCCTTTAAACAATGTTTCATTGAACAATTTTAGTTTTTAGACTAAAGATTAGTTTGGGATAGACTCGAAATATGTTTCGCCAATTAACTGATCTTTTTACCATTAAATGTGAAGTTCACTTTGAGCCTTCTTCATTCCTATATTGAATATTTATTTTGAAAAAGTGAAATAGTATACTCAAACAGCCACCAAAATCTAACTATCGAGTTTTTGAGATGGTAAAAATGGCTCGATGGTTTTCAACTTGAAGTTGTGTCATCACTTTCGCGAAATGGGAACTTGTAGCCAGCTCTCAAAACTCTGCGGTAAAATAACCCCAATAGCTTATGAGTGGAGAGCTTCGAAGGCATAACAAGAGGAATAGACATTAAACCGTATGTAGGTAACATAGAGCTTCACTATCGAATCCATCATTCCCATATGATATTTTTAGCTCATTCATCCTTTAAAGCCATTTTTAAGTTCATTTAAAGATCCCCAAATGAACACTATTGACTTTCCATTATCCTTACACACCACTGACAGATTTGTTGATTCGATACAAAGCAAAGGGCATGACTAATACTTGAAAATATGACGGGGTCATAAATAAATTTAACAATTTATTTTATCGTACCAATCCAGGGGTCATAATCTCTCGATTCTTGAATGGATTGAAGTCAAAATTTATAGCATTCCCCAACCCATTAAAAATATTTCTCATATAGATAACACCGATGTGGAGCTTACCTATTCGAGTTGCAAAATTAGGGAGGTAAATAATTAGGCATTCATTTTTCAAGCCAACCTTATACCGAATGGGGAGTTTGAAAGTCTTTTCACCAATTTATTATCAAAATTCTGACTTTGTCTAGCCAACCTTAATTACTTAAGGAGTTTAAAAGTCCTTCCACCAGTTCACTATCAGTATTAAATTTAATTCATTCTTCTTCTCCAGCAGTTTTTCTACTACCGCACCACCAACCCCAGCTTTGCATCTGTCAACATAACACTTGTCAAATATGTATGCTTTTCAAACCTCTTATGATTTTTCTATTGCGCCTGATTCGCATCAAAACTTGAAATTCACTATCTAGTTCCTCTCGACATTTCTCTCAACCATACAAGCCACACCGTTTCCATATTATAATTTCCAAATTTTAAATGATGTCATTAATCATAATCATAAACTTGTAAATCTGGCAACATCGCACACAACGTGACACTTGACAGCACGCTGTCTTACCACGGCTGTCAAGTCGTTGGCCAAAACAATTTTCAAAAGTTTTAACAATGTTGAAATAGACCAGAGGAAATTTTCATTGTTTTGAACATTTTAAATGTGATTCTGGGAACCAGGAACATACAACACATGTGATAATGCTCACAAGCTTTTACTCAATCAAGATGATTTTTTATTCACATGACAGGCACTGAACAATTTTTTATATTTGTACAACATAATTATATCATACATATTCTAGACAAGCACTGAAGATGGCCGTAGGCCAAAAGCGCAAAATATAGAATTTTAATTTTCGATTAGGAATCATCGTGTACCAGCAGTAGTGAATTTTCATTAATTTTTTCCCCAACCGTTTTTTTCGTATTTTCCTGAGTACATGTCGTCGTGATTACCGCAGCTTTTCGATCCTGAACTAGGAAAACTAAGAAAAAATGGTTGCCGGAATATACCTCCCTAATTTTCGGCACTCAGAAATAATTTATTTATGGAACATATGTGGGATCTGAGAGAGACCGCACACTTAACGTTCCTAATAGAAACACTAAATCCAATATCCAACCTGTATATTTTTAGTAGAGAAACCAAATGCCCAGTTATTTATTGTTAGAATTCGTTCTGGTTCCAGAACTAATCATTATAACAAACTCTCCCCTCGAAAAACGACCCTGGATTTCATCAGTGAACATAACAGCCAGCGATTCCCTTGGTAATATTTTTTATTTTGCACCCCTTCGTGAATGAACAAAGAGCGGGGAACATTCCAGAGCAGCAGAGAGAGATAAAGCGCACAACTGAATATCATAGAAATACTCTAACTAAGCCCTCGGCTGTGCATCAGATACTACGGAAATTCAATAAAGAGAGAAGGACGACGTCAAATGCCTGGTTAGAGAGGGATAGCGCGTTTACCAATAACCGCTCCAAAACGAGAGACAGATACGTTAGAATCCGCGATGTGGAAGCGAGATAAAGATAAAACAACAGCGCTGATGGAGACCAACGTATAATTTAAGTGAGACACACTTTGCCATTACAAATGATTTAAAAAACGAAGACAGCGGTCTCGACAAAGCTTCGAGAGAGAAAGTTTCACAGTGGCGAAGGCTAGAAAGAGACGAAAGACGGCTGGGAATAATGTTAGCGTGACATGATATATTGTAAATAAAAGAACTTGAGCTGTTCTCATGCCGCGATTGTTTATTTATTAGGAAGCGTAGGCAAACTATGCTTGCCCCCAGAGCACTACTACTCGGATTTTTGTTCTGTGAGGCACACTCTTATCGTAAATTATCATAATGAGGCATTTCTTGCGGACAAGAGACACAGTTATGTAAACAGAATATTTGTTATGATGTTTAGCCTAGTAGGTACCTTTCATCCTTCATAATTGCTTCTGTTTTAAAGTCTGATCTTGATATGATACAAAAATATCAGATATCGTTCATAATATAGGTATCAATATCTAAGATTTCAGAAGGTTGAAAACACTATTCTCCACCCCAGTTGCCCCTCTTATCATTTCGGGAACGTCATCTGAAGTTCAAAAGAACAGGCAGAAGTTATATTGAAAACTGAGCAGGTGATGCGTTCCCTTGGATAAAGGTCCCGTTTTCTAGGTACCTAGCTCTCATTTGAAAACGGGTCTTTCATGTATATTCAAAATGTATATGGTTGTTTAACCTCTGAAACTTACCGTCATTGACACATGATCTCAAAGTATGTCCTAACATGCTTTGAAATATTATTCCGAACTCACCTACTCGACTTACCTGTCAGCGTCAACGAAATAACAATAAGAATTATTTTTTACTATAAATATTACATGAAAGCATGCGAATGGGTAATCAAAACATTACAAAAGCCACCAAAAGTTAGAAATAGACATGCATGAATTACAATATAAACTCCAAATAAAGAAAAACCCGTTATTAAAGCGAGTAGCAGTTTGAAGACCCCGTTCCAAGTGTTAAAGCAATGTTAAACAGTGCATTGACATAAAAAATCACGTTACCTCTAACTTGCGCATTCAACTGTCACAAGCAGTCGTCGTTCCATAGCACATTGCGTTAAAAGACCTCTCCGAAAATGGCAACGTGGTCGTAGCGCCCGAGCGGCAACGTCGGATCGCCTACATAGAGAGATATAAATTGTATGTTAAAATATTCCCCGATACATCGACCGTTTTCACCAAGATATCGTACTCGGATTTCCACGAAAATTTCACTAGAGACACTTCGAGTAATGACGAAAACGATACCACTTTCAAATTTTGAAAATATGTTGATTTTGAGGCGTTATTGACGATTTTATCGGCGACGTGTTGGCGCGTTCAGAAATTTAGGTGTACTGGAGAAGCTTGTTTTAGCCCGATAGTCTTCGACCCGCCTGATGTAAGCTCCGCCCCTAGCCAATCGTGCCGTAGTATCGCTATTGACGTCACCCGAAAACGGACGATGCTTCACGATCCTTAGCGTGTGTAGCAAAGGGAACTCTGCATTCCATTTTGTTGTATGCACTGTTAGTATTTCGTTTTCTGATTTATTTTTGGAAATTGCCGCATGGTTTTATCGATAGGGCGATTAGTGTACGGTCTCAAGTCTTTCATTTTCTGCACGAAATCTGGGGGTATTTTGGGGTAGGGAGGGAGGTACTGTATTGATGGCAATTACTCATTCGTATTTTATGGGTGTAATAAACTTGGGTTGTTAAGTTTAAAGGGCAGCTACCATCATGGTATGCATTTTTACGAGCGTTGTTGACCATTTTGAAAGAGGTCGTATTGCATGCTCACGTTTTGATCTATTCATTGAGGACTGATGATCATCATTCATTGAATTCGTGGGATACAGATTTTTTTTAAAGTGCAGACGAACAAGAAAATCCTGAGTTATCCAATGGGATTCAAGTTAAAGGAAATTGTAGTTACTAGTGGTACTTGTAAAAAAACCTCCAATTCAAATATTTACGTACCTAGGTACTATTAGCAGTAGGTATTCACTTTACATTTCACCACGTTTGAGGAATTATATGTGTACCTACCTATAAGTATAATTGGTATATATCATGTATATGATGTATTGAATTCCTCTCATAGGCTAACCATGGCTTTAATTTTAGGGTGGAATGAGTATCATCTGTTTCATGTTGAAATCCGTGAGTTTATCTTCTGATCTTCGGGTGACCCAAAAATTCGGAGCTGAAAATCACATATTGATTTGTTGATATGCTCTCCACAAATTGCCTAGCTCAGTAGTTTTTCCTTCGAAAAGTGTCAAAAGGTTCTCATAGCTACAGCCAGCACGTTGGAAATTGCCAATACTCCGAATTCGTTTTTCATTTTAAAGAATTCCAAACTTTAAATAGGTAATATTTGAAAGTTATTTTACACCTAAATGGAAAAACGGTATTATCAAGTTTTTGAACGTAATGCACCTAAATAAATTGTACAATTTGATTTTATGTCTCTTTTTGTAATCCAATTAATAGAAACAAAATTTCACCAAAATCTGACAAAAATTACAAAACAGCTAAAATTCTGGATTCAGACAGTTGAATGTATGAAGTATCCATTGAGTAATTCTTTACCATGCCACGGCCCTGAAAATAAAAAAAATCCAAAAATTTGAAAATTTTCGTATTTTGAGCTCCAACTCCAGAAGTTTTGGAGATATTAGAAAATGTCTTGCATAAAAATTGTAGCTCGTTATTTTTCTACTAAAATGTTTCAATAAATTTTGCGATAAATCATGTCCTTAGGAAGATAAACGCGAAAAATGGCCCCAATTTTTATAAAACAGGACTTGTCAGTCGATGTTTCTCGCTACTAAGAGCTGCTTAAAAAAAGCCGAAACACATGAAATGTAGAAAAAAACATCTTTCACATGAGACTAGTTCATACAAAATCCAATCATAATACAAAGAGTGTCCAAAGATTTCTGATTAAATATCTATGAGTGAGTACACACGTTCGTTAATAAATTCATAAGGAATCATTGCCACGTTAATTCCTAGGGCGTTTATGCTATCCGAGGTGGATATATTAGCCCTGGGTAAATATAAAGTTACACCACATATGCACTCTGAATATGGGGAAAATACTTTTCTTACGTGTTTTTGCGGCAATCTCATACCGTTCCCGAGTTAGGAAAAAATTTAACCTCATTTTCAAGCACCGTTTTCTGGCACAAAACTCACTCAAAATGCCTCCTTCTTTTTACCAGCATAAACAATACACCCTAAATCACTTATTTTCGGCACAACTTTGCACAAAATATCGTCGTTTTTATCGAAAAAATCCTCCTTCTCACACAGTTAAAAATAAATCAATTTCAGACTTTGACACATGGAATTTAGTAACTTTGCCTTATTTTTCATGTTGGTAATAAATGAATCACCGCCCACAACAATTGCACACATAAATGAAGGGGAAACTATTGCTCACATTTGAATTCGAAAAGTTGGCGGTGATTCATTTATCACCAACATGAAAAATAAGGCAAAGTTACTAAATTCCATGTGTCAAAGTCTGAAATTGATTTATTTTTAACTGTGTAAGAAGGAGGATTTTTTCGATAAAAATGACGATATTTTGTGCAAAGTTGTGCCGAAAATAAGTGATTTAGGGTGTATTGTTTATGCTGGTAAAAAGAAGGAGGCATTTTAAGTGAGTTTTGTGCGAGAAAACGGTGCTTGAAAATGAGGTTATTTTTTTTTAAAGTTCTTTAACTCGGGAACGCTATGAAAAACGTAAGAAAAGTATTTTCCCCATATTCAGAGTGCATGTGTGGTGTAACTTTATATTTACCTAGCCCTGCTCAACCGTATTACTCTCGTTTTTGATTCGGAGGTATTTTTCTTGATAAAGAGTTACCATGAATTTTGTTGTACATTTGATCATTTAATCAATAAAAGCCCCTGATAGAAAAAATATCGGCTGGTTCATAAAACATTGAATTATGGCCTTTCGATTGGCATTCGATTTTTTTGAATAAGTATTTTACTTTTTGAATTATTCCAAACTCCTGGAGATATGTACAGGATCCGCCTTTTTCAATAAAATACCACTGTATTATATGTCAAAATACTTTCTTCCAACAAAACCAAGAGTAATCCGGTTGAACAGGACAAAAACCATGGTGTATTTACCGATTCGATTTGGTTTAGAATTTTTGGAGGACAACAAATGAATGTAGTTAAATGCCGCTTGGTACTTCATCAGTAGATGGCGCGCCTAAAATGTTTGTGTGCATGCTAAATGTCAAACTTCAAACATATGAGATTATTTTATTTTCTGTCAACATTGCATATTTCTGTCCATAAATTGTAGTTTGAAAATTCCACATATTGATCGTTTATTGCAGTTCGTAGTTTAAATTTGTTGCGGTTGTTAGTTTTGCCTAGTATTTAAGTGGTGTTTAAAGACTCGATAGTTTTTTCAGTGGTGTGTGCAGGGATACTTACTTTTTGTGAAATGGGTTCCTTTTGCATATTGTAGGCGTAGCCTAGTCACATTGAAAGCTCGTACAATCTCGGAATAAATGCATTTTATGCGATTTGTAAATCGAAAAAGACTGCCGCATGAACGTTCCATATTCATATGGCAAATTGCAATTGATTATGAATCATAACATACGCCATTTGACAAACAGCACTGAGCAAAATCACAAAATGGATCAGACACGGACAGAAATACACCATGTGTGATCTGTAATTGCACTTTATAACAAGAAACGAAGTCGGCGCCACCTGAAACTCTGCATAACTCTCTTTATCAAGTGGCAGGTGTCCCCCAGTTTGTCCCAATCTTTTACGAGTAGATATAACTGAATACACCATGGTTCTTAGACATCTTAGAACAGGGCTAATATATCCACCTCGAACAGCACAAAGCCCCAAGGAATTAACGTGGCAATGATCCCTTACTTATTTATTAACCAAAATGTGTTTACGCTCTCACAGACATTAATCGGAAATCTTTGAACACTCTTTGTATTATGATTGGATTCTGTTTGAACATTGAAACAAGTCTCATGTGAATGATGGGAGTTTTTTCTACAAGTTTTTATTAACTTTCGCTTGTCCAGATGTATGTAATCAAATCTTACAACTTGATTTTGACCCACTTCTAGTTGTCTGATTAACGTGAAATTTGGCAGGTGTTCATAGTTCCCGTGTTGAAGAAAAAAATATTTGTGTTTCTGGCCCGATTCGATTCAAAATTGCTATTTTGGGAGTTTTCGAGGATGATGATTTTTTTGTCAAAATTCATAAAATCAAAATGGCGGCTTTCAGATGGTGGACGACCTCTGTGATTATGGTCCGATTCTATTCAAAATTGGTATAAGGGGGTTTTTGGGGTTGGAGATTATTAATTTCTCATCAAAATTCATAAATTCAAGATGGCGGAAGAGTTTTGTAATTATAGTCCGATTCTATTCAAAATTGGTATGTGGGGGTTTTTGTGGTCGGAGATTATGAATTTACTGTCAAAATTCATAAATTCAAGATGGCGGCGCCAAAATGTTAGATGAGTTTTGTCACTATGGACTGTTTCTATTCAAAATTGGTATGTCAGGGTTTTTGGGATTGCAGATGATGAATTTAGTCGAAGATTATTGATTTTTACAAGCTTTTATTAAGTTTCACCTATCCCAATGTCTGTAATCAGATCTTTCAAGTTGAATTTGACCCCCTTCTAGTTATCTGATCAACGTGAAATTTGGCAGGGGTTCATAATTTCGGTGACAATGCATTACGGAATGATAATAATAAAAATAATAATAATAATAATAATAATAATAATAATAATAATAATAAAATAATAATAATAATAATAATAATAATAATAATAATAATAATAATAATAATAATAATAATAATAATAATAATAATAATAATAATAATAATAATAATAATAATAATAATAATAATAATAATAATAATAATAATAATAATAATAATAATAATAATAATAATAATAATAATAATAATAATAATAATAATAATAATAATAATAATAATAATAATAATATTATTATTATTATTATTATTATTATAAGCAGGGTAGGTCAAACAACACCAGCAATGACCTTGGTGAGTGGCGCCACCACTTAACCCAGCCGAGGATGCAAAATCGGACCGGCAGCTTAAGCGCATCCGGGAGGAAAAAAACAAACACTTCCTCTGGTGTCGGCCGTGTTCCTGCTAGGCTAACCCCCTCGCAGGATCATACTCTGGTTCCTAGAAGGAGGAGACAGGGCCCCCACAACCGACCTCATCTGGATGGAGGTCAACGGCAAGGTGGTGGGGCCCAAATCGATGGACAGCCTAATGACGACCTACGCAATGGACAACGTTCTGAGCGGACAGACGAAATGAGAGACGGCCTTCTGCGTTGCTATGAGAGTAGCGAGCCCGGCCGAAGAGGATACATGGCGCGAATGCATGCTCTGTGGTGCGTGGCACACCCAGAGTATGCCGCATTTTCCTCACAAAATCTACGGGATTATGTATCTCACCTTCGTAGCCGTGGCTATTTGAGACCGCCTCCTAGGCAGGTTAACGAAGTGGCCGAAGTGGCAGAAGTGCCACGAGTCGAACCAGCCGGAGAGGTGGCAGGTATCAATATTCCACCAACAGAGATTATCAGAACACGCAGGGTGCTCCGCACTTTGAAGCCCCTGAAGCCTCAAGATCTGGCTCGAGTGGATGCGGAAATTCGTGAAGCGCTTCCAGAAGAGGCTGACATCTGGCAAATCAACACCGCCGTATACGATGCTGCTCTTATGCTTTCCCGTGCGGATACGCAGATTAATGCGTCTTCGACTAGAAAGCATGAGAGACGCATACAAAAGATGGAAGCCAAAATCAAGTCGGCGAGACAACATGCATCTCGTATCCAATGTGTGATGGACTACGTAGTGGCCAATAGGCCATTTACGCTAACGGTGCGGCGAATCGCAGCTAAGTTGCGACGAGTCCATCACACATTGAATCAAGGAGTGCTGTTAACCATTAAACAACACTGCCTTGATAGGATACGAATGCTAGTGGCTGCCAAAAAGTCACTAGTACGGCGAGCGAGAGGAATCGCGGAAAACAAACAGTTCCGCGAGAAACCCTCCCGCTTATTCCAGCAACCGCCGCTGTTGTGGAAAACCCGCCAACCGCTGATCAGGTGGAAAACTTCTGGAAGGAGATTTACGAATATCCGCAGCCACTCAACATAGACACTTCAGCCCTGACGCAGTTTGGAGCCTTCTGTAGGAGGTTTCAGCAACCTCATCCCATTGAACTGCGCCAACCGATAACCCCGGAAGAAGTTCGGAAAGCTCTACAGGGCTCGAAGAACTTTGCTGCTCCAGGCCCAGACGGGTTGTGCAACTTGTGGTGGAAGAAGTTCCCCAGTACCCAACCACCACTTAGCCAGAGTTTTCAACTCGTGGCTTAGTGGAAGCTTCCGGTTTGGTTTGTCGAGGGGGAACCTTAATCCCCAAAAACGGAGATTTGTCTAATCCCAAGAATTACAGACCGATAACATGCTTGAACACGTGCTACAAATTGTTTACGCGCATTTTGTACACGCGAATACTCCTCGCAGTTGACACGGTGTACGAACGGATATATGAAGAAAGGGTCAAAGAAAGGTTTGCTGGCGCAAGAAAAACCTGCTGATCGATAGATGTATCACGCAGGACTCCGTGCAGTTAAGCGCAACCTTTCGATGCCTGGATCGATTACCGCAAGGCATTTGATTCAACATCGCATGAGTTGATCTTGCATTTGCTCAGATGCCTTGCGGTACCCGATCAAATAGTGAGATGCATTGAACAGTTGATACCACTCTGGAGGACTCGCTTCACCATAACATCAGGTGGAGCCAAAGTCCAAACGGAGCAGGTTATCTTCAGGAGAGGCGTGTTCCAAGAGGATTCCCTCAGCCCCTCCTTTTGCATCTCACTATGCCATTATCCGTTGCGCTCGAAAACCCGTGGTTACAACTGTGGCACCCCGGAGACCGAAGGCATAAGGTCACCCATTTATTTTATATGGATGACCTGAAGCTTTATGCCTCGGGTGAGGAGATCTGCAGCAATCTCTGAGGGTGGTGCAAGAGTACACGCATGCTATCGGTATGGAATTCGGGATGGATAAATGTGCACTGGTTCATCTCAGAAGAGGACGATGCGAGGATTACGGAGAGGACGCGCAGCTGGTAGATGGAAGCATCCTCCGCCATCTGGATGCCGGAGAGGCGTATACCTACCTAGGAGTGCAACAACGTTGCACCCAAGAGGTAGTGGCGGTTGAAAACGCTCTCCGCGGCAAGTATCAGCAGAAACTCCGGCAGATCTGGTCATCAGAACTGTCGGGCATGAACAAAGTTTCTGCCACCAACATGCTTGCCGTTCCGATACTAATCTACTCCTTTGGGGTAGTGAAGTGGACCTTGGAAGAAAAATGATGCACCTACATCGTAGTTTGCATCCGAAATCGTCCGTTCCACGGTTGTACCTCCCCCGAAAACAAGGAGGCCGTGGACTTCTGAGTTTGGAGTGTCTACACAACAGGATGGTGCTGGATGGAGCCTGTAAAGTCATCAGGAGCTTGGATCCCCTTCTCTGCATGGTCAAAGACCATGAGATCGCAGGGAAAGGAGCGTTTCTTTTTAAGGCAGCAATCCGTGCAGCCGATGAACTCGGTCTTGTATTCGACACCGAGCGGGATATCCAAGACTCTATCACCGAGTTGGAGCCCGCTCGAAGGAGAGTCAGGAAGGGATTCACAAAGTTAGCCCTGAGCTCCACATAAAAGCTGCAGAGAATACTGTACATCTGCAGCTCCACAAGGATAAGCCGATGCATGGAATCTTCTACAAACATATTGAAGACCACGGCTTATCCGAAAGGCTGACCTTTGCTTTTCTTAGGTCAGGTGGACTCAAGTCGGAGACTGAGGGATTCATCATGGCTTGCCAGGACGGTGTTTTCAACACTCTCGTCTACCGAAGCCGCGTGATGGGTATAGAGGTCCCTGACACGAGATGCAGGGCCTGCCGTGGAGCGCCTGAGACCATCATGCACTTGTGTCAGCATGTACAGCATATGCGGTCTCAGCCTATATCCATCGTCATAACGCGGCGTTACGAGTGCTGTATTATCATTTACGACACTCGTACGGTATTGATGAGACACCAGTGCTGCCCTACGCTCCGGGGGATATTGAGTCCGTTGTGGAGAATGAGAAGTGCCGAATTTATTGGAACTACTCATTCCCCACCCTCAGGCAAATACAAGCCAACAAGCCTGATGTAGTCCTCTTCGACCGCGAGCAGAAAACGATATACGTCATAGAGTTTTCGGCTCCGGGCGAGACGAATATCGTGCGAAAAGAGGACGAGAAACGGACGAAGTATCGAGATTTACTCTTCGAGCTCCGCAGACTCTATCCAGACCATTCTGTGAAGATAGTGGTTCTGATTATAGGGGCCCTTGGTGGAATGATGCCAACGCTACTCTCAAACCTGGAAATTATACCGGCATGCCGTAAATCGGCAGAATCTCTAGCCGGCCGCATGCAGAAGGCAGTCATTTCGGATCGTTACGTCTGCTCAGGACACATGATTCTCGGACCCAATGATCTCTCACCTCACGGGTGTGGGAGAGGTCATTGGTTTATGTAACTCACGCGCCCTTCCGAATGGGTCGGAGCTTCGGAAGTAAGGGCCTGACTGGTAGTGTTTAAAACTAATAATAATAATAATAATAATAATAATAATAATAATAATAATAATAATAATAATAATAATAATAATAATAATAATAATAATAATAATAATAATAATAATAATAATAATAATAATAATAATAATAATAATAATAATAATAATAATAATAATAATAATAATAATAATAATAATAATAATACCCTCCAAGGAGCTGTGAGACCTTGACGTGGTGGGGGGGCTCAGTAGTTACAATGATTCTGAGAGCGATGCCGGCGGGAGTTTTATACTCCTGGTAGGGCCACCCATGCCGGTAAGGTCGAAGATGAGTAGCGAAGCTAAGGACAGCTCAACAGGAGTAAACCTGGAAAAATCCGAAACCTAAGGTGGAAGATATCGTGCCGAGAGATGAATGGCTATACGTAGTTAGTCACTAACGATTCCCCGTGGATCTGGCGAAACTCACTTGTATTTTGGACAGGAGTAAACCTGAAAGTCGACCTCATCTACCCACGTGGGATTCAAATGGACAAAAACTTTGAAAATTTCAAAGAGGTTCCTCCTCTATAAACAAGGATGTGGTAGGTAGAAACACACAAAAAACTACTGAACAAAATACGAATCAAGAGACGACGGTAGTAGTACCTCGGTTCTTGATCGTTAAAAGAATTGAAGGAGACTTTTCGAAAGTCAGCCCATTTCTAATATCGAAGGGAGTTTATGGTTTATTAGGAGAAGTGTCAAACTTGAAGAAAACGAGAGAAGGACTCATTATTGAAACCAAATCACCAGCCCAGTCGAGACGATTGATGGAAATCAAACGATTATGTGATATCCCAGTGGAAGTAGAAGTACACAAAACCCTCAATTTTTTTGACCTGTTAAATTGTACCACACCAGCAAAAGTTTTCATATATTAACATTCAACAGCCCAAGTCTTCCAAAAAGAATTAGAGTAGCTTTTTATTCCCTCCCTGTTCGTTTGTACATACCAGCTCCACTTAGGTGTTTTAGATGCCAAAAGTTTGGACATACATCCATGAGATGTGAAAACGCTCAAGTTTGTGTATGTGGAAAGGCAGCACATGAAGGATTGCCATGTGAGATACCAATTGAATGCGTAAATTGTAAAGGAAACCATAATGCCCGTAGTAGAGACTGTCCCATATACAAAAGAAGTCGCTATACAAGAAATAAAAACTAAAGAAAATCTGACATATGCAGAAGCAAAGAAAAAAGTAGCAATCCCAACACCAACAGCAGGACTATCTTTCGCCCGAGCAGCCGCCACTAATCCAAACCTACTCAATATTGCCGATCTTGTGAAAGAATTATTACCCAATTTAAGTTCAATAATTAGAGATGCAGTAGCGACAGAAATATCAACGCTGTCATTCAACAAGCCGCAAGTCCCCCGCCTCAAGGTAGGGGAACCAATAAATAGTCAAGGAAAAAGGAAAAACCTTGACCGAACCCCAAGCCCAGAAATATCATCTGATAATGAGTCTAATTCATCCCTATCTTCTCTAAAAAGAAGAAAAAGGATGGCCAAAGGGAAAACCTAGGAAACCTATGACCGAACCGGGTTCATCTGTATAACAACCCTTAAAACACAATAATGAATCAAGTAGATAATAATATTCTTCAATGGAATTGCAATGGATGTAGTCATAATTTTTTCCAACTGAAATTACTCTTAACAAAAATATACCCTTTCTGTATATGCCTTCAAGAAACCCATTTCAGAGCAGAAGAGAATTTTTCTCTCAGAGGTTACACTATATATAGAAAGGATATAGTACCAAATATGAGAGCCCGAGGCGGAGTTGCTATTATTATCAAGGAAAATATACCATCAACAGTAATTCCAATTCAATCTAGACTACAAGTCATAGCAGTACAAATTAATTATGCACCCTATCAAAATAACAATATGCAACATATCTTTCATTTTTCTGGGTGATTTCAATTCCCACAACCCAATATGGGGATCCGAACGCCTAGACCGAAGAGGAAGGATAGTTGAAGAAGTTATAGATGAATACAACCTCGTTTTACTGAATACCGGAGAGGGAACATTTTTGAATTCTAGATCCAACACCTTTAGCCATCTAGACTTATCGTTATGCTCCCCAGGAGTTGCCCACTATTTCAACTGGAATGTAATTTCAGAGTATTTATTCACAGATCATGCTGCAATTCAAATACAGTGCAGTACTAGGAATATACCACCATCCATTCCAGGGAGGTGGCAAATAAAAAGAGCTGATTGGGAAAAATTCCGAAATCATCTAGAACCACTTGAAATGAGACATACAGTGGATGAATCAGTTGAAGTAATAACGAATTCAATTATATGTGCAGCTGATCATAGCATTCCCAAATCAAGTGGTATGCTAAGAAAGGAGGGTACCATGGTGGAAGGTGAAAACTTGTCACTACATTGAATAGCGAAACACCACTGACAGAAGTATGGCAAAAAATCAGGAGTATAGTGGGAAAAAAAGTCTCAACCCCATCACCTGTACTTATAATCAACGGTGATGAAATCCGAAATGGAGAAAACATTGCAGATGAACTAGCCCGCCACTTTGCAGAAACGAGTAGTACAGAGAACTACCCGTTAGAATTTCAAGTCCAAAAAAATGAATTAGAACAGGAACTGGATTTCTCAGGAGATATGGAAAGTGATTATAATAAAGACTTCACACTATTTGAATTACGAAAAGCTTTAAAGGAAACGAGGAACTCATCACCTGGACTCGACAAAATTCATTATGATATGATAAAAAATCTACCCCCACAAGAAGAACAACAAATTCTAAATCTTTTCAATAAAATATGGTCAGAAGGTAACTACCCTGAATTATGGCAAACATCTCTTATAATCCCTATACCTAAACCCGGAAAAGACCCCCAAAACCCGACTAATTATCGCCCAATATCGCTAACTAGCTGCTTGAGCAAACTTTTTGAAAAAATGATTAACTATAGATTGGTATGGTTTCTAGAAACCAATAATTGTCTCTCAAATTATCAAATGGGATTTAGAAAACGTAGATCTACAACGGACCAGCTTGTCCTCCTGGATACCGCAATAAGAGAAAGTTTCACACACCATTATCATTTGATAGCAGTCTCTTTTGATATTGAAAAGGCCTATGATCTCACCTGGCGATATAACATTCTGAGAAAAGTACATGAATGGGGACTGAAAGGAAAACTACCCATATTCCTGTCCAATTTCCTCAATATAAGAAATTTCACAGTAAGAATTGACAATATACTTTCAGATATAAGAACTCTAGAAAATGGAATTCCACAAGGATCCACCCTGAGTGTAACACTATTTTTAGTTGCGATTAACAGCCTATTGGAATCTATGGATGAAAATATTGGAAAGAGTCTTTATGTAGATGATCTCACTATTTATTATTCTGGTAAAGACATGCAAGAAGTCGAAGAGAAAATACAAACAACCATAAACCAACTCACAGAAACAGCAACCTCAATTGGCTTCCGATTTTCACCAACAAAACGCATTGCATCGACTTCTGTCGTTTGAGAACGAGGCATAATGCTCCAGAACTATATATGAATGGAATCCGTCTAGAAGTGAAGAGTACTATGAAAATATTGGGGGTGACTTTTGACAAAAAACTATACTGGAAACCTCACATAGAAGATCTGGCCAACAGATGTAAGAGAGCTCTCAATATCATAAGATGTATCTCTAATATAAATTGGGGTGCCGATCGGGAAGTCATACTTTCAGCGTATAAATCACTGATACTCCCGAAACTAGAATACGGAAGCATTGTATATGGGTCGGCGTGCAAAACTCGCTTGTATCAACTCGAGAAGATCCATAAAGAAGGACTCCGTCTAGCTATAGGAGCGTTTCGTACCAGCCCAAACCAATCAATCTTCTGTGAAGCTGGCATTAGTTCATTGATCCATAGGAGAACAAAACTCTTATTGAACTATGGAGTTAAAATATGGTCCCAATCTAATCATCCAAATCACCCAATCATTTATAATGAAGCACCAGCAAATAAAACAGTGGGAAAGCGAATAGAAGATGATTTAGACACTTTAAATATTGAGCTTCCACATATTTTTCCTTCATCTTTCAATGAAATACCCCCTTGGACGCTAGCAACACCAGCGTTTCATTTTGAATGTAATAGATTCAAGAAAGAAAACACTAATCGGATTCAATATCTTCAAATATTCCATGAGGTCACAAGCAAATATAATAATTGTACTGTAATATACACTGACGGGTCAAAAACTGACCAAGGAGTTGGATCCCTTTTTCTTGCATGGGCAGAAACTCACCAGTGGGCATTGAATCAATATCGTCTATATTTACAGCTGAATTATATGCCATCCTCCAAGCACTGAGATTCATTGAGACATTGGACGTAGGAACTCACTTGATTCTTTCTGATTCATGTAGTTCACTCCAAGCAATACAAAATAGATTCAATACCGATCCTCTAATTCAGATTATTTCAACTGTAGTACACATCCTGCAGAACTCTGGCAAGAAAATAATTTTTTTCTGGATTCCAGGGCACATAGGAATAGCCGGTAATGAACTTGCAGATATTGCTGCTCGCGATGCTACCGGACAAAATTATCTAAATGACATCCCACTAAGACTGGAAGACATAAAAACACACCTTAAAAATAGGATAAGAGCCAAATGGAACCAAGAATGGAATGATAGCAACCATAAACTGAAAAGTATAAAAAACAAAGTCGACGAGATACTACCCTTTCCATCACACCAAAAGAGAGAACAAGTTGCACTCACTCGATTGAGAATCCCCAGTCGACGAGATACTACCCATATCACATCTAGCTACCTTCTGTGTGGTTCCAGACCCCCAATATGTGATACCTGCGAAGTACAACTTACTGTGGAACATTTACTTCTTGTGTGCCCGTTATATGCTCAAGCTAGAAACGACTGCTCCATTCCTGATACGCTGCAACAATGCTTAAAAAATGAGCGATACAGCCTAAGAACAATACAATTTCTAAATGAAACAGGTCTAATTAGAAAAGTGTAGATGAGTATTATCGATGAAATCCCGAGCACTTCGGAAATATAAGGCTAATGACCACTGTAGTCGATGCCTTACAAAAAAAAAAATAATAATAATAATAATAATAATAATAATAATAATAATAATAATAAAAAAATAATAATAATAATAATAATAATAATAATAATAATAATAATAATAATAATAATAATAATAATAATAATAATAATAATAAAAATAATAAAAATAATAATAATAATAATAATAATAATAATAATAATAATAATAATAATAATAATAATAATAATAATAATAATAATAATAATAATAATAATAATAATAATAATAATAATAATAATAATAATAATAATAATAATAATAATAATAATAATAATAATAATAATAATAATAATATCCGTTTACAACTCAGCTTGTCAGATAACTTGAGTACTTGTCTTGGAAATGCTCCACGTGATATATGGAAAATGATCATCTTTCTTAAAAGAACAGAACTGTGGAGAAGATTATGAGCTAACTAATTATACATACTTGAAAAGGGGAAAATTTGTACCGATAATAAGATAAATCCAATTAGTTGGAACCGAAGGCTAATGACCATAGAAGTCGATGCCAAAACCCCAAAAAAAAATAATAATAATAATAATAATAATAATAATAATAATAATAATAATTATCCGTTGCGCTCAGAAAAACCCGTGGTTACAACTGTGGCACCCCCGGAGACCGAAGGTATAAGGTCACCCATTTATTTTATATGGATGACCTGAAGCTTTATGCCTCGGGTGAGATGGATCTGCAGCAATCTCTGAGGGTGGTGCAAGAGTACACGCATGCTATCGGTATGGAATTCGGGATGGATAAATGTGCACTGGTTCATCTCAGAAGAGGACGATGCGAGGATTACGGAGAGGACGCGCAGCTGGTAGATGGAAGCATCCTCCGCCATCTGGATGCCGGAGAGGCGTATACCTACCTAGGAGTGCAACAACGTTGCATCCAAGAGGTAGTGACGGTTAAAAACGCTCTCCGCGGCAAGTATCAGCAGAAACTCCGGCAGATCTGGTCATCAGAACTGTCGGGCATGAACAAAGTTTCTGCCACCAACATGCTTGCCGTTCCGATACTAATCTACTCCTTTGGGGTAGTGAAGTGGACCTTGGAAGAGCTGCGTGCAATTGACGTAAAGACTCAAAAAATGATGCACCCACATCGTAGTTTGCATCCGAAATCGTCCGTTCCACGGTTGTACCTCCCCCGAAAACAAGGAGGCCGTGGACTTCTGAGTTTGGAGTGTCTACACAACAGGATGGTGCTGGATGGAGCCTGTAAAGTCTTCAGGAGCTTGGATCCCGTTCTCTGCATGGTCAAAGACCATGCAACACCCCTTACTTTTGAACCCCAGATTTTAAATTATATGATTCAAATTCAAGAAGGTGAAATCACTTTGCCGATAGGCTGCTCAGATGGATACGGTTAGGCCGTGAGTAAGGTTCAATTAATGACTTTTCCTAGTTAATCAAATTTGTCCACTAAAAAAATTATACATTAATTAACTTGACTAGTTCCAGAGTTGGGCGCCAGACTTGCTAAAGACAAAAGTCAAAGACAAATAAAATTAAATAAATGTTACCTAGCTTGTATGGGAAGGCAAATAAATATGCAATAAATGAACTTAACAAATTTATTTCAGTTGGAATTAAAATTATTGAACAAGATAAAGATAAAAAAATTAACAAATACTAGAAGAGTATTGAACTTCTCTTAAAAGAATGGAAAAATTACATAAAAAGAAACCAGTAATTTTGACTCTGATCAAAATTCGAACATTTACACCTATGATTCCTCCAGTTGTTGGTACCACGAATATACCTTCGGAGATTTTGAATGAAAGAGATGAAGGCTAGTTTCTTGAAGCTGGTCTCAGCGGTTCTAGCAGGAACTTGGTTTCAGCGGTTACGATGAAGATGGTCTTGGGTGGTTCGATAGTTGATTTCAGACCCCCTTATCGGCGTGAATTTAGTTGATCTTCACGGACCAGTGCTGATATTGATGTGCTGTAAGACCTCCCAGGCTACTAGTCCTTCCGTCTCCGTAGATGGGTTCCCTCCGTGGTATATATCATGCGAAGAAGATGATAGGAATCAAAATATGTACAAAAAGGGGAGAACGAAGGATATCCTTTGAACCTCAAGTTTTATGTTTCAAATTTTAATCAAGAGTCAAAAGATAGATGCAAATAATAGCATACAATAAAAATCTCAGTCTATATAAAAGACTGGAAAGTTACAGTGAAAGAACAAAGATAATAAATAGCAATTCAATCTGCTATTCTGGAGTTAAATTTACAAGTTAATTTTAATAATTAAAAAAATATTAAAATGAACAAAATTTAAAAACCAAACAAAACAAACCTCACCCAAAACGTTATGTTCAAATTCAGTTAAATTTTGAAACAAGTAAGTTTTGATAAAGTGATTCTATATACCAGAAGGGTAGAAAAATTTAAAGAGGAAAGGTATTCCAAAAGAAATATAAAAATTCCCTTGAAATTTTACCAGAGAAAAAATATAGTATTTTAAAGCAAAATACTATAAAATTGCCAGAGAAAAATCTACTATTTTAAAGCAAAATATTTAAAGGTTGCCAGTACAAAAATATACTATTTTAAAGCAAATGCCAAAGGAAAATATAGCGTTATAACCAAAATACTCTAGTAAGCTACAAAAAAAATATAGGGTTTCTGAACCAAGATAATAATCAGAGTAAAAGTATACTCTTCAGCCAAGATAAGAAGAGAGAGACACACGTCTTTAGTGAGCACGACTCTCTTAGCTAAAGATAAAGTGAAATAATTCTTTTTATTGAAGAATTTCCAAAGATAAACCGAAGAGGGAGACCACACGTCTTTCAGTGGGCACGACTCTCTTAGATAAAGATAATGTTAAATAATTCTTTTAATTCAAGAATTTTTAAAGATAACTGGAGAGGGAGACCTCACGTCTTTCAGTGGGCACAACTCTCTTAGATAAAGATAATTTTGAAATAGGGCGGCAATTCCCTTTTCAAATCGATAAACAGGTAATTCTCAAAAATTAGAATGAATCTCCCTGCTCTTGGCGACAAGGTAGTAACTGAAGTGAATTGACTCTGCAACGATCAAAAATCAAATAAGCCACACTGGGAATTAAATGGAGTAATAGATATAAGAAATTTATTAAACGGAAATCAACTACGCTTGAGGCATATATTGAATCGAATCGAGTGTTCTGAGACCGTTAGGCCAGAGGTACAACTCTCTCTGTAAGCAATTCTTTCTCAAGAGAAAAGAAAATTACTCTCATAAACATATAGTTATGAAATAAAGAAAATTGCTTACCAGAGAGCCGTCCTATTAGTCACTGTCCCAGAACAATCGAATTCGGCCTTCACTTCAATCGGAATCCTTGGAAGAATCCACTGGTAGTATGAGGGGAGTAAGCTCTAGTCCATTCAAATTACCAATTAACTGGTACCTAAAAAAATGCAAAAGCGTAGAACTGATTTCCAATGAAAAAAATCAGTTCCCATATTTGGAACAGATGTTACGTTAGCCACAATATGTAGTATGAGTGATTTGTCAAAATGGCCGAAATATCTATATTTAACCTTCAAAAATTACCATGCGGTATATCCAAGAATTCTAATATTACAAGCCTAAGGAAAAAGAAGAAAATGCTAATCAGCTACAACATTAATTGAAAGATAAAGAGAATAATATTACTCAATTAAACTCCAGCAGTGAAACTCATTTAACATATAGATCGTACAAATCAAAGCCAACTCACTCAGTACATCTGCCTATCTCGACGTTCTATTCAAGAAAGAGATCGATTATTCCTTCGGTTCGAACAAATCACCAATTCTACCTGGGTTTTTTCACAAACTGTTCTTGGTTTTTATCTATTGAAAAACACTTGGAAAAAACACAGCTTGACGACATGAATACAACTGTCACGATAACAAAACTCGTCCAACTTGACAGAATACGAACTCATGATGATGGCGCTGTCCCATAGTTCGCGATCGGCCGTGACTAATGACCCGTTCCACCGTAAGATAACCGGAATAGTTATGAGAAATTGATTATGTATAAGGAAGTAACGAAAAATTCGTTACAACCATGAGATCGCAGGGAAAGGAGCGTTTCTTTTTAAGGCAGCAATCCGTGCAGCCGATGAACTCGGTCTTGTATTCGACACCGAGCGGGATATCCAAGACTCTATCACCGAGTTGGAGCCCGCTCGAAGGAGAGTCCACATGAAAGCTGCAGAGAATACTGTACATCTGCAGCTCCACAAGGATAAGCCGATGCATGGAATCTTCTACAAACATATTGAAGACCACGGCTTATCCGAAAGGCTGACCTTTGCTTTTCTTAGATCAGGTGGACTCAAGTCGGAGACTGAGGGATTCATCATGGCTTGCCAGGACGGTGTTTTCAACACTCTCGTCTACCGAAGCCGCGTGATGGGTATAGAGGTCCCTGACACGAGATGCAGGGCCTGCCGTGGAGCGCCTGAGACCATCATGCACTTGCTGTCAGCATGTACAGCATATGCGGTCTCAGCCTATATCCATCGTCATAACGCGGCGTTACGAGTGCTGTATTATCATTTACGACACTCGTACGGTATTGATGAGACACCGGTGCTGCCCTACGCTCCGGGGGATATTGAGTCCGTTGTGGAGAATGAGAAGTGCCGAATTTATTGGAACTACTCATTCCCCACCCTCAGGCAAATACAAGCCAACAAGCCTGATGTAGTCCTCTTCGACCGCGAGCAGAAAACGATATACGTCATAGAGTTTTCGGCTCCGGGCGAGACGAATATCGTGCGAAAACAGGACGAGAAACGGACGAAGTATCGAGATCTACTCTTCGAGCTCCACAGACTCTATCCAGACCATTCTGTAAAGATAGTGGTTCTGATTATAGGGGCCCTTGGTGGAATGATGCCAACGCTACTCTCAAACCTGGAAATTATACCGGCATGCCGTAAATCGGCAGAATCTCTAGCCGGCCGCATGCAGAAGGCAGTCATTTTCGGATCGTTACGTCTGCTCAGGACACATGATTCTCGGACCCAATGATCTCTCACCTCACGGGTGTGGGGAGAGGTCATTGGTTTATGTAACCAGCGCCCTTCCGAATGGGCGGAAAAAAAAAAATAATAATAATAATATAATAATAATAATAATAATAATAATAATAATAATAATAATAATAATAATAATAATAATAATAATAATAATAATAATAATAATAATAATAATAATAATAATAATAATAATAATAATAATAATAATAAGATTTGCTGAAATGGACACTCACACAACAACTCTAATTTGCACAGACTCCCTTAGTGCATGTCAGGCACTGAAGAATAGGTTCAACCAAGATCCATTAGTACAAACCATACTATCACTCATTGACTGGCTCCATCGAAAGGATAAAACCATCTGTTTGATTTGGATTCCAGGCCATATTGGGATAGCTGGAAATGAATCAGCTGATCAAGCAGCGAAGGAAGCAGCTGACTCAAATACATATGATGACATTCCTGTCCGGCCATCTGACTTGAAAGTGGAAATAAAGATGAAAATAATACAACAATGGCAAAGACAATGGAACACTACTGATACAAAACTCAAAGAGATTAAACGCACAGTTCACAAATGGGAATATGGATCTTTATTGAAAAGGAGAGAACAAGTGGCTATATCCCGTTTGAGAATGGGACACACCTTTCTCACTAATAGTTTCATGCTCCTAAACGATAGACAACCACGATGTGAAGTCTGTCAGAATACTCCCCTGACAGTTAAACACCTTATACTTCACTGCAGAAAATTCTCTCAAATCCGTTTACAACTGAGCTTGTCAGATAACTTGAGTACTTGTCTTGGAAATGCTCCACGTGATATATGGAAAATAATAATCTTTCTTAAAAGAACAGAACGTGGAGAAGATTATGAACTAAATAATTATACATACTTGGCAGAACCACGTGATATATGGAAAATAATAATCTTTCTTAAAAGAACAGAACTGTGGAGAAGATTATGAACTAAATAATTATACATACTTCAGAAACAAAAAAAAAAAAAAAAATAAAAAAAAAAATAAAAATAATAATAATAATAATAATAATAATAATAATAATAATAATAATAATAATAATAATAATAATAATAATAATAATAATAATAATAATAATAATAATAATAATAATAATAATAATAATAATAATAATAATAATAATAATAATAATAATAATAATAATAATAATAATAATAATAATAATAATAATAATAATAATAATAATAATAATAATAATAATAATAATAGTAATAATAATAATAATAATAATACGTGTACAAAATGTTTACGCGCATTTTGTACACGCGAATACTCCTCGCAGTTGACACGGTGTACGAACGGATATATGAGCAGAAAGGGTCAAAGAGAGGTGTTGCTGGCTGCAAGGAGAACCTGCTGATCGATAGATGTATCACGCAGGACTCCGTGCAGTATAAGCGCAACCTTTCGATGGCCTGGATCGATTACCGCAAGGCGTTTGATTCAACATCGCATGAGTTGATCTTGCATTTGCTCAGATGCCTTGCGGTACCCGATCAAATAGTGAGATGCATTGAACAGTTGATACCACTCTGGAGGACTCGCTTCACCATAACATCAGGTGGAGCCAAAGTCCAAACGGAGCAGGTTATCTTCAGGAGAGGTGTGTTCCAAGGATTCCCTCAGCCCCTCCTTTTGCATCTCACTTATGCCATTATCCGTTGCGCTCAAAAAAACCCGTGGTTACAACTGTGGCACCCCCGAGACCGAAGCGCATAAGGTCACCCATTTATTTTATATGGATGACCTGAAGCTTTATGCTTCGGGTGAGGGAGATCTGCAGCAATCTTTGAGGGTGGTGCAAGAGTACACGCATGCTATCGGTATGGAATTCGGGATGGATAAATGTGCACTGGTTCATCTCAGAAGAGGACGATGCGAGGATTACGGAGAGGACGCGCAACTGGTAGATGGAAGCATCCTCCGCCATCTGGATGCCGGAGAGGCGTATACCTACCTAGAAGTGCAACAACGTTGCACCCAAGAGGTAGTGGCGGTTAAAAACGCTCTCCGCGGCAAGTATCAGCAGAAACCCGGCAGATCTGGTCATCAGAACTGTCGGGCATAAACAAAGTTTCTGCCACCAACATGCTTGCCGTTCCAATACTAATCTACTCCTTTGGGGTAGTGAAGTGGACCCTGGAAGAGCTGCGCGGAATCGACGTGAAGACTCGCAAAATGATGCACCTACATCTTAGGTCAGGTGGACTCAAGTCGGAGACTGAGGGATTCATCATGGCTTGCCAGGACGGTGTTTTCAACACTCTCGTCTACCGAAGCCGCGTGATGGGTATAGAGGTCCCTGACACGAGATGCAGGGCCTGCCGTGGAGCGCCTGAGACCATCATGCACTTGCTGTCAGCATGTACAGCATATGCGATCTCAGCCTATATCCATCGTCATAACGCGGCGTTACGAGTGCTGTATTATCATTTACGACACTCGTACGGTATTGATGAGACACCGGTGCTGCCCTACGCTCCGGGGGATATTGAGTCCGTTGTGGAGAATGAGAAGTGCCGAATTTATTGGAACTACTCATTCCCCACCCTCAGGCAAATACAAGCCAACAAGCCTGATGTAGTCCTCTTCGACCGCGAGCAGAAAACGATATACGTCATAGAGTTTTCGGCTCCGGGCGAGACGAATATCGTGCGAAAAGAGGACGAGAAACGGACGAAGTATCGAGATTTACTCTTCGAGCTCCGCAGACTCTATCCAGACCATTCTGTAAAGATAGTGGTTCTGATTATAGGGCCCTTGGTGGAATGATGCCAACGCTACCTCAAACCTGGAAATTATACCGGCATGCCGTAAATCGGCAGAATCTCTAGCCGGCCGCATGCAGAAGGCAGTCATTCTCGGATCGTTACGTCTGCTCAGGACACATGATTCACGGACCCAATGATCTCTCACCTCACGGGTGTGGAGAGGTCATTGGTTTATGTAACAGCGCCCCTTCCGAATGGGTCGAGCTTCGGAAGTAAGGGCCTGACTGGTAGTTTTAAAACAAATAATAATAATAATAATAATAATAATAAAATAATAATAAAATAATAAAATAATAAAATAATAATAATAATAATAATAATAAAAAATAACAACAACAAAACAATAATAATAATAATAATAATAATAATAATAATAATAATAATAAAATAACAACAACAACAATAATATGAAATGACACTCACACAAACATACCTAATACAGACCCTATACATACACACTAAGAATAGGTTCAAATGGACCCTTGTACAAACCCAACTATCATATTGACAGACTCCTTAGTCGACAGGTAACCACTGTTGAATAGGATTCCCAAGGATCCATTGGGTACGAAATAATCACTCGATCAAGCATCGAAGGAAAAACCAAAACTATGATGAAATTTGTTTCCCGGGCCCCTATTGAAAGTGGAAATGAAAGCTGAAAAAATAAAAAATGGAACAAAGACATCTGTCCGAACACTGACTGAAAAAATAAAAAAAATTAAAACGTCACAGTTCACAAAAATGGGAATATGGATCTTTATTGAAAAGGAGAGAACAAGTGGCTATATCCCGTTTGAGAATGGGACACACCTTTCTCACCATAGTTTCATGCCCTAAACGATAGACAACCACGATTGAAGTCTGTCAGAATACTCCCCGACAGTTAAACACCTTATACTTCACTGCAGAAAATTCTCTCAAATCCGTTTACAACTGAGCTTGTCAGATAACTTGAGTACTTTTCTTGAAATGCTCCCGGATATATGGAAAATAATAATCTTTCTTAAAAGAACAGAACTGTGGAGAAGATTATGAACTAAATAATTATACATACTTGGCAGAACCACGCAGATAAAATAGGGGATACAAAATTTTTACCGCATAATTAGATATCATGCCAATTAGTTGGCAACCGAAGGCTAATGACCATAGAAGTCGATGCCAAAACCCAAAAAAAAAAAAAAAAAAAATTATAATAATATTAATAATAATAATATAGAACAATATCAAATATAACATGGGGAATGGACAGGGATACACTATTGAGACTGTATAAGACGCTGATTCTGTCAAAGATGGACTATGGCTGCATAGTGTATGGATCTGCTAGAAAATCCCTCTTGAAAACGTTGGATACCATTCATGGTATGGGACTGAGACTGGCTAGTGGGAACGCTGATTTTTGAAAGATGGACTATGGCTGCATGTTTGTGAAACTGGCGTCCAGTCATTAGAATACAGGAGAAAAACATTATTGTTCAACTACGGCGTGAGTGTTTGTGCACAACCAAACCACCCTTATCGAGTTTTATTTCATCCTGGTCAAGATAATACGGATATGTATCAGAGAAGGACAACGATAATGAGACCGGCAGGAATTCGTTTTCAAGAATTATTAGAGAACTTGAATTTGATACCACCCCAAGTTTATAATATTGGCCCATGTGAGTCTCCTCCATGGGAAATAGTTCCTCCCATTATACACCTGGAATGTGCCTTATTAAAAAAAAATGAAACAAACAGAGATATCTATCTAAACTGCCTCAATAGAATAATCGATGAATATGCTGATAGTCAAATAATTTACACTGATGGTTCTAAGACCGAGGAAGGAGTGGGTAGCGCTTTTCCTCCCTTGGTGAAAGTTTCTCTTGATAAATCCCCAGCTTTATGGGGTATATACACAGCTGAATTGTATGCTATTTGGCAGGCATTACGATATGTGGAAATGCAACTAAATGATACTACTCTGATCTGTTCTGACTCTCTCAGTGCAATACAAGCATTGGGAGATGATATAGTAGAGACCCAATGATCAAACAGGTACTTGCATTGATGGATTGGCTAAGGCAA